>ML681963.1:37380060-37458876 GCA_007922195.1 Podocnemis expansa
TAAGGCCCGGGCTTTAAGCCCGCAGGGAGCAGCGCTGGGCAGGCCTGAACCCCGCCGGTGCCTGCAGCCCCGGTGTGCAGGCACTGGCGGGGAGCAGCGCCAGGCAGTGCTGAACCCCGCCGGTGCCTGCAGCCCCCTGCCGAAGTGAAATAGCAAGTTCACAGTTTGAACCTGCTATTTCATTTCCCGCCTTTTCCCTTATTTCGAATTAACATTTTGTTAATTCGAAATGAGGTGTTTCGAAATAAGCGTTATTTCGATATACGGTTGTTGCGAAACAACCATATCGAAATAACTGGCTGTGTGAGAACACAGCCTAGGTGAAAAGTTCTTGTGTGGGCCAGGGTTGTGTGCCTGCCAGCACTTCACTGCTATCAACAGACGCTCAGTGATAAAAACGGACTTCGGAGTCCTGTGGCACTGAAAAGACTAACACATTTATTTATTGCTTGAGCTTTCATGGGAGAAAATCCCACTTTGTCAGATGCTTTGAAGATGGGGGACTTACAGAATGAGAGAAAAATAAAATGCCATTAAATAAATAATTTTTCCTCCCATTCTGTAAGTTTCCCACATCTTCAAAGTATCTGATGAAGTGGGATTTTCTCCCATGAAAGCTTATGCAATAAATAAATTTGTTAGTCTTTAAGTGCCACAGGACTCCTTGCTTGTTTTGCTGAACTAGACTAACACGGCTACTCTTTTTGAATTTAAAAAATAGACTTTAAACTCTGTTGCAGTATGTGGGAGCAGGAGAGTTTTCTGTTAGAAAGAGAGTGAAAAAGGTTTCTGAAGTAGGCACTGTCCCCCCAGAAAAGGGACGTGTGACATATACTTTATTTTATGGCATAAGACACTAGCTAATGATTGAGTTCCCAAGTCACAGCTTTTTGCAGGTAGGACACGAGAGAACTTTTGGCTGTGAGATCAGAGCCTAGGATAGGATGTTTATAAAGTAAGACATTCGAGTTTTTAACCAGTGGAACTGTGACAGGGGAGTGAACCCCACTGACTAACTGGGTGCTGGTTGCTTCTGATGTGATGTCCCTGTATATTCGAGTGTATTTGCATACTGACGTCCCAGTGGACAATAGGTCATAAATGGTTCCGCAAGTTTTTCTCATAATCTAGGGCGACTTCGGCAGATCCTCAGTAGATATGCATTGGCATGGCTCTGTGGAGTTCCATGTAACTACATGAGTTCAGACAAGCTCTGGGGCTGGCCCAGTTTCTAACTCACATTAACTCAGTTTAATTCTCCCTCCTCCTAAGTGGGTGGAGCAAATTCAAGGGCTGATGCGTCAGCTACAACATAAACACCAGCCCTGTTGGTATGTCAGAATGGACAGACTGGGTCAGACCAATGATCTGTCTTGCCCGGTATCCTGTTTTCTGACAGTAGTCAGTGCCAGGCGCCTCAGAGGGAATGAACAGAACAGGGCAATTATCAAGTGATGCATCCCTCATCATTCAGACCCAGCTTCTGGCAGAGCCATAACACTCTGTTTCAGCACTGGGGGTGTGTTCTGATCGGACCGCACCCCTTGCAGTTAGCGGTGCTTGGGTCTGGTGCAACGAAATGCACTTTTTAATAGAGCAGCTCTATTAAGCCGCTCAGGCGCACCCTGGGCAAAGTCTCATTCGTCCCACTGTAGTTAGGGCTCTGGCTTCTCGTAGTCAGCGATTTATAGACACCCAGATGCAGGGGTTGCATCCCTGGCCATCTTGCCAAATAGTCACTGATAAGCTCCATGAACTTGCCTAACTCTCTGTGAACCTGTTATACCTTTGGCCTTTACAAAAGGCAACAAGTTCACTAGGTTGATTGTGTTGTGTGAAATGCTTCTTTGTGTTTGTTTAAATCTCGCTGGCTATTAATTTCATTAGGTGATCCCAAATTCTTGTGTCATGGGAGAAGATAAATAACATTTCCTCATTTACTTTCTCCACACCAGTCATGATTTTATAGATCTCTATCACATCCCACCCTAGTCATCTCTTTTCTAAGCTGAACAGTCTGAATCCTTTTAATCGCCTTATTCAGAAACTGTTTCATACCCTTATTCATTTGTGTTGCTCTTCTCTGTCTCTGTTCCAATTCTTATATACCTTATTTGAGATGGGGTGGCCAGATCTCCACATAGTCTTCGAGGTATGGGCATAGCAGGGATTTATATAGTGGCATGATGATGTTTTCTGTTTTATTGTCCATCACTTTCCTAATGTCTCCTACTACTGTTAGTTTTTTGACTGAGGCTGCACATGGAGAGCTGTCCACATGACACCAAGATCTCTGTGTTGTGCGCTAACAGCTTGTCCCTTAGCTCACACTGGTGCACCTGGGCTGTTAGATGATACTGTCCAGGGTCAGTTCTCACAGCTGACCCAGCCATGCTATGCTGTCTTTATATGCATTTGTTGTGCTAGCAGAAGCTGCCCTATCTCTGTGATGTCACCACACACAATTTACATCTCAGCTGTTCCCCTGTGATTTGTTGTGATGTCACAGACACCAGCTGTCTCAAGAAAAACGCCGTTTCTTGTGCACCATCTCTTTGACTGCAGGCAAGAAGGATTTGAGCACAAGCTGTGGATCTGGGCTTTGTCTTAGCACGGTTCCCACCTATGAGTTTGCTATGGGCCCCTGTGTTGCCATTCCTGCTGGTGTCCCCCCAAGAAGGCACACTGCGTGTTCTCTTCCAAACTGGAATTTTGGGCCAGGTTTGCCGAAGTTCCACTGCGTCTCAGAATGTGGCTGGGCCCGAGTGGTGGACTAATGACCCAACGTGGTGGTTTTCCTTTGTCAGTGAGAAACACTGAGACTCCCACTGCTTGGAGAAAAGATGGGGTCACTCTGAAAGGCCTGGGGTCTGTTTGCATCGCAAACTTAAGTGGGACCTCAGGGGCCACGAACTAAGAAACCAGTTTGCATGTCTTCTGGTGCTGACAATGGCACAGCTCAGGACTGGTATAGCTGCTTTGCCAGTAAAAGGCTACTTGCTGGAGTTGCATTGCTCCCTCCTTAGGGCTGGGCCCAGACCACTGCTGAGGGTCATGGAACATGGTGCCTCCCTCCCTTGCATTCCCTTGAAGATCCCCACTTCTGCTGGATTGGAAACCTTTCCCCTATGCCTTGCTCCCAATGGAACAATTCTGGCTTGGGTTAGTCTGGGTATATGAACAACCCACATTCTGCACTTTCCCAGCAACTGCAGCCCAGTAGAGGGGAGCGCACCTGCTCCAGGGACTCAGGGGATGCTGCCACTGGAAGCTGCTTGATGCCCAAGGCACTCAGAAGGCATGGCTGTCCCTTCAGGGCTTACCCCAAAATCTGGTGCCCCCAGGGTGAGCCTGTTGTCCTGGCTATGGGGCAGGGGAAGGTGCCCAGCAGCTCCATGTTGGTTTCTCATGGCTGAGCGATGGAGCACAGGATCATAGAATCATAGGGTTGGAAGGGACCTCATAGGTCATCTAGTCCAATCCCCTGCCAGAAAAGGCAGGACCACTCCCACTAGATCATCCCAGTCAGGGTTTTGTCCAGCTGGGCCTTGAACACCTCCAGAGATGGAGATTCCACCACCTCCCTAGGCAGCTTATTCCAATGCTTCACCACTCGCCTAGTAAGGAAGTTTTTCCTAATATCCAGCTTGGACCACCCCAGCTGTAACTTGAAACCATTGCTTCTCGTTCTGCCCTCTGTTACTACCGAGAACAGTCGAGCTCCCTCCTCCTTGGAGCAACCCTTCAAGTAGTTGAAGGTTGCTATCAAATCCCCCCTCAATCTTCTCTTCTGCAGGCTAAATAAGCCTAGTTCCTTCAGTCTTTCTTCATAGGGCTTGTGCTCCAGCCCTTTGATCATTTTTGTTGCCCTCCTCTGGACTCTCTCTAATTTGTCCATGTCCTTTTTGTAGTGGGGAGCCCAAAACTGGACACAGTATTCCGGATGTGGCCTCACTAGTGCAGAATAGAGGGGAATGATCACATCCCTCAATCTACTGGCAACACTTCTTCTGATGCAGCCCAGTATGCCATTGGCCTTTCTGGCAGCAAGCGCACACTGCTGACTCATATCCAGCTTCCCATCCACCATGACTCCCAGGTCCTTTTCTCCAGTGCTGCTATTTAGTTGATCACTCCCCAGCCTGTAGCAGTACATGGGGTTTTTTCATCCCAAGTGCAGGATTTTACACTTGTCCTTGTTGAACCTCATGAGATTCCTCTTGGCCCACTGCTCCAATTTGTCTAGGTCTCCCTGAATCCTGTCCCTGCCCTCTAGGGTGTCTACCGTTCCCCCCCGTTTGGTATCATCTGCAAACTTACTAAGTGTGCAATCTATCCCATCATCCAGATCATTAATGAAAACATTGAACAGAACTGGCCCCAGGACCGACCCCTGGGGCACACCACTTGTTACTGCTTGCCAACTTGACATGGAGCCATTGATTCCTACACGCTGAAACCGTTGATCTAGCCAGTTTTCTATCCACCTTACAGTCCACGCATCTAACCCATACTTCCTTAATTTGCCAATGAGAATGCTGTGGGAAACTGTATCAAAAGCCTTGCTAAAGTCAAGGTATATCACATCAACGGCTCTTCCCGCATCCACAAATCCAGTCATCTCATCATAGAAGGCGATGAGGTTGGTCAGGCATGATTTACCCTTGGTAAATCCATGCTGACTGTTCCTGATTACTCTATTTTCCTTCAAGTGTTTCAGGATGGATTCTTTGAGAAGCTGCTCCATGATTTTTCCAGGGATTGAGGTGAGGCTGACAGGTCTGTAATTCCCTGGATCCTCCTTTTTGCTTTTCTTGAAGATAGGTACTATATTTGCTTTTTTCCAGTCCTCTGGCACCTCCCCTGTTCGCCACGAGTTTTCAAAGATAATGGCCAACGGTACTGCTATCTCATCAGCCAGCTCCCTCAGCACCCTCGGATGCAGTTCATCCGGCCCCATGGACTTGTGCACATCTAGTTTCTTTAAGCAGTCCCTAACCTGACCTACTGTCACCAAGGGCCTCTCTTCTTCTCCCCAGTCTACCGGACCTAGTGTAGTGGGCTGGGAGCTGACCCTGCTTGTGAAAACTGAAGTAAAAAAAGCATTGAGCACTTCAGCTTTTTCCTCATCCTCTGTCACGAGGATGCCTGCCCCATTCAGTAAGGGACCTACACCATCCCTGATCCTCTTCTTGTTATTGATATACTTGTAGAACCCCTTCCTGTTATCCTTCACATCCCTTGCTAGTTGCAACTCCATTTGTCCTTTGGCCTTTCTGATTTTATCCCTGCAGTCCCGAGCAATGTCTTTATATGCCTCCTTAGTCATCTGTCCTAGCTTCCACTTCCTGTAAGCGTCCTTTTTATGCTTCAGCTCAGTGCAGAGCTCTCTGTTAAGCCACAGTGGGCGCCTTCCACATTTGCTGTGCTTCCTCCTTATCGGAATTGTATCTTCCTGTGCCCTTAGCAGGGTTTCTTTAAAATGCACCCAACTCTCTTGGACACCCTTCCCCTTCAGATCAGCCTCCCAAGGGATCCTGCCCATCAGTTCCCTGAGGGAGACAAAATCTGCTTTTCTGAAGTCCAGGGTCTGTGTTTTGCTTCTTTCCTTCTTTCCTTTAATCATCAGCTTGAACTCAATCATTTCATGGTCACTGCTACCCAGGCTGCCATTGACTTCTACTTCCCTGATAAATTCTTCTCTATTTGTGAGCAGCAGATCGAGAGGTGCAAGGCCCCTAGTTGGTTGCTCCAGCATTTGTACCAGGAAGTTGTCCTCAACACTCTCCAGAAACTTCCTGGATTGCCTGTGCACTGCTGTATTGGCCTCCCAGCAGATGTCAGGGTAGTTGAAGTCCCCCATGAGAACCAGGGCCTGTGCTCTAGAAACTTCTGTCAGTTGTCCATAGAACGCCTCATCCACCTCCTCCTTCTGATCTGGTGGTCTGTAGCAGACACCTACCACAACATCCCCCTTGTTGCTCTCCCCTCTAAACTTAACCCACAGACTTTCAACTGGCTTGTTTCCACTTTCATAATGAAGCTCTGAGCAGTCATAGAGCTCCTTTACATATAGTGCTACTCCTCCCCCTTTCCTTCCCTGCCTGTCCTTCCTGAACAGTCTATACCCATCTATTGCAGAGCTCCAGTCATGCAAACTATCCCACCACGTCTCTGTTATCCCAATCATGTCATAGTTCTTTGTCTGCGCCAGTACTACCAATTCCTCCTGCTTGTTTCCCAGGCTCCTTGCATTTGTGTATAGGCACCTAAGATACCCAGCTGATTGCCCTACTTTCCCATTTTGATTTTCAATTCTATTGTATCTACCTCCCTGGATTTTCTTTTGGTGTTGACCTGCCCCACCTGCCTCAGGCATTAGGGCTTCATTAGAGCATCTAAGAAAGTTATTTGATTCCCCCCCCCGCATGTTCCAATTATCCTCTCTTCTATCCCTGGAGTTACAGTCCCGGCACCCCCCAAGTTCCATCCCATCCCCCTGGTCTCCCACATAGTCACTTACCTGTGGGGTTTGGTCTCTTTCCCCCTTCAGACCTAGTTTAAAGCCCTCCTCACTAGGTCAGCCAGTCTGCGTCCAAATACGCTCTTCCCCTTCCTCGAAAGATGGAGTCCATCTCTGCCTAGCAGTCCTTCTTCCTGAAACAGCAACCCATGGTCAAGGAAGCCAAAGCCCTCCTGACGACACCATCTTCGCAGCCAAACGTTCATCTCCAGGATGCATCTGTCTCTGCTCAGGCCTCTACCCTTGACCGGAAGGATGTCTCAGTGCTCCTGCCCTGCAACCCACTAACCCCATCAATGCACTTTTCTCCTCCCCACGTAGTTTGTTTATGTCAGCTCTGACCCAAACATGCCTGATTTTCCTTTCTACCCCTTCAGTAGGCCACTGACCTGCCTTCCTCTCCGTCCCTAACTGAACATCCTGGGGCTGGGTGAGGGCTGCCTGGGGAGAGCAGAGGTTTAATCAATTCATTAAAACTTTTCATCTGATTTGGACCCAAGCAGGTGGGCCAGGGCTCCCCTGCCATCCTACTTACTGCCTCCTTGGCCCCCATCTGGTCTCATATCCAAGCTGAGTCTTAGACAGGATTGAAAGCACTTGGGTTAGGGACTGAGCCAGCCTGTACATGTACAGGGCCTAGCACAGCAGGCCATATGCAGAGGGCTGCAATGTCTCAGCACATCTCACAGGGCTTTTTAGGGTCATCGGTTCAGAGATTCTTGCCAGGAGGCCAAAAACCAAGTGAGCATCAACCATGCAGGAATTAAGTTGCCCTGGGAAAAGACCCCAAGCGCAGGCCTGGTCCCTGCCCCCTAGGCCCTGCCCCAGTCCTTTCCCTGGCCCCGGTCCAGAGTCAGGGCCCAGGCTCCTGCTGCTGCCAGCCTGGCCCTGATCTGCTGCCAGGGCTGGGGCCGGGGCTGGAGCCAGGGCCAGAGCCGGGGCCAGTGCCGGGGCTGGGTGGCAGTGACCATGCAGGTGATCCAGGCTGGGAGAGGCAGGTGCTACCACAGCCGGCCCAGCCCTACATACCTGGCCGGGGACGGGACCGGAAGAGACAGGGGGCACCCTTGGGATTTGGGACACTGGTGCTGGGACTTGGGGCACATGCTCCCTGTTTCAGGCGCCAGTGACACCCCTGAAACCATGGCTGTTTAGCTGAAGACAGTTTGCCCCTGATAGCACTCATTTCCACAGCCACAGGGTGATCAGAGTGTGTGGTAGTGGTGAGCATGAATGGCTTGTGCAGGCACGTGGGGCTGGGCTAGGCAGTGGGTGCAGGTGGCTGAGGATGCACAGTAGGGCGTTGTTTGCTACTGGGCAAAGGGGGGCACTTCTCCCCAGCCCAGACCCTGGTTTACTCTATCCATCTGAGTTTTCATAGGTGTATGTGCTCCAGTATGTCTTCCATTGCTACCCCCCATCCCTGACTTTGGATGTGGTCATGAGGAAAGCAATTGTCAGAGCCGCAATGCTGGTTTTTGCTGCTGGGGACATGTTCCAATCAGAACGCACCCCTTGCCATTAGCAGTGCTTGGAGCTGGTGCCGCGAAAGCCTCCCTTTCATAGAGCAGCTCTATTGAGCTGCTCTGCACCACCCGGGGCTTTGCCCCATTGGCCCCACCGTAGTTACGGCTCTCACAATTGTTCATGCATGATGCTGTTTGGGATAAAGAATGTTGTACCTGCTGGTGCACTGCACCTTCCCCCAAACCCTCAGCTTCCTCTGAAAATACTCTTGATGTCCCAGATGGGCAGCACTTCAGGAAACCTTAAGGGAGCTAAGTAGATGAGCAGTGAACCTATTTGTGTGTCTACTTGTGTGTCTGTATTTGTTGGTGCTTGTGTGTGGCTAGCAACAGAAATAGCCTCACTTCTCACTGACTCTGTCCTGGCCTCTGCCAAAATGCATCACTGCTCTGCTTGTAACAATAGAATGTGCTGCTCTGGGGATGGTTTGTCCTCTTCTGACTTTGGCAAGAAACTCCTGCCTCGTTTGGGTCCCCTTGCCTGTTCAACTCCCCTGCCTTTTGCTGATCTAGCCCCTGGGGCTAGAGTTTGGCCCTACTGGGCTTTTCCCCTATATGGATAGGGCTCACTTAGCTGTCAGGTTGCAGTGGAAGCCAAAAAACACATGGAGGTTGCTAAGCATGTGGAGCAGGACATGATTCTCCTCGTTGCTGGGAAAGCACCATAGGGGGATTCCCCTGCCTCTGTTTTTTCCATTCTAAATCCCAGTCTCTGTCATTAACTATGAAGGGGAAAGAAATGAATGGCTTGTGGGCAGGGATCCAAACAGCAGCACATCCTGTCCAAAGCTGGGCTGGGCATTGCAGCAGCAAAGGGGAAGAGCTGATGCTATATGATTCAATGCCAGAAATAGCTTTGGTAAATGACAACATCTCGCACCAGGCCCACAACCTACTCGCCATTACCATTTTGCAGTTGGACATGACTTTTGGGGTTGAGGGTGGGGAGGTTGAGTGAGCCACGGACACAGAGGGGAGGTGTGCCACTTGCTCTTACTCTTTCCCTGACCTGGCTGGAACAAATTAGGGATGATCATGTTATTGGGGTGAATAACTTTATTCACCAAACAGAACCCTTTGCTCTTCAGGAATCGTTCGGGAACTGATGCTGATTCCTGTTAGGCCTTAGTCATTCTTAAGAACTCTCCAAATAGTGTAGGTAAACAATGTTCAGTCTTTACTCATTCCCTAGACGAACTGTATGGCAGGCTATCTATCTCATTATCATATCCATAACTCCCTCCCTCACTCCGTCCCAGTGAAGGCTCATCCAAGAAGCGGAGCTGGACCCAGTATAACTGTTACCTGGAGCTACATGGCCTGTGAGTACTGAGAATAGGGAGTGAGGTTGGAGCTAGTTAAGTGGGGAGGGTGCAGCACTATGAGGTTTGCTTAGAGTGGCAGAAGAGAGCACTGGAGGGGTTTATTGAGGGAAATTCACTGGCGCCAAGGATGATCTGGAGCACTCAAGACTCACCACTGGACGGGAACTTTGCCCAGGATTTCTGAACTCTTGAGTTCAGATGCAGTGCTTGGTGTCTGCCCTTTCAGAGCTTGGTACTGCTGGGCTGTGGGGCCTTGTGTTGGATGTAATCCTGTTTTACTGCTCTCTCTGTTCTTCACCTGTTGTTTTTCTCCATTTGTCCCTCTGTAAGTAAATATTTTCCTTTCCTGTATTCACTTACTGTTGCAGTGTGTGTGTGTGTGTGTGTGTTCACTTGGGTTTGGAAGAGGACCTCTGAGGCGGAAGGGACTTTCCCTGCTGTGTTCCTGCACCAACCTTTTCCGGGCCAGATCTGCCTGCAGAGCAGATTCTAGCGTGGTCGCAAGGTTGCTACAGTTACATATTGATCTATTGATCAAACCTCATTGATTGTAAACCTTGCATGTCAGGGCTTTAGCTGATCTCAGACCAGGATGAGACCTAATGAGAGGGGCAGGTTATCCCACAACTGCTGCAGTGGGTGCCCTGTTTTCTTCTGAAGGAACTGCTGATGACTTCACCATTGGAAACTGGCTAGATAGAACTCCAGTCTGATCACCTGGCAGTTTTTCTGTCCTCCTGGTATTGGCACCTAACCCACATGGTTTGTTTTTGCTGACTTTACTGGCCACCTGACATTTTTTCAGCAGGAACCTAGTGCATGGCAAACATGGACTAATGCACCTGCCAGGACACATTTTCAGTAAAGAATCACTGGTGTGATTCTTCTGGACATTGTTACAGCTGAAGCTGCTGGCAGACCCATAGAGTTCTGATGGCTGATCCTTGGTGGGCAATGCTCCTTCCATCATCTCTCCAGGCTGAGGGCAGATGCTGAGCAGCTGGCCTGAGAAAAGGCAGAGCCTATGACATTCAGCTTGGCTGTTCCTGGGTCACAAAGACCATTGGTTGCCTTTGGATGGGCATAGTGGGCTTCCCACTGCCATCACTGCCAGCAGAGTCTGAGAAGTGTGAAAACCAAACCAAACAAACTGACTGATTGGGACTTTTCAATGCACGATGTTGTGCTGCCTCAGAAGGTGAGTCTAGATGCAGATGTGCAGCAGCATATTGCAACAAGGGAGACCAGAATAAGTCAAACCCAGCTTTCCCACTGCTGGGGACCAAGGCAGGTCCTGACCACTGGGGGCAGTACACTGCCTAGCTCCCTGCTGCTGGCTAGCCTGTGCAGTGTTCAGTCTCTGCTCTGCAGTGGATGGAGGTTCTTGCACTCAGTGCTGCCATTCACAACCTCACAGGCCTCTCACTGACTCACTGCTTCCTGTGCCCCTGCCCTCCCACCAGCCCTCCAGCACCCCCCTCTGGCATCCTGGAGAGAACTGGCTCCCAGAATCAGTTTTGCTGCTGGCTCTGGGTGCTACGGCACTGCAATTAATGATGATAATGCTGGGAAGCAGTTCCATTTTCCTCAGCACCCCACCCTGCACCCCCAAACTGTGCTCTGAGGAATGGATGCAGCCTGCGTGTTACACTGCAGGAGGCTGAGTGATGCTTTTGCACCAACTGAGTGACTTGTCATGTGCCTGTCCCTGCTCCCACTGAAGGAGTTATTGGCCAAGCTGCTGAGGTGTTGGGGCATCTGATTTGATCTATGGCTCATAAAGTGGAGCAGCCACGTCTCAGCTGCCATGTTTAATTCATGACCACTGCTGCCTGGCTCCATAAATCAGCCTTTGTTTCCACACTCACTCTGAGGTTAATGGTGCCCTGTTGCAACCACGGGAGTGATTCATTCCTCACTGGCTCTGATCTTTATTTACCCTCCTTGGCACTGTACAATCCAAGGGATCTGAGAGCACAGCCTATGCACCACTGAACCTCCTCACTTGTGGATCTGAGGCTGGAAAATGCTGATTACTCGCCCACTGCAGAAGAGTATGGCTCAGGCTGACAGAGTCTGACAAGCAGCAAAGTGCAGCAAGAGTGTGACCAAACCTCCATGGAAGCTGGTGGGATCCTTATGGTGACTTCAGAGGGAGCTGGATCCATCCCTTGATGTTATGGTCTCCTTGCAGTCCAAGCATCTGCTTCCTTGCTGCCCCATGTCTGCCTGTCACTGTCGGACATCTCTTCCTGCCAGATCAGCTGATTTTTAGGGCAGTGGACACAGCTTCTCTGGAGAGGGTGAGCAGAGGTGCCAGGGATGTGCTCCCTACACAGCTACACAGGCTGAGCTCATGAGCAACATCTGCTGGAGCAGGTCTCAGGCTGGAATTCCTTGCCAGGGGTGATTTGTCATGGGGACACCTAGAAATACTTCTTAGGAGCAACCTGTCTGCGGTGAGAAGGGAGCAGATGTCACGAGGTGTCCCAGTGAAGGGAGCAGATGTCACGAGGTGTCCCAGTGCAAGTGTCCTGCTGCTCTGAAGGCCTCCACTCCCTGCACTTCCAGTGGCACAAGCAGTACAATGCCTTGCATCCTGGTGAGACAGAGGAGAAGGTCATGGCCAATGAGAACACTCAGCACACACCAAATTTCCCAGTGGTTTTTCTTCCTTCCTCATGTATGGCGATAAGGAAGAGTTTGCTTAAATGGAAGACCAAAGAAACATATAGTATACAGGGGATTTCTACAACTGTTTTACAGTAGAACAATTCGAGGTTTGATGAACCCATCTTACAGTAAGAATCTAAAGGATCTCAATCTATTTAGCTTATTAGAGGAGGAGACGATTGCAGCATACAGGAACCTCCACAGGAGAGAGATTCCCAATAGAAGAGGCCTCTTTGACCAGCAGACCAATGAAAAACAAAATCCAATGGCTGGAAGCTGAAGCAAAACATATTTAGACTATAAATAAGGGGCAAATTTTTCACAGGTAATTAACTGTTGGAACAATTTATCTGCAAATGAGGTAGAATCACTATCCCATGGAGTCTTTAAATCAAGCTTGGATGTCTCTAAAAGCTCTACTCTTGCTCATCCATCAATTACCTTGCTCAGTTGAGGAGCCACTGAGGGATGTTCCAAGAGCTTTGCTAAGCAGGAGGTCAGACTGGGTGGGCAGGGTGGTCCTGCTTGGCTTTGGGAGCTGTGACTCTGTGAGGAAGAGCTGATAGTATACTCAGCTATACGTGGCTGCCCCACTGCTCTGTCCATAGGGCTTGGCTCAAAGGTGAAGGTCCTTAGGCCATGGCCGGTTCCCTGAGTCACCCAGTCCCTTGCTTTCCTGAGTGAAAGTCCCACTAGTTAACATTGGGTAAAACATTCCCTCCCACCCCCATCCTTCTGCTCCACTCTTTGCTAGCCATAAGTGCACATAACCCTTATAAACACATACAATGATAATAATCATAGCATTAAATTACATAAATAACAATAATCACTGACTCTCACCTGTATGAAGTTACACCTTCCCTGGTGCAGCTGCCACCACACGCCCTGTGTGGCCCCACTTCTTCCCATCCCTCATGGGTTGAGGGCAATGGAGGTGGGCTCCGGTGGGTTGGCTGGGGCTGCTCCAGGCCCCACTGGCGTGGGGCTGCTCCTCTCCAGCCAGGAGTCTAGCAAGTGCAGGGCTGGAGGGGCTATTCCTTTGCTCTGGCCACAGTGGAGCTTGGGGCTCCTGCTCCTCTGCTCTGGCCACTGCTGAAGTTTGGGGCCTCAGGGGGGCTAAATGACTTGACTATGACCGAAGTCTCATGGATTCCTTGTAATCTTGGCACCCCCTAGGGAATCCCACCCCCAATTTGGGAACCACTGATTTAGTCCATTCCTACTGCTGGGAATAACTGTGATAGAGTTCCTGTTAAAAAAAACCCTCTCTCAGTGGTGGTTGGGAAGCTGTTGGTCTGGAACTAAACAGAACCTCTGTAAGAAGCTCCCATTGAAACCTGGTGTTCATTTGTATTTTCCTCAGCTAGAGACAAGAGAAAGTATTTGTTCTAGAGGGGGAAACTTTTCATCTGATCCCTCAGAGACAGCATGCTGAAAGTGAAGTCACTGCTGGTGTAGGATCATATCTTCAGCTGCTGTAGAGGAGAATCATCCCTGGGACCCATAGAGGGGCTGCTTCCTTCTGCATGTCAGTAGTCAGCTGCTAGGAAAGAGGAACAGCTAGAGATTCCTGCTAATGACACTGCATACTCCTGTGCTGTGAGCCTGGCATAGACCCCTTCCTGCCCAATGGGCAGTCCTAAGGTGTCCATGAAGGAGATATTTCAACACTCCCCTCTCCTGAGTAAGGCATACACCCTCCCTGCAGCTATGAGGAGTAATGGGAACCTGGAAACCACATTATTGGTTGAGCATTACCAGACAGGGTGGTTGTGCTGGCTGTGGCAATCCTGGAAGATCAGTCACAGTGAGGGTTATACAAGCTACTGTCTGATTGTTTTAGACCCTGGACATTAGATGTGAATGGTCCCTTATACAGAAAGAGTGCCAGCATTGCACAACAATGATCCCAAACCACTGCAGCCTATGGAGTGTTAGTGTATGTCTACACTATGATCAGACATCTACAGCTGGCTCAGCTGGGCTTGCAGGTCTGGGCTAAAGAGCTGTTTAATTGCAGTGTAGATGTTCCAACTCAGGAACCCTCCCACCTCACAGGGTCTTAGAGCCCCAGTTCCAGTCTTAAACTAAAGGTCTACACCATAATTAAACAGCCCTTTAACCCACATCCTGGGAGTCTAAATCAGTTGACACAGGCCAGCAATGGGGTTTTTACTGCAGTGTAGACAACCCTTCTCTGGTAAAGCTGGTGGCTTAACTCCCTCCATAACTTTCAGAAATAAATGCACAACTCCCATGTTCCAACTGGCTAATTACATTGACGTGCACACCAGCAACAAAAACAACTGCAGCTGGGTAAAAGTGAGCATATAATTCTCATTTCAATTCATTCTTGAGAAGTGTTCCAGTATTGTGGTGATATGGGCCATAGGACTCAGACAGACAGCTAGCTAGATCTCTCACTTATATTAAGTGATAACATTCAACACCCATCTTGTGCTTTTCAGGTCCAATCCTGGTCTCAGCTACACCCACGTCAGTTCAGAAATAATTTCCCCTGATTATCCAAGTGTGTGAGCTTAAAATTCGCTTTCCGTGAATGTTCATGTTCCTGACTTGACTGTTGGTGGAAAGTGATGTCATTTATACTTCCTGGCCCTTTTAAATCTAGCAGAAGCAAATAATGAATGCTGACTAGTGAATAATGAACAGAACACATACTGCTGGGGGGAAGTTTTAGACTTGTACTTCTTTTGTGATATTTTTGGGTGTGTTCACACAGCCTCCTTATTCCGAAACAACGGAGATTGTTTTGAAATCAGGTTTCGGCTGTTCACACAATGCACGGTTGTTTTGGAACAACGGGAACCGTTGTTCCGAAACAACGGCGTTGTTTCAAAACAAGTTAGACCTAGTCTGTGGGCGAAACAATGTTGTTTTGCAACGGTTGTTTCAAAACAACGCCATGTGAACGTGTTGTTTTGAAACAATGGTGGTTTTGAAACGACTTGTTTCGAAACAACCGTCGTCTGAACATGAGTCGTTTCGAAATAACTGTTGTCCGGAATTGCTATTTCAATTCTGGCTTTTCTCCTTATTTCGAAGTGACTTTTTTGCTAATTCGAAATAAGTCACTTCGAAATAAGGCATTATTTTGATACAAGTTGTTTCAGAACAACCGTATCGAAATAACCCCCTGCGTGAAAACACAGCCTTTGGGATTTGTGAGCGTTTCCTGGAATGTTTGTGAACACTCGTCATCCCCATCCCAAATAACAGGGCTCCACAAATGATGGCAAATAGACTTTTCATGTGTACCACTCTTTGTACATCAGTCTGTAATATTCATCAGGCTTTGCTCTCAAATCTTTCTGTGTTGCTCCCTTGGAAACCAAATATAGGACTCAACAATTTCATTTCGCTGATACAGCGACCCCTTTGGAACTTGTCAACAATTTCATAGTTACTAGACAGGATTTAGATCCCCCGAGGCTCTCAGTGCATCAGATACATTCACCATAATCTGCCTGTCTTCCCCTGGGTACAAATTTGGCTTCTGCCCTCTGGGGTCTTCCAGCAGTTGGAATGTGGTAAGATCCGTCCAGGCCAATATTCCCGCTAATTACTCGTAGACTGTGTGCGCAAACAATTTCTTTGTGTGTGCAAAAACATTTATTTGTGAGCACCAATATTAGCACTATTGAATTTTTTTGTGTGCACTTTATTTTGTGCACAGGCCTCGTGACCTGTGTGCATGCGCACATGGGGACAGCTTAGAGGGAACAGTGTTCCAGGCATGTGCAAAATCCTGCAGCATGTGTCTCCTACTCCATGTCTTCTCTGCACTACTCCTAAGAATGGCAGTGGTCATTGTCTGGCAGCCTAATCTCCAAGAGAAGAGCTGTGAAGGGAGACTTAGGTTCTGATTCTTCAGGGTCATCTTTCTATGGCCATCAGTGCCAGTCTGCCTCATCCCTGATGTGAGGAGGCTGGCCACTCATCACCCTGGCTGTGCATGCTCACTAGCCAGTGTGAACGGCTAATGGCTTCCTTCTGTAGATGGGGCTTAGTGAGACGCAGCCTGAACTGACATCCCTTCCATTATAGCTGTGGACTTGTGTGTGCTGTCACCAGCTCTGCATTGCTTTATATTATCCTGTAGAGTCAGTTACCTCTGTGTAATGCCAGATGCACATGTAAGGCTTCACAAGTAGGGACAGGGAGGATAGCACTAAGAGCTAGAGATGACTCACTGAAATCGCTGTGAAAACCAACTGACCTTGCCTGGACACTGCCGTGTGGGATCTCAGAAGGCTTTGTGCAGAGAACATTTCTATGAGGCATGGAGGAAGCAGGCCTGAGACATCTAATGAGGCTGCTTGACCTTTGGTCCATGCTTGAGCTATCTCACATTACATGCTTGTGTGGACGAGTTTTACTGTTAGGTTTGTGCAAGATGTTAGTAGTATTCAGACAAGCCGTTCTGTTCTAGCAAAGTTGGGGCAATGTGAAGTGAAGATGCAGGCAACGAGGATCATCCCATGAGCTCCCACTGAACACCTGAAAGATTTCATCTCTGACATTAAGGCTGTGTTCACACACAGGCATTATTTCGATACAAGTTGTGTCAAAACAGCTTGTATCGAAATAATGCCTTATTTCGAAATAACTTAATTCGAATTAACAGTTTGTTAATTCGAATTAAGGAAAAACGCTCAAAGCGAAATAGCAGTTTCAGGCAGCAGTTATTTCGAAACAAGTCACTGTTGTTTCGAAACAACATGTTCAGACTGCATTGTTTCGAAACAATTGTTTTGAAACAACGTTGTTTTGTCCCCAGATGGGGTTTAAGTTGTTTCGAAACAACGCCGTTGTTTCGAAACAACGGGTGCCGTTGTTTCAAAACAACCGTGCGTCGTGTGAATGGGGCATTTCTTATTTCAAAACAACCTCTGTTGTTTCAAAATAAGAGTGTTGTGTGAACACAGCCTAAGAAGCCAAATGATATGAGTAAAGATATTACCCAAGCCTCAAGCCATAAGCTGGTTGCCTCATGGAGCCTCTTCCCCAGGTTCTGCATCATGACAGAATTGGATGGTACGCTGAAGGCTCAGGGTCTCATTCAGAATCCCAGACAACAAGGAACAAAGATCCCATATGACTTAGGGGGGGCATAGATACAGTGTTGACAACATGTCATTCAGATGATTTGTTAGTAACTTGGAATCTAGGTGAAAGCCTGGCTGATATGGATGAGTGATGAGGGGTACCCATTGTAGCAACCAGACCTACACAATTCAGAATGTGAGTTCAACTGTAAAAGATATATAAAAGTTCATAATATGTTACAAGACCCCATAATACCTAACGTAGAAAGGAAAAGGTATGAAAGGGACAAAGATGAACCAAAATTAATAAAAAACCCAAGCTGATCTGATTGAAGAACTCAAAAAGTTTTCCCTTTTTGGGTCCTTGAAATCAGGTGTTTTGTGGGGAAAGAGTGGGAGAACAAAAGAAGCTCACATGGAGGGACGGAGGCTACTGGAGCGAGGTTGCCATTCCCGTTGTCCCCTGGAACCCTGAATCTTCTTTGTCCTAATCCTGAGGGATGTCCTGACGAGAGCTGGCCAGCAAGAGGAATCCAAAGGCCATCACCATCTCCTTAGTCCCACTGAACCCCAAACACCTCCTGAGGTGACAGCGTTACCATCTTTGATATTCAAGGGACTGCAGCAATGACATCTCTAGCACATATCAACTGACTTCTCCCCAAAAACACAGCTATCTTTGGCTGTGTTCACACAGCACTCTTATTTTGAAACACCAGAAGTTGTTTCGAAATAAGAAATACCCTGTTCACATGACGCACGGTTGTTTCGAAACAATGGGAACCATTGTTTTGAAACAACAGTGGTGTTTCGAAACAAGTTAAACCCCGTGCGGGGACGAAACAACGCCGTGCAAACATGTTGTTTCGAAACAATGGTGACTTGTTTCAAAATAACTGTTGCCTGAACCTGCTATTTCGCTTTGAGCTTTTTTCCTTAATTCGAATTAACAAACTGTTAATTCAAATTAAGTTATTTTGAAATAAGGTGTTATTTCGATACAAGTTGTTTTGAAACAACCATATCAAAATAACCCCCTGTGTGTGAACACAGCCTTTGATACCATCCAAGAGACTTTTCAAATAGGGGAATAGAGGAAAATTAAGAGAAAGAGAAAGGAAATAGATGTTGCTGAAATTGCTGCCTTATTTAATACTTTACACTTCAAAGGCTTTAACTGTTTTGCCTTCTTTTCTGTATCATTAATAGTAAGTTAAAAGGATTTTAATAGTGTTATTGTCATGGTGTTAAAGAGGCTGAGGTCATTTTATACCAAGCCTGGACTGTGTTTAACACAGTTTAGTGCTGGATGGTGACTTGGTTACATTAACACCATTAGCCCATATATTCCTTCCAAATTAACACAGAATGCCCCACGCTATCTAGTTGTTTGTGCTCGAGGAGTGTAGAACTTGAAGCGCTGGAGGTTTGTAGGGGGTGTGTATAGAACAGAGGTATTGCCACGAGGTGATAGAGGTTTGTAGTGGAACAACAAGTTTGAGTTTAACAGCAAAGCTGTATGAATTGTGGCAAGCGGGGTGCCATTGTACAAGGTCTTCACAGATACAAAGGAGATTTCTATGATGCACTTCCACTGTCTCTCCTCCACCTTTTTCCTCTTGCTCTGCTGTTGTGGGCGCTCTGCTCTGCTGTGTGCATGACAGATGAGTCAAGAGCAGCTGTTATTTTCAACCACTTTGAGCTAAAATAACAATGGACAAAACTACACCGGCTGTGGGTTCTCAGCCTATGTGATTGGGGTGCCTTAACAAGTCCATATTCCCCCTTCTTGCTTGTGACTCTTAAATAATGATCATCTCTTTTCCTGTCTGCCTCAAATTACACTGTTATGCTCTGAATAACTTTTGTCTTTGTTAATGGCAGATCCTCCAGGAAGTGAACATATTTTGTGAACTGCTTTTGCACACGGTAACCACAACAAAAGCACTGCATTTTGCACATACACTTTCACATGCACAAGATGGCTAACTGCATGTGCAGCTAATGGCTTGTGCATAGAACTCCCTGCTTTGCTCACACCTGCTTGGCTCTGGAAACAGGTTTTGCAGGCAGAAGAGTAAGCATGTACACACATGCATCATGTGCACGCACACACATGTAAAGGCAAACACACGCCTGTGCACACATACATTGGTGAGAATGCCTGGTTAAAAATGTGATCTTTGGGATTTTAAGCATTTCTCTAGGTTGGGAGCATCCCAGCTTGGGGCTGTGCATTCTTTTATGCAGCCAGCTTCGAAAATGGTGCAAGCAGAAATCAAAGGCCTAGTTACATGAGTGGTGAGAATCCAGCTGGGTGACGGGGAAAAGTGTTCCACACAAGGGTGCATAGGAGCTGAAGGACTGAAGACCATGAGAGCGCCAGTGAACATCTCTGAGCATTTACCATTCCCAGGCGAGGGACTCATTAGACCCTGGTGCCCAGGAACACTACATGGCACCACAGATCAGCTTTTCTGCCTCAGCCTGCCTCACGGCATAGGGCAGCAACAAACAGAGTTCAGTCCTGGTTTGAGAGCTACTTTTCTATTGCTTTTCTGGGGCAGGTCCATGGAAGTGGCTGTGGTTGTCTGATCTGAGAAGCTGCTTGAAGGTGTTTAGCGGAAGAGCAAGAACCACAAAATCATGTTGCAGGTAGACACAAGTTCATTGGGAGCCTGTACCTTTGAAATCTGGCAGGGCGCCAGCTTTGCTAGTGTGTTGCATAGGTCCCAGCTGTGGCATTGCCCTCCTGGTTGGCATGTGGGCTGCCCTGCCCTGCCCTGGCACAAGGGTCCATTTCCAGAGCACAGGCTGCACCAGAATCCTGAACAGGAGGTTGGAATCCATACCCAGCCTCACATACAAAATTAGCAATTGGCCCCTTTTTGTAAAGCGCTAGATCTAGAACGGATCTGCTTGGGCCCAGGCAGGGCCAGCCCAAGGTTTTTTGCTGCCCTAGGCTTTCAGGGATTTTGGCACCCCCCCCCCACCTACACCCCCTAGCAGCCAGCAGGGTGGCACCACGGGTGGGGAGTGGTGTTGCCGCTGGGATCCAGCCACAGGAGGGGAGTGGCACCCGCACCAGGGTCTGGCTGCAGGCGGGGGTCTGGCTTCAGCTGGGGAGTGCCACTGCAGGTGAAGGTCTGGCCATGGCTGGGGCGTGGGGCAGCCCCAACCCAGCCCTTGGTGCCCCCTAATTTTTTGGTGCCCTAGGTGACCGCCTAGGTCACCTCTATGGAAGGAACGGCCCTGGGTCCATGTCTGCTGTGGAAAGAAAGGTGAACATGAAGGAAATGGGTCCATGAAAATTCCACTGTGGTGTTCAGGGGACTGAGCCAGGAAAGGTGTAGCAGGAGATATCTCAACATCCCAGCCTGGTTTAAGGTTGGGTAAGGGACACTCTGTGAGGGGATGCACATGTCTGGCACATCCTGCTGGCAGTGGACACACCATAAACTGTGCCTGTAACACTGGGGAAGTATTGCTACTTGAGAGCTTTTGGGGCAGGTTGTAGGACCATGGGAATGGCAGGAATCAAGTTCCAAGTCTCTGATTTGGCTTGTGACATTATAGGCAGTCTCTGGGCAGCTGTACAGTGGCAGATTTGTTCTTGGGTCTACCGAGCAACACCTCTGAGTGGGGTGTTTCAGACAGTGCCCAAGTCACAAGCAGGCCCAGCTGCTGGTGAATGTGCATAATGAACATCAGGCTGTGAACGGAGAAGTCCATTTCAGAAGATAAAAATGTCCATGGCCAATAAGCATGTCAACAGGCAGTGGTTTCACAAGACTAGCTAAAGAAATACTTTGCCTCCTTTTTTTAATGGGTGTGGAGAAAGTGGTAGAATGGCTAATGGGAATGAGGCTGTGAATTTAGGGGGATTACCACATCTGAGGTGGAAGCCAAACTCACTCTCAATAATGGGATTGAAGTCCAGGTCCCAGATAATCCAAAATGTTAAAGGAACTGGCACATGAAATTGCAACCCCATTAGCAAGGATTTTTAGTGACTCTGTAAACTCAGGGTTTGTACTGTCTGACTGGAGGATTGCTAACACAGTTCCTATTTTTAAGAAAGGGGAAAAAAGAGATATGGGTAACTACAGGTCCATTAGTTTGACCTCACACGATGTAAGGGCCTGGAAAAAAATTTAAAAGTGAAAGTAGTTAAGAATATTGAGTGTAACAGTAATTTTGTTAAGATACAAAATGACTTTACAAATTGTAGAGCATGCCAGACCACTGATCTCGTTTTTTGAGAAGATAACAGATTTTTTTAGATGTAGTGAATGCATTGGATCTAATTTACTTAGATTTCAGTAAGGCATTTGTTACTGTTCCACATGGGGAATTATTAGTTAAACTGGAAAAGATAGAGATTAATATGAATATTAAATGGTGGATAAGGAACTGGTTAAAAAGGAAATTACAATGGCTCATACTGAACTGTTATTACTTGTGATTACTAAGGGAGTTCCTTGGGGATTGATTTTATTTAATCTTTTTACTACTGACCTTGGCACCAAAAGTGAAAATGTGCTAGCAAAGTTTGTGGATGATGCAAAGTTGGGAGGTGTTGCCAACACAGAGAAGGATCGAAATATCAAACAGGAAGATCTGGATGGCCTTGTAAACTGGAGTAATAGGAATAAAATGAAATTTGGTAGGGAAAAGTGCAAGGTCATTCATTTAGGGACTAATAATGATTTTTGCTGTAATCTGAGGATGCCTCAGTTGTAAGTGATGGCAGAAGACAAGGAGCTGGGTGTACTGGTTGATCACAGGATGACTATGAGCTGCTAATCTAATATGATATGGCTGTGAAAAAAGCTAATGTGGTCTTAGGATACATCAGATGATGTATTTCCAGTAGAAACAGAGATGTATTAGTATTGTTACACAAGGCACTGGTGAGACCTCATCTGGAATACTGTGTGCAATTCTGGTTCCCCATGTTTAAGAAAAATAAATTAAAAATGGAACAGGTGCAGAAATGGGCTACTAGGATGATGAGAGAAATGGAAAATCTGTTTTATGAGAGCAAAATAAAAGCGTGTGGCTAGTTTAGCCTAACCAAACAAAGGCTGAGGGGAGATATGAGTGCTCTCTAGAAAAACATCAGAGGGATAAATACTAGGGATGGAGAGGAACTATTTAATTTTAGTGCCATGTGAATGTGGATACAAAAACAATTCAATATGAACTGGCCATTAGAAAGTTTAGATTTACAGTTAGACACAGGTTTCTAACCCTCAGAAGAGTGAAGTTCGGGAATAGACTTCCAAGGGGGGCTGTGGTGGCAAAAAGCTAGTTGGCTTCAGAACTGAGTTTGATAAATGCAGTGTTTGCCCCAGGAATTGAAATTAGGAATGGTGTTCGAATTTACAGGCGCCTGTGAGCAACAATGAGAGTTGAGCTTGTGAAAGTGAAGGTGGGCTGTATGGCATCATAGAAAACACTGAAAAGTGTTTCACAAATATTTTATTAAATTTATCTCATAATACAAAATTGTTGAAGTTAATTAATCTATAGCAGACTGAGATCTTAGAAAACTAGGTGACTGTACAGCAAAATGGTAGATTAAATTCAGTGGTGGTAATTACAAAGTAATTCATATTGGATATCAAATCCCAGCTATACATAGAAAAAGGATGGAACCTAACTTAGTTGTTACCACTTAAGAAAAAGATCATGAAGTCCTTTATGGATAGTTCTTTGAAAACATCAGCTCAGTGTGGAGTGGCAAACAAAATAGCTAGCGGCAAGTTATGACCCATTAGGAAAGGGACAGATAATGAGACAGAAAATATCATAATGCCACTACGTAAATCCATGGTATGCCCACATTTTGAATAATATGTGCCGTTCTGGGTCCTCCATCTCAAAAAGATATATTGGAATTGGAAAAGGTAAAGAGGAGGGAGACTAAAATGATTAGGGGTATGGAATTGCTTCCATCTGAGGAGACATTAATGAAACTGGTACTTTTCAGCTTGGGAAAGATGACAAAGGGGAAATTCTATAGACCTGTGTCATATCTTCACTCATGTGGAGAAAGTAAACAAGGAAATGTTATTTAATACTTTACATAACACAAGAACAGGGGTTAAAGTAGGCTGGAATGCCCACAAATTAGAGGCCCCTAAAAGTACAGAAATCAGGCAGAACGCATGTTTCGCCCTGACCTGACCCAGGAGCTGCAGCCAGGCTGGGGAGGGGAGTTTTCAAATCTCCCACCCTGAGGATGCTTGATGCATGCTCAGGGCAGGAGAGGCCTGGCCAGGGAGCAGCTCTGGCCAGGTAAGAGGGTGTGGGATTGGGGGCGTCAGTGAGTGGGTCAGGGAAGGGGGTTGGGGAGCTGGGGGGTGGGGGATTGAAACCAGCAGGCAGGCTGGTTTCGGAAAGGGGTTGCAGGGGCACAAGGGTACAACTCTACAGGTTCTTTAGCCAGGGGCCAAGGGTCCAGCCTTGACTCTGACCATCAAAGGACTGGCTCTGCGTGAGGCACAAACTCAAGTGGACTCTGGCGCAGGAGTGGAAGCAAAGGGCCTGCGGGTCCTTCTCCCCAGCCTTGCCCCACAGGCAGCTTTTCCTCGCCAGCCACTCCCCACCTGCTTCTTTAACGCGGGAGCTGCCAGGTGCCCTGTAACGCATGGGAGGGTCTCCACCTCATTCATCTCACTCCTGCCTACAGACGGAAAAGAAAAGACTCTGTTTACCGCTTGGATCCACAGGCGGCTGGGTTGGAAAGTGTGGCAGTTGCAGGAGGTGGCATCCAGCCCTGGCTTCCCAGCTGGGAGTGATCAAGGCACCTTGGGGCAAAGGAGTGTGCAGGGGCACAGGGCAGTTTTGCATGGAACCACTGAGGAGATCATATGGTGAGGGGCTGGGAAAGGGAGGAAACATGTTAAGCTGAGAGCGGGACTAGCCAAGACGAGGCTGGGGGCAGTTTCGTGCAGAGGGGCTGTGCTGGAGGGACCCTCATTTCCAAGAAGTGCCTCCTGCTCGGCGCTGGGTGGAGGGCAAGATGTGCCCCAGAGTGCCAGGGTTGGGTGGGAGCAGCCACAGTGCCCCAAGCCCAGCTAGAGGTCAATTTCCTGTGTGGGCTAGTGGGTGGAGCAATTTTCCTGAGCCCATCTGGTTTATTTCCTTCAGTTTCTCCCACTAGCTAACCTCAGTTTTCCCCCCTAGCTAGTTTCTCCCTATAGCTACTCCCAGTTGAGTTTCTCTCCCTAGCTGCCCTCAGCTGAGTTTCTCCTCCTAGGTAGGTTCAGTTTCTCCCCTTTGCTAGGTTCAGTTGCTCTAGCTAATTGTGCTAGAGACTAAAATGTGAATTATTTAAAATGTGTCTCATTGCACAGTGCTTATTTGCCCCGTATGTACATTTCACAGACTCTCTTACTATTTATAGGAAACCACTACCAATTTCTTCCTAAAATGTCTAATAAAGTGGATCTTTGAAACTGCTCCCACTTCGAGGATGACCAAGTGCAACAGATATTTCTTAATAATTTAGATTTTGCTTTTTTATTGTGCTGATCTTTTCTTCTTTTAAAAATCTGGGTTTGATTTATTAAACTGAGAAAGGTTTACAGTGCCCCACTGAGAGCAACTTATATTTTGGAGGCTAAGACAAGGTGATCATAGAATCATAGAACTGGAAGGGACCATGAGAGGTCACTGCGTCTAGTCCTCTGCATTCATGCTGGGACGAAGTATCATCTGGGGGTGCAGGGAGCAGTGTGTGAGGCTGGGATCGGGCAGTAGGTGGATGGAGGAGACAGCATGTAAGGCCAGGATGGGGTAGGAGGGCAGAGGGGGCAACTTGTGAGTGTGGGATGGTGGCGGGGGGGTGGTGGAGGCAGAGTGTGAGGCCAGGATTGATGTCAGGGAGGTGTGGAAGAGTGGAGGGGGCATCGTGTGTGAGGCCAGGATTGGGTCCAGTATTTTTATGGAGAGAGAACTGATACATATGGTACAGAGAAGTGGTTGCAAATATCTACCTGGGCTGGGGCCCACACATGCATGAAGGAGACCTGGACAATATGGGAAAGGGTCCCAGAGATTAGGAGGGTTCCGGGGCCCGTCAAATTATACTTTAACCACTACACAAGAACTAGGGAGTCAGCCAATGAAACTAATAGACAGAAGGTTTAAAACACACAAAAGGAAGTACTTCTTCACACAACGCACAGTCAACCTGTTTAAGTTTTTGCCAGGGGATGGTGTGATGGACAAGACTGTAACAGGTTTCAAAAAAGAATTAGATAAGTTCATAAAGACCAGGTCCATCAATGGTATTAACTGGGGTGGTCTGGGATGCAATTCCGTGCTCTGAAGTGTTTCTAGTCTTTGTTTGCCAGAAGACTGGACTGGATGACAAGTGATAGACCACTCCCTGATTGTTTATTTCCTCTCAAGCACCTGACACTGGCCACTGTCAGAAGACAGGTTACAGGACTAGATGGACCATTGGTCTGACCTAATACAGCTATTCTCATGTTCTTATGTAAAAATTAATTATAAACATAAAAATATTTAGTACAGAATCTCTCTAAGATAACAACCTCTTTTGATAATGACCTTGACTAATAAAGCATTTTAAACATCTTGTCCTACACTAGGAAACACATTTATGTAAGTTACCCAATCACAAATCTAGCATTCCAGAGCAAAATCACTAAAACACAGTCCAACAAACAAATGTTCCTTTAACGTGTCCCTCTCTTCTCCCTCCACCACACCCCACTTACTGGTGTTGTGCTTGGGAACTTTATTACTAATACAGGCTGGCAGTCTCTGCCACAGAAACACTGTCACACAAGGATCCCTGCTTAGTAAGCGCAGTTCAGTTCACGGTGACCCCTCCAGTCATTTGAGGCTAAGAATAGTTCTGCTGACCCTTTTTTACGCATACAGTAAGGAGAACAACACTTCATAACCCCTGGAATTCTACACTAAAGTGATTTGTAAGCCATCCAACACCAGCCAAAACTGATCACTCAGACAACACAGCTCTGTCTTCCAGATACCTAGGCAGAGTAGGTGTGTTGTCTGTCTATGTAAACACAGTCTGATCCTGCAGTCTTTCACCCTTACCCCTCAGCTCATCACTTGCTGTCAGGGATTGCACACTCAAACCTTCCTAACAGATCATCATTTAAATTATTAGCACAGTCAAGGTCACCTAAATGAATGCACCAACACAGTTATAAAAATCACAGCAGTGTGAGGAAGCTAGGTTTTGTTCATACTTTCTAAACCTATTATGCTTTTCCATGCACAAGTATTTTATAAATTTTATAAATTTGTTAGTCTTTAAAAGTGCCACACAACTCCTTGTTTGTTTTGCTGAATTAAACTAACACAACTACCCCTTTGGAACAAGTATTTTATTGCATACTGTATAGGCTTTTAAAGGGTGTACTAATATTTCAACTGCACTTCAAATTTCTAAACTTGACTAAATTTGTGACACTACATGTTACTAATTGACAACTGGGGGGGGGCGGTGCTGGAAAAACTCCAGGGGTATACCCCCACATGGGGCGGGTATAAAACAATCCCTGGAATGTACGAAGGGGATGGTATGATGGAACAGACTAGTTTGCAATTGACCGATTTTTGACTACGTAGTGGATATGCCAGTGACCTTAGATGGGGTTAGACAGGATTGGTTCTGAGTTATTGCAGAGAATTCTTTCTTGGGTATCTGGCTGATGAGTTTTGCCCACATGCTCAGAGTTTAATTGATTGCCATATTTGGGGTCAGGAAGGACATCCCCCCCCCCCCCCGGCAGACTGGCAAGGGCTCTGGTGTTTTTTCTCCTGCTTCTGTAGCATGGGGCTGGGATCACTTGCTGGTGCATTCCTTAAACATTAAAGCAGGAGCCCGCCTGGCCTGGGAAAAGACTCAGGGCTTGAGCCCCATAAGCCTGGTGCCAGCGACACCTCTGCATTAAAGTCTTTAACCCATAATTTGAAGCTTTTAATAACTCAGCCCTAGCGGTTTATACCAGGAGAAGGGGGCTGAGGTTCTGCTGTTCGTGTTACGCAGGAGAACAGACTAGATGATCACATCGGTCCCTTCTGATCTTAGATGCTATGGGTCTATGAGTCTGTAAGAGCTCAGTGTGCTGTCTGGGCATTGGGGGCTCACCTCTTTGGAAATTTGGGTCTCAAGTCCTCTAGAAAATATTGCCCTGAGTATCTTGCATTAGAAAGCTTTCCAAGGCAAGATCCTAAAACTTTCCACTCTGCATTAATTGCATGTTCCTCAGAAGTAGTTGGTGCCAGCCAGTGTCACAGAAAGAATTCTGATGAGATGGCCCCAGCTATGTCTTTTCTCTCAACAGAAAAACAGAAAGGTAACCGATTTTTCTCATAACTGCTACAGAAGCTGGTGCCTACTTCCTCTTTTGGATGATACTTTAGAGCGAGGTTTGTTTTATCGGCGCTGGTTCTGCTGTTCTTGGGCATTTGCCTCCATGGATCACTTGAGTTTCCTACTGGTGAAAGTACAGGGTTTGTCATGCTGATGGGCCACCGGCATTTTCACTCCTGATCCACACTGCTGCAAACAAAAGATGAATCTGCTTCCAGACCTTTAATGACGTCTGTGCATGGGAAACACAAATAAGGGGGAGTAAAAGCAGAACACAAAGACAAGAAATGTGTTGAACCTCTGACAGACTGCAGAATTAGCACTGGAAACCCCAGCACCTCCTTCAGCAGAATGGGCACGTCACCTACCCCACAGCTCTCCACGTCAGGGCTGGGGCTCTCTCCTGGAAGAGGAATATGTTATGAGGTCTTTCCAACAGCCAGTTCACTCTTCAGAACAAGTTCTTGTTAAACTTCAAAGGCTAGTGTCAGCCCCTTTGGAGCTTCCTAGTTCAGTGGTACTATATGAAACACAAGAGGAGAAACATCCAGTGTGAAAATATAGAGCTGAACTTGACCCACTCCTTCCTCTTTATTGTTTGATTCAGCTTTTTGAACTTTACCTGCCCTTGTGGCTGATTTGAGGGCTTTCTAGTCACACTCTGCAATTTACTAGATGTCTAAGAGAGACGCAAGAATTGACACAGCAGAACTGATCTATTTGCATAGCCGGGATTTCACAGAGCAGCTTCTAGGAAGACCAAAAAAAGAAAAGAGCAGAAAAGGCAAAAAAAAAGAAAAAAAAAGAAAACAACACAAAAAACAAAACCCACACCATATTTGCATGAACCAGAAGAAAGAGGCAAGGAAGATGCAGCAGAGCCCTCTGATTCCTGACTCCTGCCTTTGCCCTGGTCCTCATCTGCTCAGAGACCGTTGTGTTGGTCAAACACCTTGTGTATTTTATTTACAATGTGGGCTCCCACCACTGCACACTATAAATCAGTGGTTTTCAAACTTTTTTCCCCCAGGACCCAGTTTTAAAAAAATCATTTATGCTCATGATCCAAAAATTACATGTTTGAGCAATGCATTCCAGTCTTTTGGTGGGGGCAGCAGGGGTTGCCAAGACCCAGTGCCGAGGGTCTGCGACCCAGTACTGGGTCTCATTTTTACATGTGAAAACCACTCCTAAAGATAACCCTTCTCCAGCAGCCACTTTAAGCCTCTGGCTCCCATACAAACAGAGAAGAGCACTCTCTCTCCTCCCCCTCCTGCCTGCTTTTCCCACTTTTTGCTTCTTTCCTGTATGCATTTGTAGCGGCTCCCTAATGGCTTAATTAGCCTTCTAGCACTGCCTCACCCACAATTTAGACATAGGGCTGTTTAACCAGCTCCATTCTGCTTGGTTTGAGTGGAGCTGCTGTGAGCAGAGCACCAACTCAGCTCTTCTAGCCTAGAACTCAGTCACAGAAGATAACAAGGTTTATCAAGAAATTGCACGTCTTTGGGGAGTCCCTTGCACGTGCCCTACATCCACTGGTGCATTACAATCATTTGGGACGAGAGCTACTTGACTTATTCATTGTGTATAACTTTAACCCTTTTTTTCACATAGTTGCGTTAATCCTCACTTCCTTTAATCTTATTTGGTTTCAAGGAATACTCCCAAATAGTTTGGAACAGAAATTTTCAGCCAGTAGGATGCTCACTACATCTGAGTGGGAAATGTATTTTCCATCCAACAAAAGTTTCTGAGATTTCTCATCCCAAGATTTTTCCTCTCCTGAACTGGGACAAAAAGTTGAATTCTCAAAAAATGTTGTGACCCTAAAATAAAATTTTAGATCAGGTAAGGCAATTTTTTTGATTTTTTTGAAATCTTTTGTTTTGATTTTGACCTTTATTTTTAACCTTCTTTTTGAGTATAAATTAATTCAAATTTCAAAATGAAAAGTCATTTCAAACCAAAAGCTGAAGAATTCCATTCAGAAAATAAATTGGAATGTTTTAACAATTTCAATGCGTATTTTTTCAGATCTTATACTATGGACAGTTCTGGTTTCTACAAACTGGCATTTCTGATGAAAAATGGGCTTTAAAAAAAAAATTCCCAACCAGTTCAAGCGTTCATAGATTCTTTTGGGCTCTTCCCTGTTTGCTGTTGTCTGTTTGTGGCATTTGGTGGGTTGCCTAAGTCACATGGTATTGTTTCACTTCCTGAGTTGACTGAAAGTCTTAAACAGGAAAATAATGCATGGTACCTAGCAAACAGTGAGTATTCTCAGTGTACAAACACCCTTGTTTGCATGGGAACCATGGTGTTTGAGCAAAGAGCAGCTGATCCCAACACAAACACCTGTTGTACATGGCCTCTTTGTTGGGGAGGGTTTGGAAATATCTGGCAACTTCCAGGCTGGTGTTGTGAGCATGATGGGACTGCTTTAGAGCTCTCAGGGTAATGGTGGCTTGAAGCGATAATTGGCTGCTCTCCTTCTCACTGGGTTATTTCATGGGGCAGTGTCCTTAGTTGCAGAGAACATATAAATTGGCTGCCATTGAAATGAATGCAACTTCCCTGATTTGTCCCAAATGAGCAGTCATCCTATGGCTGTTCTTATAGTTACTGTATGTCTCAATTAAGGCTTTTTGTTGAATGACTTAAAATTAGCCTTCTCCAGCCACCAGAATATACCCCAAGAGATACAGTCCTGCACTCAGCTGTAGGGGAAAGTAGCATGTTGACCTCATCTTTCCTGGTCTCTGATACAGTGATAGAGAGACTGACACTGCCTGGCACTATGTAGGATTCAAACCTCCCCTCAGGGTATGAGCAAGGGGCAAAGCCTGCAGCTGTTAGTCAAGCACAGTTTGAAGGGACTAATAAGTGGGGTTTGCTCTGGGGACAATGGTAGGATCTGGGCCTAATTCCAGGTAGCCGCCATTTTCTTTTACGGCTCTATCAGATCATTTGGGACTGTTTATCCTAGAGAGCCTGAGAGACATTCCCCAAGGTACAATCTGGACTTACGGACAGCTGTGTCCCCTCAGTTCTTCAACCTGCAGTGCATTTTATGCTGCTTCATTCGGAAAGCCAGCACTCTGGGTCTGCTCACACCCAGCTTCAGCATGTAAATCATTTCCAGCTCCAGTGTAGAAGCAGGGCTGTAACTGTGGTGGGGCCAATAGGGCTTTGCCAAAGGTGCATGGGAGCAGCTCAGTAGAGCTGCTCTATTAGATGGTGCGTTTTGTGGTGCTGGCCCCAAGAGCTGCTAATTGCAGGGGGCGCCGGATTGTCGTGTTACAGCCTTGTGTGGGAGTGTATGGTAGTCACGTATGAATTACACTGTAGGACACCACCAGCAAACTCCAGTCCCAGACTTTTCCCAGAAATGTGCATCTTGTTCTGCCCAGCGCCTCTGGGGCAATACAAGCTCATACTGTCTTATTGTCAAGAAGGCTAACAGCATATTGGGCTGCATTAATATGAGCACTGCCAGCAGAACGAGGGAAATGATTATTTTCCTCTATTTGGTATGGGTGAGGTCTTATTTCGAGTATTGTTTAGTTTTGTTCCCCCCCCCCCCCATGATGTGGAAAAATTGGAGAGTCCAACAGAGGACAACAAAATGATTAAGGGGGTGGAGCACATGACTTTTGAGGAGAGGCTCAGAGAACTGCATTTGTTTAGTCTTCGAAAGAAAAAAGTGAGGGGAGGCTTGATAGTGGCTTTCAACAACCTGAAGGAGGGTGGTTCTAGGGAGGATGGAGCTAGGCTGTTCTCAGTGCTGGCAGATGACAGAACTAGGAGCAATTGTCTCTAGTTGCAATGGGAGCAGTCTAGGTTGGATATTAGGAAAAACTTTCTCACTAGGAGGATGGTGAAGCACCGAATGGGGTACCTAGGGAGGTGGTAGAGTCTCCCTCCTTAGAGGTTTTCAAGGCCTGGCTTGACTAAGACCCGACTGGGATGATTTAGTTTGGGTGGGTCTTGCTTTGAGCAGGGGGTTGGATTAGATCTGGGGTTCTCATCCTTTTGTCTTCCATGACAGTTGACAGTGAGTCCAACTATGCCAACACAGAAGTTCTCTCACTGCAACCCCCCCCCACCGGTGTTTTCAGGGGTGGCACAAAAAGCAAGAACCTCTACTGCCAAAACAACAAAAAAAGCTGCCACCAGGAATTCAACAGCAGCCTTTTTTTTTGTGCTGACCCCAAAGGTCCCCGCTGCTTCCCCAGACTCCCACTATTTCCAGCGACTGCCACCATTCCACTGACCCCTGCCACTTACACTTCTGCTAACCAGAGCCGTAATGTTGGTTTTTGTCACCCGGGGCGTGTTCCGATCAGAACGCACTCCTTGCCATTAGCAGCTCTTGGAGCTGGCGCCGTGAAACCCGCCCTTTAATAGAGCGGCTCTATTGAGCCACTCTGTGCTGCCTGGGGCTTTGCCCCACCGGCTCCACCGTAGTTATGGCTCTGCTCCTAACCCCCAGACGCCACCTCCGTTCCCCATCACAGCCCCCTACCACTTCCCCCAAATACTGCAGACACCTTCCTGGACTCCCAGCTCTTCCCCTGACCCCCACCCGTCGCTGCTTGCTGCCACAGCCCCCCACTGCTTCCCTCTGACCCCCGCTGCTGCCTCTCAACCACTTTCCCTGAACCCTACTGCCATGTGCCCCAAATGCCTCCCTTGACCCTTGGGTGCTACCACGCCCTGGTGTAGTCTCCTGCCACATACCCTCACCCCTGTTGCTGCCTCCCCTAGCCCCCAACCCCCACCACTCAGGCTTGCTGCTGCCACTGGGGTTTTGGTGACAGCACTTCCATTGCAGCAGCTCCCATTCAATTTCCACATGCTTCATGGCCACCAGAAGCCTAGCTGCCAGCACTGTTTCAGTGGTGAGGAAGCATGTGGCGACGCACAACCACATGCAGTTGTAACCTGCTAGGGTGGGCTCAAATTCATTTATTTGTCCCTCTCCAGTGCCTCACAAAGAAACCCCTGCAGAAAGCAGCTGGAGAGCCAGGATCTAGTCTGTAAAGGGGCTCACAGTGAAGACTGTTCAGAATTCATAAAAAATACAAAAGCAATATACTATATTAAACATTAACTTTATAAACCTTCTGATGAAAGCAGACAAAATGATTAGTATACAGATCTATAATGCATAGTGGCTACATAGCAGTATCTGAGGCTGTTATGGTCTCAAATCACCAAGTCCAAAGGCTTGTGTTAGAAGCAACTCCCTCCTCTTTGGCAGCAGAAATCCTCTGTATGAGTCAAACCAAATCAAATCATAGGGCTGGAAGGGACCTCATGAGATCATTGAGTCCAACCCCCTGGGAATTGAACCCAGGACCTTCTGCATGTTAAGCAGAGGTGTTAGCCACTACACTATTTGCAGAGTCCTTGAAGACCTTTCTTCCTCTGCTGGCAGCACGGCTGTCCACTCACCTTACTCAGTCAACACTCATTTACATACACACATATATAAAAAAAAAACCCTGTTACAAAAGAAAAATACATCGCTGACAATAACAAAATTTAATTGCCTCTTTCCCCTTATTACACTCAACAACTGTAGTTACGCCCATAACCCAGAGTATGAAGTTAAAAAGAAACCACCCTTCTTTTCCCAACGGTTTCTTCTCTGTAACCACTGCCTCCAGACTTCCCTGCTGGAAGGTTAACAATGCTACTGACCTGAAGCAAAATGCCTCCGAGTTGGGGAAAACAGCCTGCTATCTGCTCCCGGCTCAGCTTCTTCCCTTGCACAGAGCACAAGTACAAGTACTCTCCTCAATGCAACTGGCCTGGCTGCTTGATCTCAGACATCTGACCACTGCATTGGCAGGGAACCTTGCTGAGCATACTCAAAGCTACACAGTACATGGTGGAAACTTCTGGGTCTAGACAGCTAAATCGGCCCAGCAGCAGTGACTCAGCAAGAGCAACACAGACCCCAGCAAATCTCTTAAAGAGACACTCCTCATTTAAGCCCATGGGTTACACAGTGATACACTTTTGTGTCATGACACAGCAGCTGAGAACTGCTGGACCCCTCCCCCAGCTGCCTTCCAACCAGGATTGTCTATGATTCTGTGATGCTGAGTCTGTCATTTCATTAACAGAAAATGATATGTACAAAGCCTGTTACCCCATGAAGTTGCCTCAACATTTCAATGCAAACATCCACTGGTTTAGAGAAAGCAATAAAATGAGTTTATTAACTGCAGAAAGACAGATTTTAAGTGATCACAAGTATAAGGCATGGAAGTCAGAACTGGTTACAAGAAAATAAAAGGTAAATCACAATTAGTGTCTAATTTAACAAGCTGCTGAATTCCAAGCATGAGTTTTTCTCACCACAACATGCATTAGCTGCCTTATGGGCTGGAATCATTCAGTCAGGACCCCTTCCCCAGTTCAGTGTTAATTTCCTTGTTCTTCAGGTGCTGTTTGTGCTGTGAGCAGAGGAAAAGGTAAGGAATAAGTTGCATGTCTGTTCTTACAGCCCTCTTTTTCTTTGCAAATCACCTCCAGCCAAATGCCTGAAGACAGCAGGTGTGTGGGGATGGGAGCATCCATCTGTTTCTTTGCCAAAATGTAGATTTCTTGTTCACACCCTCTTCTCTGCCAAAGAATGGCTGCTTACCCAGGTGAGAAAATAGTCCATCTGATTTTTGTCCACACCTGACTGTGGCATCAATTTGCCTTTCTTCTCTGAGGAATATTTGTGCCTGCTTTTTTGAACTTGGAACTTGTCTCTGTAATGATATATGTTCAGTGTTATAACTTTACATACAATATTGCCACACCTATTTTACCAGACCACTAATGATCAGCAAATTCTGAGTTTTCAGATGATGTTTCACAAGCCACACTTTATACAAAATCCATGATAGTTTTGTAAAAAGAGATATAGACTGTCACAGCATGAAGTGGTATTTAAATAAATGACAATCAATCCTCCAGTTGGGAAACAGTCTCTGGGTAAGTGATCTGCAGCAGAGTCTGCTACATTGACACAAAAGTTACTGAGCTCTAGCATAGGCCAATGACAAGAGGGCCCTAATTCACAGAGAAAAGCTCTGTTTCACTCCCGAATTATCTTTAAAGATCCCAATACCCAACTGGGGTAGCATCCTGTTCCTTGACCCCTCCCATGAGCTAATACCTTCTCCACTGAGCAGTGCTTTGCACCCCCAAGTCTTTCCATCTGATAGTGCCTTGCTCCTTGACCCCTCCTGCTGGTCTCAGATTTACTGCTGGGGCCTACAGCAAGCAATGCACAAGGGTTTGCATTAGGGCTGTGCAGACATGCACACAGCAGGTGGAGTGCCACATGAAGCACCAGCTTTCCCCTGCTCTTCAGTGTGCTGCTCCCCATAAAATGCTTGGCCAGTATATGGGTGGGAGTTGTGGGTTATGTGATGCATGGGGCCTGGGGCTGTACAAAATAAGCAAACCTTGTATGGACTATGTCTATACTAGCAAATTAGTCCATATAAAGGAGGCTTAATCCAGCCTGCTTTGCTCCCTCTCTGCACTAGACTTTGCCTAGTTCACACTAAAAAGTTTTTTAGTGCAAACTAAGCAAAGCTTAGCTTGAGCTAGTTACTTGGAATGGTTAGTTCGAACTAACTGCTTAGTTCAAACTTAGTTCGAACTTTAGTTCAAACTAGCACAATGTAGCTGTGCTAGTTGAAGTAACTTTTTAGTTTGAACTAAAAAGCCTGGTTAGTTCAAACTACAAAGTTTTGGTTAGTTTGAACTAACCCACTGTTAGTTTGATCTAACTCCGAACTGCTTAGTTTGGACTAAGCAAGTCTGAACAAAGCAGTTAGATGTAGACATAGCCTAAGAGACCCCAAACAACAATTCAAAGTTGAATTTTTTAACCAGGTGCTAGATTGTGCAATACACTCAGCTGAAGAATGTTTTATGCAGCTCAAGGAACACAGCAGTATATTTGGGATGTTGTATGATATTCCAAAACACCTCACCATACCTGGAGGAGACCTACACCAGCAATCCAGGGCACTAGAGACAGTGTTGACACGTGATGACATGCATGATATTGATTTGGGTAGTGTACTGAAAGCACTGTCAAGATACATTTCAGCAGGATCAACTCCAAAGGCTGTTTTGGAATATAGGCGCACAAAAAAGATGACCACCCTCTTTCCAAGCTGAAGTTACTAAAAACACATCTACGCTCCACAGTGACACAGGAGAGGCTGGTTGGCCTTGCAGCCATCTTAATAGAGCATGAGCTGGCCCAGACTGTGGACCTTCGGGAAAAAAACCAAGGAGTCGTGTGGCACTTTAAGACTAACAGTGCCACACGACTCCTTGTTTTTTTGCTGGACTAGACTAACACGGCTATCCCTTTGGAAACTGACCTTCGGGAAGCAGTTCAAATCTTTGCAATCAAGAAGTTACGGAAAGCACCATTTTGTTTATTCAAACGGATAAAAATGCCAGTGTTTACTGCGTAGATAAGAAAAGTTACATTTGCTGTTCAAGCATTTGAAAGTTACTTAAAATTTTCGAACAAGACATTTCAAGTTGTTAGTTCTCCTTTACTGAGGTACATAGCAGAGCAGCACCATGGGAGAAGTAGAACAGGAAGAAGGCAGAACTGACACTTTTCAAAGTTTTAGCCCAAGCGAGGGGGCATGGAGCATCATTTGAGCTCCCTGCCTCACATGCCAAAATGTTGGGGGGTGGCCCTAGGAGGGGCACATCTGCTTTGGCCCTGAGGCAATACACAAGGCCTGTTTACATGAGAAGCTCTGAAGAGAATCACCATAGGGATACACAGTTGGGATTTCCCGGCTTGACAGCTAGCCGGGAGCTTTGCCTTTGCCATTGCTGACTGCAGAAGGCAGGAGATGCCTCTATTGCTGAGTCTAGAGCAGGGGTCTTCAACCTGTGGCTCTAGAGCCACACGCGGCTCTTTGGCTGCTTCCTTGAGGCTCCAGGCCCTGCCCTCCTTCCTGCCAGCAGGAGAACCCATCAAGTGGCCTGCTCCTGGCTCCAGGTCCCCCCTTCCACTGGGGAGCATGCGAGAGGTCTGCTCCTCATACCAGGCTCTCCCTGACCTCTTGCCTTTCCACCTGGGGAACCCTGTAGCAGATGCCTTGACCCAGCTCTCACCATTAGGAGTTTATACCCTCTGCAGCTCTCAAAATACTTGGTTACAGAAGGAATTTTAAAAAAATGGCTCTTTTTATCTTTTGGGTTGCTGACCCCAGGTCTAGAGATTTGTCACCTTGGTAAGTAATATGCCCTCTCCTCTTCTGAGAAACAAACCCAGCTGGCACCTCCAGGGTTAAGGATACATTGCTGAGAAATGGGAATTTTTCATTAAGATCATTCCATGCTTTTTCATCCACAACATATGTCACTAGACCGTTCTGGTCTGGATCCCCGCTCCGGCCTGTCTCCTTCTGCAGACTCATCAGATGTTTCATAGGACTGATGTTGCAGTATCTATTGCATCCCAGTCAGCTGGGAAAATCTTTATGGAATGGCCTGGCTGGGAAGGACCAAGACCTTTGTCACTGAAAGCACCAGCCTCTATCTCTGAAAGTAGAGTTTGATAAATTAATTAACAGAATTACCTGGCAGGGCCATCTGTGATGGCAGGGACTGCACTCGATGGCCCATGCAGTCCCTTCCAGGCCTATGTTCCTAAGTACTTGAGCTAAAAAAGTAGCTCCATTAGCAGACAGCTATAGAAGGTTCTCATCCTCTTGTGAGGACCAGTCATAAGTGTGGGGAGGGGAGAAGAATAAAGCCCCAGACTGTGGTATTGTGGGTGTAGGCTGGAAAACAAATTCTTTTTTGGTCACCACAGCAGATGAGTTTAAGGCATGAGACAACCTTGTCATCCTCCCTGGCACATGTAAAGTGATAGGAAAGTTCCAGATGATCACAATGGTACCAGTGGGGGAGGAAGGGGAAAGGAGGGGTGAAGAGGAGGTGAATAGCTCCCCACGCCCTGCAGGAAATGCTCAAGGGGAGCATTAACAGAGCAGAACAATTGCTTTTCAGATTTCATTCCAAACCATTTCTTCATCTGTTATATTGATTTTTTATCTTCCTTTAAGAACTGGAGAAACTTTAAAATTTTAATTTTTTTCTCTGAAAGGAAATGGTGAGGGTTACAGGTGGCCATTGGTGGACCTATGTCCTATCAGTCCTCTACTGCCTTCTGCAGTTACAGACAAGGAATATACTTCATTCAGTGCTACAGGGTGCTTACACAAATGTACCCAGAGCTCTAACAGAGCAGGATTTGGCTCCTCTTGCAATAATTATCATGCATTTGCAATTGTGTATATAGCAACCGTTCTCTCAAAGTACATCACAGAGATGATCTTAGGTGTCATTTTCAACAATGGCTGATGGGCCAGATTTTCAAAGTCCCAGGGAGGTTTAAAGAGTCAGATAGGCACCCAATGGGATTTTCAACAGCTCCTAAACTGGTTAGGTGCCTAGCTCCCATTGACTTTAGAACAGCACAGTGCCATGGTTGGATCATAGTGAGGTGGGCATCAAGCTCTAGAAAATGATACCAGTAATGAGGCCAGTGAAGGGACACAGCATCATGCAAATGTTACAGAATTGGTTGTTTATCTGGACTATGCAACAGGTTTCAAGGCTGTGTTCACACAGCCCTCTTATTTTGAAACAACAGAGGTTGTTTTGAAATAAGATTTAGGCTGTTCACACGACGCACGGTTGTTTCAAAACAACGGTGACTTGTTTTGAAATAACTGTTGCCTGAACCTGCTATTTCGCTTTGAGCTTTTTTCCTCAATTCGAATTAACAAACTGTTAATTCGAATTAAGTTATTTCAAAATAAGGCATTATTTCGATACAAGTTGTTTCGAAACAACCGTATCGAACTAACCCCCTGTGTGTGAACACAGCCAAAGAGATCCTGCTTCCCAGCTGAATTTCTTGCATGCGATTTTGGAGTTAGCAGGAAGTTTTGTAACACAGACTTATCACTCTGTTCCAAGATGTGAGGCACAAATTGGAGAAATGCTTCACATCTACTCACTCCCGGCTGGATTTAGCCAATGCAAATTAACTTCCATGCAGTGCTTGCTCATAAATCAGCAAAATGAGTGTGTCTGTCCTGCTTTCAGAGGAAAAGAGATGGTGTTGTCAAGAAGGGACAGAGGATGAGTCACAGTGATCAGCCTGGACCATGACACAGGGTGCAGGCCAGAGTCACCAATTCCTCTTGGCCTCTTGCCAGGCTCCGTTTGTCTCCCTGGCAATATTCCACTAACAGGAGGAAACAATGTATGTGACTATATGTTGAAGCTTATAGTGCGATGTACATTACCCTGGAGCAAGAATCATAGGGTTGGAAGGGACCTCATGAGGTCATTTAGTTCAACCTCCTTCTAAAAGTGGGACCACTCACACTAAATCAGGGTTTTGTTTAATCAGGCCTTAAATGTTTCCAAAGATAGAGATTCCAACACTTCCTTAGGTAACCCATTCCAATGCTTCATCACCCTCCTAGTGAGAAAGTTTTTCCTAATATCCAATTTCGACCACCCCAGCTACAGCTTGAAACCTTTGCTCCTTGTTCTGTCCTCTGTTGCTACTGAGAACAGCCTAGCTCCCTCCTCTTTGGAGAACACCTTTAAGTAGTTGAAAGTTGCTATCAAATCCCACCCCCCTCCAGTCTCCTTTTCTGCAAATTAAATACGCCTAGTTCCTTCAGTTTCTCTTCATAAGTCATGTGCCCCAGTCTCCTAATCATTTACGTTGCCTTCCGCTGGACTCTTTCTAATTTGTCAACAGTACACAAGTACCACAACATTACATAAGTATCACAAATGCCACAAATACTGCAAAAGAGCTTCATTTAAGTGCAACCTGAAAGAACTAATGGAAGAGAAGATCTGAGGTTTGGTGATGCAGATGGAAACTATGATTGAGTTTTGAAGGGGATTTAAGCAGATGACAGAGGGAAAGAGAGAGGAGACTGAAGGGAAATGTCAGGACTGGCAGATGCAAGCTGGACTGGAGAACTGAGAAGGGAGTCTGCTTTGTGAAGAAAGTGACCAATGGAAGTGTTGTGACTACAAGAACCAGGCAGAAGAAAAGATCAGCTAATGAAAGAGAAATAGAGCTCATGAACGGGTTTGCTGAATTTGAAAAGGAAGAATGGGCACAGCAAACAGGAAGAGAAGAAAGAAGAGAAGAGCAGTTAGTGCTAAAAGAAGAAGGGAAGAGTCAGTGGAGAGAGTTAGAGTTCAGAGCCCCCAGAATGATAGAGGATGACTCCCAGAAGATTGCAAGGGAGAACAAAGGACAAGAGGACTTGCAGCCAAAAGTTAGAGGAAGAGGTACGTCTATGGGACTGGTGGCTCCCTACCAAGAAGAACAGACAGGCCTGTCACCAGAGATAATTCAGGGGATCATGGAGTCACAGAAGACTAGGGCTGGAAGGGACCTCAGGCAGTATCTAGTCCAACCTCCTGCTCAAAGCAGAATCAACCAAATCATCCTTGGAAGGGCTTTATCAAATGGTACCTTAAAAACCTTTAAGGATAGAGATTCCACCACCTCCTCAGGTAATCCATTCCAGTGCTTTACTACCCTGCTGGATGCAGTACTCCAGATGTGACCTCATCAGTGCTGAATAGAGGGCAATAATCACTTCTTTCAATCTGCTAGCAGTGCTCCTACTAATGAAGCCTAATAATATGGAATAGTAGCCATTAGCCTTTGATGACATGGCACACTGTTTACTCATATCCAGCTTCTTGTCCACTGTTAACCCCAGGTCCTTTTCTGCAGAACTGCTGCCTAGTCAGTTGGGCCCCAGTCTGTAGCAGTGCATCAGATTCTTCCATCCTAAGTGCAGGATTCTGCACCTTGTCCATGTTGAACCTCATCAGATTTCTTTAGTCCCAGTCTTCCAAATGAGAAGAAAAGGGTATATTGTCTTCTGGGAGCTAAAATATGGGATGTGGGCATGAACCTGAAGTGGATCCTAATGGGAGCAGGAAAGAAGCCACTGATTGTCCTTCAGGATGGAACAAATTATACTTCTGGACAGGGGAGTCGCTGCCTCCCAAATAGGTTCAGGGCTGGACCGGGGGGGCGGAGCCAGGGGGGCCAGAGGGCGGGGCCAGGACCATCCCTTGGGGCAGGGCTATCACCCCTAGCCCCACTGTTTGCTAGGCTTGGCAGTGGCGTTCCAGCTCAGGGGGTGGGGTGGGGCAGGCACCACAGGCATGTAGCTGGAGCGCCACGGGGCCCTGGCCACATGCCAGCCTGCCCTGGCCTGGCCCGCCCTGCCCCACCCCAGAGGGAGGCTGCATTGGGCTGGTGGCGGCTGGCTCTCCAGTCTCTGGGAGATCTGGGGCACTGGCACTGAGACTCGGGGCACGAGCCCCACGTGCCCAGCACTAGTGACGCCCCTGCTTCTGGATTCTCACTGGAATGCATCAGTGGAGACTATGCCAGGCTGAGAAAGCCACTTAAAGAAATGGAGAGTCAAGTGATCCTGGGTGGGATTCTGCCTGTCCCCAGAGAAGGAAAATGAAGGGAAGAAAAGCTTAAAATGACGAATGGTTCAGGCAGTGGGGCTATAAGTAGGGCATTCATGTACAGAGGATTGTTCTCTTGGGACAGACTCTACCTGAGTAGAGAGGGAAAGAGACTCTTGTACAAAGGCTTGCACAACTGATTAAAAGAGCTTTAAACTAGGAACTCAGGGAAGATGGGTGGAAGAGGCTCATCTATTCTCCATCTCCACTCCATTGAGCGGGATGAAAATCAATGAAGAGAGAATACAGCAATGGTGAAAGGAAGAGCAGTGGGTAGCAGGAAGGATGTTACGGGGAAAGACAATGCCAAGACAAATTGGTAGGCAATACTGGAGGAAAATGACTATACCCAACTGAAAAACAACAAGCAGTTGTGTGGCACTTTAAGACTAACAGATTTATTTATTGCATGAGCTTTCGTGGGAGAAGATCCCACCCAACTGGGCAAGGAATGTGGGCAAAGTCAAGTAGAAATAACTAAGATATTTAGATAGCAGTGCAAAGAGCTTGGGTTAAAAAAATGGAAGAGCTAGAAATACTGGCAGTGAAACCAGATATTCTAGGGCAGTGGAATAGTAGTCATTATTAGAATTCAGAGATGGAAGGTTATGTGCTCTTCAGAAAAGATAGAAGAGAGGTGAAGGTGGTCTGATGAAGTGGGATTTTCTCTCCACAAAAGCTCATTCAATAAATAAATTTGTTAGTCTTTTAAGTGCCACAGGACTCCTTGTTTTTTTTTTTGTTTGTTTGTTTGTTTTTTGTATATTAATGATGAGGTATACTGGAAAGAAATTCGAAGTAATGGGATGGATAAAACAGAATTTGTCAAAAATCACTTTGGAGAAAAAAGCTGCCAGTGGTTCCCCTGGGACCATGCTTGGGGTGTGCTACAGACCTCCACAATCCAATCTGGAGATGAATAGAGACCTCTTTAATGTTTTAAATGAAATAAATGCTACTGGGAATTGTTGATTATGAGACACTAATTTCCCAGGTTGGAGGACATGTGCTACTAATGAAAGTTAAGTCCAGATTGTCCTGGTTGTGATAGCCAACAGCTTTTTTCATCATATTGTCACTAAACCAGCAAGAGGTGAAGCCATTTTTTATTATCTCCATCCAAGAATGTTAAAAGAACTGGCTTATAAAATTGCAGGTCCAACATCAAGGATTTTTAATGAATCTGTAAAATTGGGAGTTGAACTGATAACTAGAGAATTGCTAATAGAGAACCTATTTTTAAGAAAGGGAAAAGAAAGTGATTTGGAAAACTACAGGTCTGTTTTACTTCAATTGTTTGCAAGGTCTTAGAACAAATTTTGAAAGCGAAAGTGGTTAACAACAGAGAGGTAAACAGTAATTGGGGTAAAATACAAAGGTAGATTTTTCCAGACAAACCTGATTTCTTTCTTTGAGAAGATAACTGATTAAGAAAATGCAGAAGATCTAATCTATCTGGATTTCTGTAAGGTTTTTGATGAGGCAAAGTGCAAGATCATACAGTTAGAGATTAAGAACAAGAATTTTTGCTCTAAGCTGGAGATTTATCAGTTGGAAGCAACAGAAGAGGAGACAGATCTGAATGCATTGATTGATCACAGAGTGACTATGAGCCCCTAATGGGATGTGGACCTGAAAAAGGCTAATGAAGTCCTAGGATGCATCAGATGAAGTATTTCCAGTAGAGATAGGGAAATGTTATTTCCATTATCCAGGGTACTGGTGAGACCTCATCTGGTCTCCCATGGTTAAGAAAGGGTGTGTTCATACAGGCTTCTTATTCTGAAACAACAGAGGTTGTTTCGAAATAAGAATTGGCATGTCCACACGACGTACTCCCATTTTGAAACAAGGGGTTCCCTTGTTTTGAAATGGGAGCTGTGTTTTGAAACGGTTTAAACCTACTTCCGCTAGCTCCTCTCACCCCGCGGTGGTCTGCAGCCCCCCCAAAGCAAAATAGCATGTCCACACCGTGGACATGCTATTTCGTTTCCCTTATTTCGAAGACACTTTTTTGTCTTTCAAAATAAGGTATTTCGAAATAACACATTATTTCAAAACAGCTTGTTTCGAAATGTCTTGTTTCAAAACAAGCACTTTGTGTGTGAACATAGCCAAAGATGAATTCAAATGGAAGTAAATGCAGAGAAGGGCTACAAGGATGATTTGAGGAATGGAGAAACTGCCTTATGAGACGAGACTTAAGGAACTTGGCTTGTTAAGCCTACCAAACAAAGGCTGAGGGGAGATATGAGTTCTCTGTAGAAATACATCAGAAGGATAAATACGAGGGATGAGGAGGAGTTATTTAAGTGCAGGGACAATGTGGGCACAAGACCAAATGGGTGTAAACTGACAACCAAGTAGTTTAGGCTTGAAATTTGATGAAAGTTTTTAACCATTTGAGGAGTAAAGTTCTGGAATAGCCTTCCAAGGGAAGCAGTGGAGGGTAAATGCTGAACTGGCTTCAAGACTGAGCTCGATAAATTTATAGAGGTGATGGTATGATGGGACTGCTTACAAGGCCTGTAGCTGATCTTCAGTGGCCAGTGAGGGGACACTAGATGGGGTGGGTTCTGAGTTATTGCAGAGAATTCTTTCCCAGGTGTCTGGCTGGTGAGACTCTCCCATATGCTCAGGGCTTAGCTGATCACCATATATGAGGTTGAGAAGGAACTTTACCCTGGGTCAGATTGATGGAGACCCCAGGGAGGTTTTCACCTTCCTCTTCACCATGGGGCACAGCACAGTTGCAGATTAAACTGGTGTAAAAGGTGGATTCTCTGTATCTTAACATCTTTAAACCATGATCTGAGGACATATGTATATCAGCCGGAGGTTTGGAGTCTATTACAGTAGTAAATGAATGAGATTCTGTGGCCTGTGATGTTCAGGACATCGGACTAGAAAATCATGATAGTCCTCCCTGGACTTAAATGAAGATCCAAGCTGTCCAAGATCAGGGACTGGTAAGGCAATAGGAGTTGGTGTCAGATTGGTCAGTTATAGCCTCTGCACTACTAACAGGGAGTGCCGGGTTGGTGCTTTCAGTGAGGTGTGCTAGAGGTGCCAGCCTTGTGTATAGAGGGCAGGGACAGGTGACCACATCACAAGAAACCACCAGTTCCCTTTTCCTTCCTCTAGCCTTTTCCCCTTGTGAATAGTCTACTCTGAGGATTGTGGCCTAGTGAGCCACAGAGACTGGGCTCCCCTTTGAGTGATGGGGGAGAGCTCTTTGGTGCAGGGGAAAAATGCTCTGCTGCCTTCCCTCTTCAGCTGCATTTGCACTAGAATGTGCCCCTGCTGCCCACCTATGTATTACAGACTCTTTCTTAAAGGGATTCTGAACAACACCTCTTATTCTCCCCTCCCCTGCACTCTATGCAAAGCACTATTTGGATTTGCCCTTTGCACTGGTGTAAATGACAAACCAAGGTTCAGGGCCAGGCCTGGTGATTAAACTGGCAGCTCACTCATCCCTATAACCCACAAGTACACAAATAGCTCTGCAACCTCCTTGGGTAGGGGCTGTCATTCCCTAAGCAAATATACAGCTCCTAGCCCCAAAGATCCCAGCCTGGCAAAGGCCTCCAGGAGCTCCATGACAGACATGTTAAATAACAAGAATGGCCTTGCTGTCTAGTGGCTGGGGCCCGGAAAGACACTATACCCCATTACCTGCAGAATCTCCATCAGCTCAGGTGAAGCCAGCCTGTGTCCTGAGCTATGTTCCCTCTAAGTTGAGCACGTGTGCATGCACACACAGGTTGTGAAACCTGCGCGCACAACAAAATAGAGCGTGCACAAAAAAATTCAACAGTGCTAATATTTTTATGCTACTTTTAAGAAGGCGATTTCAAGTAGCATGTTCCAAATAAGGTTTTATAATTTATAAAATCATTTCCATCACCATATCAAAGTAAAATTTAGACATTATTTAGACATTATTTAGACATTATTTGCAGCATACACACTTACTTTGTTGCACTCTCAAGTTTGACCACACTCACTGGAGTGTGCACAAATTTGGATGCTGGTTCCAAAAATTTGCACAAAAGAAATTTTTTGCGCACACAGCCTATAAAAAATTAGAGGGAACATTGGCTCCCGAGACTGAGACTGTAGGTTCTATTGCCCATGGTGCATGCATTGGGTCAGATGGCAACTCCCCATCTAGGAGAAAAACTGCAGCTCATGCCCTTCGGGTTTGCCCTGCTGTCTCCCTCAGGTCTCCTCTGGCTGCTGATAGGAGACAGACCTGCAATGCCCAGCCCTGGAGCCAGCGAGGGGGAAATAGCTGCCCAGTCTAGTGGGAAGCTATGTGACTTAACCAGCCGTTCTGGCCTCTGGCTGTTGCAATGCCTCACTGTTTTCAGTTACATGAAGCTGGCATGCTGCCACCTGTTGTGGGCAGCCTGGGCCCTGCTTCCCCTCTGTACTGAAAGAGAGTTCTAGGAACCAAAGGAAACTGCCTTGTTCCGCCATGCTACATGTGCTCTGTTTTCCACTGCATTGACAAAGCAGAACTAACGCCCACAGCAAGAGGATCTAGAACTGCCACTGACAGTTGCAACCCCAGAAGCGTGCTCCACTCTCCAAAGCCCACTGCAGAGCAGGGAGTTCTCATAGCTCCACCACGAGGAGCACAAACAACATTGCAGGACCACATCATGGGACCACTGGGGAAGCCATGTAAATGTTGGTTCCAGTTTACCCAGACTGGAGAGCAGAACTCCTGGAAAGGCTGAGGGATATGGGTGCTCTTTGTCTATAAGATGCTTATCATCATGTTAGTTCAATACTAGTTTATGTCCATCATTAATTCAACCAGTTTACTCTGGGTGAGGGTGAGTTCTTTAACCCAGGACTGGGTGATCCTTTCCAGAAGGTTCGCTTTAGCTTGCCAGAAGTTATAGGCTAGATTTAGGAATCAGCAGGTTAGATTTCCTGGCCTGGGTTAAGATTAGATGATCCCAATAGTACCTTCCGGCCTTATACCCTTTAAGTCTCGCTAATATACTCTTTGGCTGAGAAATCTGACTGCAACTCCCACAGGAATGGAGGCTGTCAGAACAGGCCCACATTCAGACTGCAGGGTGTACAGGGACAGCCTCCCAAAGGGTTTGGGATTGTTCTATTGCAGCCCCAAACTGGGAATTCTGGCAATGTGGAGAAAAAGACTGGCTAGCATCACAGTCTGTATGCAGCACCCATGGGGGAAACAGAGGAGCTCTCCTCTCTGTCTGGTGCCCCCAACAAGTATTGGCATGGTATTAAAGTATATGGAACACACTGACTGCTGTAAATGCCAGGCCAGGCATTCTTCCTCCAGATAAAACACTGGGCTGTGGGCTTTCAACTTGCTTCCTAGCTTCAGGGACCATGCAGCTTTGCAGAAACCTGGGTTATTCCTGCTCTCCTGATTCACTCTTGGATGGCCTCCTCTGGGATCTCCTCCCTGGAGTGGAGGCTCAATGTCTACTCAGTCCACCCCCTGGGAGTCCTGAAAGTTCCCACTGGATTATTTGAGTCTTCTCATTTCCCAAAGTAGCTGCCATTAAACTCAATAGTCCTGGATATCTGCTGTTTGGGCACAGGGGCTCTCAAAGCAGGACCTTCCTGTGTCTTGGGGAGAGAGAGAGAAGATCAGGGGGAGGAAACAGTGTGTCACAGTCTTGCAGGAATGGAGGAAGAGAGTCCACAGTGCAGTCTGTAGCCAAGGAGCAGGAATTAAGATTTTCAGATTGTTCATAGTTTGCCTGGCTCTAATTGCAATTTCTCTGTTAGCCAGACTCCAGATCCTGCCTGTGTTAAACCACCTTGATCCATACAGAATGGGAGCTTGGCATGGTGAGCTGAGATTGTACCAGAACTTGAAAGCTAAAGAGACTTTTCTCTTGCTTTTCCATCCATAGACCAAGAGCAATTGTGTCCCTGCAGTCTGACTGAGCTTTGCTGTTTAGCCAGAGAACAACAAACAAGAAAGAACTAATGTAAAGTATCCAAGAGAGAGCATACTATGCAGTTGTTTGTGTAAGTGTGTCCCCTCTGTGACAGGCTGCCTTTGAGTGCACAGTGGATCCCCTGAACATCAGAAAGGCTGAGCCCAAACGACTACACAGAAGTTTTATGAATCTGCAACCTGGGGTGCCCTTATTCACCTTTTTATAGATAGGTGCTATATTTGTTTTTTCCTGTGGGATATAAGTAAGCCAACCCAGGCAGGGTGTGGCTGTCTAATTGCTGTGTAGACATAGCCTCTGAGGACAGTTTTCTGAACATTCGGGTACCCACCTTATAGTATGTTCATCTAGGCTAGATTCCTCAGTTTTATTAGGAAACAGTCACATAAGACAGCACTGAAAGCCCTAGCACAGTAGAAATGTACCACTGCTGCTTCACTCTGAGATGCTGGCTGGGTTAGGGGTAACATCCTAGAATATGATTTAATATCAAATTACAATAATTCATGTGAGATATGCCACATGAGGTACCATTAGAAAAGTTATAATTTGCTAAGCACAAATGCTATTGTTTATGTGTGTGTGTCATTTGTATTGGAAGTTGTGGCTAAGTTTGATGCATCTGTATTTCAGCTTCTGTGTTTCTGGGTAGCACTGCCCGACAGGATGGCTGCAGCACTAAGCTGCTTACTGGCCCATTAAGAGAACTCAAAGGTACAGTAAGTCCAGGGTAAAACCCCCGGGCTACACTTTGTTAGTTACCAGGACTTGCCCAGGTGACCCTGGATTCCATCATGTTTCTGTAAATTTCCACAAGCATCATGGCAAAGGGGCCTAAAAGACAGCTGCTGCACCGAATCCATACTGTCTTCAGATTTCAGTTCTATTTTCTACCTCTGGATCAACTCATCTACAACTGAAGCTATGAAACAAAGAACTGAGTCCTGTCCAGATACTGGATGTACACCAGGAGGACGACACAAGCCTGCAAACTTCACAATGATAATGAAATCTGATATATATGGATTTTCAAGTCATTTGTCTGTATGATTGCTGTAATCATTTAACATTTTCTTATTGTTTGTTCCTTTCCTTTTATAGTAAACCTTTAGCTTTAGTTACCAAGGCTATGTTCACACGGGGAGCACTTGTTTCGAAACAAATTATTTTGAAATAACTTGTTTCGATATAACATGTTATTTCGAAATAACTTGTTTTGAAATAACAAAATGGTGTCCGCGAAATAAGCAAAAAACGGGAATCGAAATAGCGTTTCCACAGTGTGGACTTGCTATTTCGACCCAGGGGCAGTGCAGCATGGGAGGTGTGGCAACATGGCCGCCTCCCTGGGCCACGGCGACGGCCATGTTGGTAGCCAATCACATAAAAGCCGGCCCTGACCTCACTTCCCTGTCCACCCACGCTAGCAGCACACTGCAAGCCATGGACAGTGCTCGGCTGCCTAGACAGTGCCGTGCAGCACCCAGCCCCTCGGTGCGCATGCAGGGTCTCCGGCATTTGTGGGAGACTCTGTTTGCAGACCCCGAGGAGGACTGGCCTCTACCTGAGCAATACATCCAGCTCAGCCGTAGGGCTCAGCTACTGCCCCTGCCCCTCCCCGTGCCCCGCCGCATCTGGGCGCGTGAGACCAGCGTCGACTGGTGGGAGAGGGTCGTTCTGCGCACCTGGGGCGATGACCTCTGGCGCCAGAACTCCCGTATGAGCAGGACCAGCTTCACCTGCCTGGTGGGCGAACTCGCCCCGCACCTGCAGCACAGGGACACCCCCATGAGGCCTGCCGTCCCGGTGGACAAACGAGTGGCCATCGCCCTGTGGAAGCTGGCCACCCCGGAGTCCCACAGGGCAGTGGCGCACCTGTTTGGCATCGGGAGGTCCACCACCGGCACCATCCTCCGCGAGGTCACCAGGGCCATCAATCACGTCCTCCTACGGCGCCTGGTGAGATGCGGGGACCTGCAGGACACCATGCCAGGGATGGCCACCCTTGGCTTTCCAAACTGTGCTGGCATCTTGGACACCACACACATCCCTGTGCGCGCCCCAGAGCACAGGGCTGCGGTGTACCGCAACCGAAAGGAATACCATTTAGTCATTATGCAGGCCCTTGTGGACCACTGGGGCCGGTTCCAAGACTGCTACGTGGGATGGCCAGGGAAGGCCCATGACTCCAGGGTCCTCCGCAACTCCGCCCTGTACCAAGGCATGGAGGCGGGCACCCATTTCCCCCCTCACACCATCCACCTTGGGGGTGTAGAGGTGCCCGTCCTCATAGTGGTGGACGCGGCCTACCCCCTGCGGCCCTGGCTAATGCGCCCATACGCTGGGCCACTTGACCCCAGCCGGCAGCTGTTCAATCGCCGCCTCGCCCGCTGTCGACAGGTGGTCGAGTGGGCCTTCGGATGCCTCAAGGCCCGGTGGAGGTGCCTGCTAACTCACCTCCACCTCGCTGAGTGGAGCCTGCCGCAAGTCATCGCGGCATGTGCAGTGCTACACAACTTTTGTGAGCAGCAGGGGGAACCCATCGCACTCGCATGGGAGGCTGAGGTCCAAGCATTTGCCAGGGACTATGAACAACCAAGACCCCAGCTGACTCGGGAGCAGCCATCTGCGTGAGCCCTCGCCATCCGCGATGCCCTCCGGCTCGCCTTCGCTGCGGAGGAAGACTGAGGACCAGGCCTGCCCTGCACCAAAACACCATCTCCCCCCGTCCACCCACAGCCAGCCCACACCCATCCACCCACACTGCCAACCCCCCCCCCCCAAATAAAAACACAGACAACCAAGAATAACTTTCCAGGGGTTTATTCACAATAAGGGAAGGGATGGGGGCGATACGGGACAGGGCAATCTGGGGGGGTCCGGGAGAGGGAACATGAACTTGGGAGGGGGCTTGGGGAGGGAACATGAACTTGGGAGGGGACAGGGGTGAAGAGGTCCTGGGGCGGGGAGGGTTAGGCAACGCCTGTGGGAGGGTCCGGGGGGGGTGGCATGCCCCGACTGTGCCCATGGCTGCCCTCCACTCGCTGTCCTTGCTGGGGCGGTGATGTCTCCCGGCGACGTCGGGGAGCCAGGCCCTCTGCAAGCTGGTGGATGGCTGCAGCCTGCTGTAAAATAGCAGCTGGCAGGTCCACTGCCAGGACCTCCAGTGCCCTCGCTGCCCTGTCCTCGGCGCCTGCGAGGTGCTCCAGGGAACGGAGCCCAGCCGCCTGCCACTGTGCCTGCTCCCGCCTCCAGGCCTGGGTGGCAGCATGCATGGTCTCACCGAGCTCCTCCAGGCTCTCCAGGAGCTCACTGCGGGTCCTGGGGGCCCTCCGCCGTTGCCGCGGTGTCCTGGGGCTTGGGCGGTGGGGTCCGGGCGTGGGTGCCGGCCCTTGCGGAGGGGCTCTGCGACGTGCTGCAGGGACGCAAAAAACACAGTTAGCCTCTGCTGCCTGCTGGTCCCATCTGTGTGCACCTGTCTGCAGCACACGCCTGTGCCCTGACTGTCAGTGGGTCCCAGGATCCCATGGGACATTGCCCTCGGGTAGGGCTCCTGGCCCCCAAAGCCTCGGAAGGAGGCTGGGACAGTACCCGATGGAGGACATTGGAGGACCCTGGGCAAGAAGGTTGTCTGGCCGAGGTAGTCATCAGGGTTTAAGGGGCCCTGGGACACTTTCCCATATACATCGGTATTCTCTGGCAGTCCAGGATCCTTCAGCCCCTCTGGGAAAAAGCCTGACAAACCCCTGTATTTTGACCTGCCTGCCAGACAGAGAATGGGAGGATAAAAAGAAGAACAGAGCAGAAGAAAGGAGACCATGGTCTCCTTTTGCCAGACATCTGGGACCTGTGCCCTGGAGGCACACATGCTCGTGGTGCCCACAAGGGTGAACTGGACCCAGCCACGCCTTGCCCTTGGAGGTCTCCTGAGACCACTGGCCAGTGGTGTGCCCTGCCTGCTCTCCACCCCACCCAAGATGCTGCTGCATCTTTCCCAGCCAGTCCCTGGTCACCACCCCCCGGCACACAAGGGCCTTTGACTGCGGTGCCACCTGTGTCCGTGGGACCCGTGGCCAGGGGGCCCCTCTGAGCCCACGAACCCTGGGCCCTACCCGCCCCGGTGCCCGGCCCTGGCCTCTACCCGTCCCGGGACCTGCTGGAAAGGCCCAGCCCTGTGTGCCTCCATGGGGGGGGGGGCATACTTACCCACGGGGGCTCTGAAGGTCCGCCGAGATGTCCCGGGGTCTGAGTCGGAGCCTCGGGTGGTGATGGGCCCCTGCTCCTCCACGCTGCTCTCCGCCTCCATGGCCAGGAACAGCTCCGGGGTCGTGGGGCTGGCCTCCGCTGCTGGTGGTGCTGCGGCTGGAGGTCCCCCAACAGAGATGTCGGAGGCGGCTGCCTCTGGGCCTGATGAGGGGCTCTGATGCCCCCCGGAGGTGTCCACGGCCACAGCGGGGGCACCGCTGGGCTGTGTGCCCAGGAAGGCATCCAGGGCCTCAACATATGGGCACGTGGCCTGGCTGCCAGGCCCCTGCAGTGCCCAGGCATCCCAGGTGCGGGCATACTCCTGCTGGAGCGTTTTTATCTTGCTCCACACCTGTTCAGTGCTCCGGGGGTGCCCTCCTTGGGACATCGCATCTGCAATGTCACTATATACATCACAGTTCCGGTGGCTGGCCCGGAACTGCTGAAGGATATCTGGCTGCTGCCAGATGTCCAGGAGGCACTGCACGTCCTCCTGAGTCCACACAGGAGCCCTCCTGCATGTGGCAGCTGCGGGGCCTGGCTGCTGGGCCATGCTGCCTGTGTCAGCCCTCCCTGCCACGTTGCCTCACAGGCAAACCCAGGCAGGGACTTCCCCCAGGGCGCTGTGCACCCTGGGAGGAAGGTCAGCCGGTTATTTCGAAACAACTGTTGTTTCGAAATAACACGGCCATTATAACGGTTATTTCGAAACAACTCATTTCGAAATAACCGTTATTTCGAAACGGCATGTCCCTTTGGCGTTGTTTCAAAACAACCGTTTCGAAACAACGCTCTTTCGACAGGCAACGAGGTTTAACTTATTTCGAAAGGAGCACGGCCATTTCGAAAGAAGCGGTTTGCTTCTTTCGAAATGGCCATGCGTCGTGTGGCCATGGCACTTCTTATTTCGAAACAACCTCTGTTGTTTCGAAATAAGAACCCTGTGTGGACATACCCCAAAGGACTGGCTGGCAGTGTGGTATTTTGGATGATATCCAAACTTATATTGGTCTGGCAATGTGGCTGACCCTCTGGGGTCAGAAGAACATTTTGGTAAAGAGAATAGATTTTTATATAATGTAGCTCTCCTAGAAGCTGGCTGGGAGCCAAAGACTGAGATGTTGGAAAGTGGGGTGTATAGTTTTTGTTTTAGCTTCTGCATAGTCAGTATGGGGAATCAGAAGTGCTGTTTGTGGTTGGTTGGGGAATCTGACTTTTGTATGATCCACCAGTCCAGTGCTGGGAGAATCAGCTTTCCTTCTGCAGCCTGCCCTGCACTTGGAATTTGCAAGTGGCAAATTGATTGTTTGATTATTTGCTCCATTATGTTTGTGGGTACTGAAGTTAAGCTAACTGGTCTGTAATTCCCTGGACTGCCCTTATTCACCTTTTTATAGATAGGTGCTCTATTTGTTTTTTCTTGCAGGATCACTCCTGTCCTCCAGGAGTTCTCAAAGATAATCACTAATGGCTGAGAGATGTCTTTAGACAGTTCCTTACCTATTCTAAGAGATATTTCCTTCAGGCCCTGACACTCAAAGACATCTAATGTGTCTAAATAATGCTTCACTTGTTCTTTCCCTGTTTCAGCCACAGATCCTACCCCGTTTACCATGATGTTCACCCAAACACTGCTAGGCTTTTTGGTGAAAACTGAAACAAAGAGCCATTTAAGTCTTTTGCTATTGTTGTATTTCAGAGTATTGTCTTTCCCTTCTCAATGAATGATGGGCCTACTCTGCCATTGGTCTTCCTCTTGCGTCTAATATTTTCTTAAATGTTTAATGCAAAAATTTGTTTTGTATTTATTAAAGTAAAATATTTAATGTAAAATTAAATGTCTAATGTTAAATGTTTTCTTTTTACCCCTTTGTTCCTAATTCGTTTCCTCTTGTTTTACACCTTGGCTTTTATACTTTTGTCCTACATACTTGTGCTGGTTTCTTTTTATATTCATCCTTGGTAATTTGACCTAGTTTCCACTTTTGGTATGACTATTTTTTGTTTCAGATTGTTGAAGATCTCCTGGTTAATTCAGATTTCTTACCATACTTCCTATCTTACCTGCATTTTGGGATAGTTTGCTCTTCTGCCCTTAATAATGTCTCTTTAAAACACTCCAAACTCTCCTGAACTCTTCTTTCCCTTAAACTGGTTTCCTATGGGATTGAACTTGTCAATTCTCTGACTTTACTAAAGTCTGCTTTCTTGAACTCTGCTGTCTTTTTGTGCTGTTTTTCCCCCTACCATATGTTTGAATCATGAATTCTATTATTTCACAATCATTTTCACCCAACCTGTCTTCCACCTTCAAATTCTCAACCAGTTCATGCCTATTTGTCAGAATATAATCTAGAACAGTCTATTGTCTAGTTGCTTGTTCCACCTACTCTAATAAAAAATTGTCTCCTGTGCATTCCAAGAACTTGCTCAATAATCTGTGCCTGCTATAGTGTCCCCCATTTTGTTCTGCTGCCACAGTGCATCCTGGGGAATCTTGTGACCATGGCACATCCTGGGTTATGTAGCCTTACAGTAGATCCCAGCTCATAAAAAAGAACCAGCGTATAAGAGACCTGATCTACAGCTCCCATGAGCACTACAGTGGCATTTCTGAAGGGACTTCTTCTTCTTCTTTTTCTTCTCTTTCTTTTTTTTTTTTTTAATTTTCAGCTCAAATTTTTAAATTTTTGTTTCTGTGTGTTCAGCATTTTTTTTGTTTTTTGTTTTTTGTTTTTTTTTAACAACAGTTGAAGTTTTCCAAAGAAAGCAAACAGTTTTCTTGAAAAGTTGTGTTTAATGAAAAACTCAGTTTTCCACTGGAAAAAAATTATGATGAAAAATGTTAACCAACCACTATAGACTAGCTCTTCTCCAGGCACAAATTTAGAGGGTGACTCATGCCAGTGTCATTCAGCCAGCCTTGAATCAGGGTCAGTGTCTGGTCCTTTGTGGTGAGCTGGCACCCTGGCATTGTGCTAGGTGCTAAGGTGGGAGAGTGGTAAAACTGAGGCCTGATATGTGTGCTTGGCCTGCAGCAGCAGAACACTATTAGCTTCCTTGGCATGGCCCCTTCTAGCTCAGGTTAGCACCTTCTGGTGCCTTGCTGTAAATGAAAACTGGCGCTTTACACACTCCCATTTGATCGCGCTGCACTAGATGGGGTGGCTGCCATGAGTGTGGAAAAGATCCCCAGAGGGCCAGCTGCTTTGGGGAAGATCGCCTCCTGAGCCTGGGGCAGAACCGTAATGCAGCGTTTTGCCACCCTGGGCACGTTCCGATCGGAACGCACCTCTTCCCATTAGCAGTGCTCAGAGCTGGCGCTGTGAAGCTGCTCCTTTAATAGCATGGCTCTATTGAGCCGCTTCGGGCCACCCCAGACTGTTCCCTGTCAGCCCTGCCATAGTTACGGCCCTGGCCTGGGGTAGAGGAAGCTGCTTTCCATTTGCTTGCTGAGCACTCCTGGGCACACTGGCAAATCTTGGGGAAATGACACCGTGTTCTTTTTATAAAGTAAATGTAGATGTGTGGTATTAGCATATTGTCTCAGCTCACTCAGAGAGAGGAGCTGATGAATGACAAGCCCAAGTGCAGGTACTGAGTACATGCAAATGAGCAGAATCAATATTCAGCTGTTCAGCATACTGACGGGGAATTTCCTAAAATACTATCCCTGGCGAGCCTGGCACAAAAGCAAGCATTTAGCTGCCTTCAGATTTCTAAATCTGACAAAATCCCCTGATCAGAGCCCCCACCCACAGACCTCTCTGCCCCCATGCAGCAAATTACACAGATCGTGTCCCAATGGCACCAGTAGCTTCCAGGGCGAACACAGTTTGTAGTGCGCTTTGCTGAGTTCTGTGCATGTGCAATGGATAGAGCTACCAGATACCAAAGCACGGAAAGGAGCACAGGGACGTATGAACAGGAGGACATTGGAGGAGACATGGACAATGTGTAGTATTAATGTAATATTCTTCTGTTTTTAGGGGGCCCTGGAACACTTCCCCCTAAAAATAGGATGTTCTGGGGTGTTCCAGCTTACTTTAACTCCTGTAAGTAAAAACGTGGACAAAATCATGTATTTTTAAAATGCCTGCCAGATGGAGGACGGGAAGGTAAAAAGAAGGACATGTCTTCCTTTTGCCTGACATCTGGTAACCTTAGCAATGGAAGCAAATGGTTCTGTGCCAAGCAGAGTATATACAAGCATAAGCCAAAAGCCCCTCACACCTGACCTGCAGTCCCTTGTTCTTCTTCCAGCGCTGCTCACATCATTCAGTTACAGGTGTACAAATGCCACAGCACATGATATCCAGAAAGTCTTTTTGCCCTAGCCTGTCAGTGGCCAATGCCCCCTCCATGCTGTGACTGTGGCTGTATATATGACACTGACCCTGACCCTCCCCAGTCCCTTCTTTCCACCCTAAGCGATGGTACTGGAACAGCCCGCCCTTGCTGCTTAGCAAGTGGCTATCTTTCGTTTGGAATAAAACCAAATACCCTGTGGTTTTTCCCTCATGCTGGGATTCAAACCCTGTGTGACTTGTTCTAAGGCTTTTCTGGTGAACAATCCTCACAAGAAGCGCCTCCTATGCCTAGGTGAGTCACACCTGGTGGAAAAATGCTCCATGTGCAAGTCCTTCAAATGGAGGACACACAAGGACAGGGAGTCAAGGCAGCACAATATCGCCCGCGAATGGGATTTGCAGCCAGCGCTGGGTATTCCTGATGTGCCTAAGGACTCGATGGCACTGCATGCCAGGTTGGCACTGGAACCTGCCTGGCGCTGCTCTCCAGTTAACAAAAAGCCGCAATTGGCATCTGACCCAGCACCATCTTGGTGTCGTACTACCTTGCCTCCAGCAACCTCGCTCCATGTGAAGGGACCGGAGTGCCTCCTTGTGTCATCGATCCCTGAGGCCTTTGCTATGGCAAAGGCACTACTTCACCTGCCAGCCCCCGCACTGCGGAGACCAACCTGCTCAAAAGGCAAACCAGTCCTTTCGTCCAAGGAATAGATGGCCTCTATGAGTGGACCAGCACTGGCACCACCTTCACCAATGAACTTGGCCTTGGCACCGGAGAATGGCACCAAGCCTTAACCTGAACCCTGGCTTTGGGAATGGGCACCGTTTTGCCACTGATTCTTCGTGCAAGCCTTCGGTATCATGTTCACAAGGTTCCAGATGGGTGAGATCTGTCTCAGCTTCCTCCACTTCTTCTCACAAGGAGCCCTTGCACCACAAGTCCCTATTGACTTCGACACTGACTTCGATGGTTGCAAAACCTGTGTGAAAACATAGCCACAAGCGTTCACTGACTCTCCCATAGTGGGAGGACTCGGCCCCTGGTTTGTCAGTGCAGACATGCTCGGCACTGACGCCATCACTGCTCACCCCTCTGGCACCGCTCAGGTCATGGAGCTGGCCCTGAAGTAATCAGTGAAGCACAGACGGCTCCAGAAAGGAGAGAGAGGCTGCTCTCAGATGCACCATGACTCGGCGCCGCATACCCACAATACAGAAGGGATGTGGCCCAGGACTGGGATAACAGTGCGTTACCTATTTAACCATCCTTCTTCGAGATGGGCTGCTCACATACGTTCAGGGTCAGTGGCCAATGCCTCCTCTGTGCCAAGATCGTGTCTATATATATGACCCTGAACCTGACCCAACCCAGTCCCTTCTTTTCATCAACTCTGAGTAGGAGGGATGGAGGGAGGGACCTGAATGTATGTGAGCATCCAATCTTGAAGAAGGATGATTACATCAGTAACCCACCGTTCTTCTTCGCGTGCTGTTCACATCATTCAGTAACAGGTGATTGCTAGCCATACCCAGGATGGTGGGCAGAGTTACCGCTTACCCACATTGAGTACGGCCCTGCCCAATTCGGCATCCTCTCTTGCCTGTAGGATGGGCCTTGGTGATGGAAGATCAGGCTAGGGACTACTTAGAGAATTTGGATGTGTACAAGTCTATGGGGCCAGATAAACTGCACCTGAGGAAGTTGGTCAATGTGATTGCAGAGCTGCTAGCCACTATCTTTGAAAACGTGTAGTGAACCTGGGAGGTCCTGGAAGATTGGGAAAAGGCAGATATAGTGTCTATCTTCAAGAAATGGAAAAAGGAGGACCAGGGAAACTATAAACCAATCAGCCTCACCTCAGTCCCTGGAAAAATTATGGAGCAGGTCCTCAAAGAATCCATTCTAAAACACTTGGAGGAAAATAGAGTGATCAAGAAGAGTCAGCATGGATTCACAAAGGGTAAATTGTGCCTGACCAACCTGATTGCCTTTTACGATGAGATGGCAAATTATGGGGATGCAGGAATAGCCATCGATGTGATATACCTCAACTTTACCAAAGCTTTTGATACTGTTTTTCACAGCATTCTTGTCAGCAAACTAAGGAAATATGCTTTGGATGAGTGGACCATTTGGTGGATAGAAAGCTGGCTAGATCATTGGGCTCAGTGGGTAGAGATCAATGGCTCAATGTCAAGCTGGCAACCAGTAACTACTGGAGTGCCCTAGGGGTCGGTCTTGGGGCCAGTTCTGTTCAACATCTTCATTAATGATCTGGATGATGGGATGGATTTGCATGCTCAGTAAATTCGCTGGTGACACCATGCTCTGGGACTGGTAAACATGCTGGAGGGCAGGGATAGGATTCAGGGAGACCTAGACAAATTGGAGCATTGGGCCAAACAAAATCTTATGAGGTTTAAGAAGGACAAGTGCAAAGTCCAGCACCTAGGATGGAAAAATCCCATGTACTACTACAGCCTGGGGACCAACTGGTTAAGTAGCAGCACCGTAGAAAAGGACCTGGGGGTTGTGATGGATGGGAAGATGGGTATGAGTTAACAATGTGCTCTTGTTGCCAAAAAGGCCAATGGCATATTGGGCTGCATCACTAGGAATGTTGCCAGCAGCGTGAGGGATGTGATTATTCCCTGCTGTTCGGTGCTGGTGAGGCCACATGTGAAATACTATGTCCAGTTTTGGGCTCCACAATACAGAAAGGATGTGGACAAATTAGAAAGAGTCCAGCAGAGGGCAACAAAAATGATTAGGGAGTTGGGGCACATGACTTATGAAGAGAGACTGAAGGAATTAGGCTTGTTTAGCCTGCAGAAGAGAAGACTGAGGAGGGATTTGGTAGCAACCTTCAGCTACTTGAAGAGGTGCTCCAAAGATGAAGGACTAAGGCTGTTCTCAGTTAGGTGACAGAGGACAGAACAAGGAAAAATGGTTTCAAGCTCCACCTAGCTCAGTTGAGGTTGGATATTAGGAAAAACTTTCTCACTAAGAGAGTGGTGAAGCACTGGAATGGTTTACCTAGGGAGGTGTTGGAATCTCCATCTTTGGAAACATTTAAGGGCCAGTTATACAAAAACGTGGCTGGGATGATTTAGCGGGAGTAGTCCTGCTTTTAGCAGGGGGCTGAACTAGATGACCTCATGAGGTCCCTTCGAACTCTATGATTCTATGATTTGTGTATATGTGTGCCAAGACCTGTTTAAGGTGCCTGGGGGGGTCCCGGGCTGCCCACTTTCATTGGGTCGAGGGCCCCAATGCCCTGAATCATGATAGTGTCTGGCTTGGAAGTGGGATAGCATGCAGGCATGCTTAGGGTCACCCAGCAGGCCCACCAGCTGCATGGGGCAGGCCAGCACACCAACTTGGCGGGGGGGCAGCCAGTGCTGGGTAGGTGGTGCCAGCTAGGACAAATCACCGAGCCTGGGGGTGGGACAAGCCAGTGCATGGCAGCAGTGCTCCAGGGATGGGGGGTGGGCTCAGAAGCTCTGTCAGACTGCTGTGCTGGGGCCATTCAGGGCCTGTCTAAGGAGACCTGCCAGGCCAGCAGCCTGAGCAGTGGTGGCCTAGCTGGCATTCTCCCAGCCTGAGCAGGACCAGATTATGGCAGGGGTTGGGACCCCCCCTTTAACACCCTGCCTGGGGCTGCAGCATCTAAGGCCCCTGCTTTAATCCGGCCCTGATATATGCATACTTTAACCTGTACATGATTCTCCTTTCTTTTTGCTAGCTAATAAACCTTTAAATTGTTTGCTATGGAGATGGCTACTAGCATTACCTTTAGGGAATCAATTGATAGACCACATCACTAAGTTGGAGCATCTGCCCTGCTTTTGACAGTCTGTCCTGAGGGTTGGCACTTATGGACAGGAGCCATTCCAGACAGCATGACAATCTGCATTGCTAGTTCTGGCTGCAGACTGGCTAAGCCACACGGCCTTTCTGAGCAGTGCCTGGAAAATCTTACTGTTCAGCACACCACCATGCCTCTGAGCTGAGCAGCAAATATCTCTGGTGCTTCCCAGTGATCCCTGACCTGGCCTGGATGCTGCAGTATGTGGTGAGCGGCATTCTCTGCAAAGTGGTCAGAGTCTCTGTCCTGATCAGACTCCACTCTTGGCCAAGCACTAGGTAGCATGCTTGCCATCACTCAATGTACTACACATCTCACTGACTGGATCTCACTGTGGGTCGTGGTTTAGATTTCCAGATAACATTGCTGGTTGCTATCAGGCAGCCTCCGGTAATGTCAGAGGAGCTGGTATTGGCTAATAGCACACACTGCCATTAGCTAGTCTTTTTACAGTTATGCTGAGAGCTGTTTGCTCACAGATGTGTCATTTTTATTTACCAGTGTCACTGACCAGACCACTTGCCAAAAGATATTTAAACCCAGGTACAACTGAGGTGTGTCCATGATATGGACCATGAAGGACATTTTCAACTCTAGGCTCAGAGCACTTTGCTCAGACCAGAGAACAGCTCTGCTCTGAAATGTCACTGGGTCAAAAGGGCCCTTTCCTACTTACCAGGTCTGCTCTGTGCCCTGCTCACTTTAAAGAGTATTATGTTTCTCCCTTTTGGCTCTAGGTCAGCCTGAGGAGCTCACCCACTTTGGGAGAGGGTACAGGATTTTAATCCTTGCTTGCACAACAACCACACAGTCGTGAACTGAGTTCTGATTGTGGTGCTTTTGCTGCTGAGCTGCAGTGAGTCAAACAGAACCCAGCTGGGTGATTTGCTGTTTGTCACTTGTCTGTTTGTCACTCCCGTGAATAAACATTTCGCCCCCAGGGATCAGAAAATATGCCTTGGCCAATCTTTTCTAAAGTGACAGGTGATTCTGGATGCCTCAGTTTTTCTGTCCCCAATTTGAAACACTTTAAAGGCAGCTATGTCAGCAGGCACAAGCTGGGAACTTTCTGAAAATCAAGCACCTTTAAGGTATCTCAAGTGGCTCCCCCCAAATGCAGACCCTCAGATCTGAAGTGCTGAGTCAACGTGTCAACTTGCACAGCTCAGCTAGCAAACAGAGAATATCCCAAGGGTATCCACTAGCAAAAAGCTCACACAATCCCTTGTCTGCAAACAACTTGTCCAAAGCAGTTGGTAAAAATCTGTCCATAACTACCTCGGTCTCAGTCCTCAAGACAGGCTGGCTAATGATCTGAAAACCCCAAGGAGGACTAAATGCTTCATGTTTTGAAAAGAGAAGGGTTCTTAGGCCTCTGCTGTGGCTGCTCTGAAAGACGGCTCTGAGGGATGGGGGTGAACGGATCCATTTGAGTATCTTGGATCTGAAAGTCAAACTGGACACTTTTTCGCTCAAGCATGAGCAGCAATAAAGAGCCTGCAGTCAGTAGATAGGGTTGGATTAATCCCGCAGTAATTGCTGGCAAAGTTTCTTTGATAACTCCACAGGGGGGTGGGAGGGGAGCAACTCGTCTTGGGAAACGGGACTGGGCACAGATCACTGAGGAACAATAAGAGGTCAAGCAGGCTCCAGCCATGCTGCTTGTAGTTCTTTGGCACTACCTGTTGGCTTTTAATAATTTAGTGAGAGTGGTCGTGCTTTTCTGGCAGTGGGTTGGACTAGATGACTTCCTGAGGTCTCTTCTAGCGCTCTGATTCTATGGCTCCTTCAGCACTGCCAGGTGTGGTACATAAGCAGAGGATCTGGGAGGCACAACTGGGCTCTGAGTTAGCAAATTCAACAGATGCTAGTGAGTTTTGAGACTTGCCCGGAATACCTAGCAGCTGTACAAACATCTCCCATGGCAACTCCTCAGTCACTTCCAGGAGCTCAGAGTGTAAACCCCCCCATCCCACACTGTAGTCACACATTTGCCTCCCAGCTCTAATTGCTTCTACCCACCCCCCATTTAGGGATAGTGGCTGGAGGCACAGAGAAGTGATAGGATGAGCACCGGCCTCCTTTGTGGACACATTGTGGGTTATGCAAAATACACAGTGGGTGGAAACCTAAGTCTCTGCCCAGCACTAGCTGGTGTCTCACACCATTCAGTAGGTAGCTAAAGGCCAAGTGTCCACTTGACCCACAGTTTATTTGCAGAGATTGTGGGTGCAAATGCAAGGCCAGCCACTGTCACTAAGTGATGTGCCAAAGGTGATATGCCAGAGCAGCAGAAAAGTACGTTGAATCTGAATATCCAAGCCCTTCATCCTTATCCATTGCTCTAACTGCTAGACCACGCTGTCTCTGAAAGCAACACAAACAACCTGTTTTCTTCTCGCTCTGCAGCTGTATCAGGCCCAACAGCCAGAGGGATGAAGCATTGTGTTGGGTGGTGTTGGGCTTAGCTGTACTCTTGTTGCTTTAGCCATAGATAACACGGCTGCCATGAGCTGCGCAGGAAGAGGACAGTTTGAGCTAGAAACATGCTGCATCATGAGCGATGCTGTTGGTAATGCAGCGGGGGAGGCAGTTTGCTCTGTTTTCTTTCCGTTACACTGGGGTGGGACAGAGGCTGCTGGAACCCAGCTGTTCCGGCTCAGCTCTTTCAGCCACCTCTTTGTCAACAGCACTTTGCTTCTCTTAGCCAGCAGCCTTCTTTAAACGATGCAAGTAATTTTAGTGCATCCAGACAGGAAGTGGTTGAGTATCTGAGTGGCTGAATCAACATCCTGCGGGCTGGGCCGTCCCCACATTGCCATTACCAAATATAGCAGTTTCTGATGGATTGAAGCTTTCGGGCAGGGACCCAGCTGAAGCCATGGATCCTGAAGGTGCCATTTAACAGCCCACTTGACAAAGCCACCAGCCCCTTGGCCATGTGGGCCCAGCCCCACAATTGCTTGCTGTGTCTGTCCCAAATGGAGCTCCTAGCTGTCTGACCCTAGGCTCTGTCCTGACAGATTGGGATCCTTCCCCTTTCTCAGGATGCGAGAAGGGCTGGAAACAGGGCTGACGAAGGGTAGTGCTCAACGTGCTGGAGACTCGGCACTTGTTCATGCAGATGCTGAATAGCTCCAGCTATATTTTTCACGCTGCAAGGAACTGTCAAGTGGGTTCTGAGAGTAGCTCCGGGCTGAGGGAGCGCTGATGTGATGCCAGCACAGAGGTAATCTTCACCAAGGACACAGCGAATATGAGTGTCTTTGGATCAGTCTCAGCACCACTGAGGGCTGCCCCTAGGGGCTGGTGAAAGGGGCAACTGCCCCAGGCTCCACGGTTCCGTGGGCCCCGCACTGTCCTGCTGTGAGCAGAGCAGCGTGGGGCCCAAACTGCTGCCCTCCCCATGGCTGGGTGTTCCCCATCTGGGGGACAGGGAGAGCTGGCCAAAAGCAGCAGCCAGGGTCAGCTTTCTCGCACCTCCTCCCCACTTGTGCTGCCTTCAGCCCTGTGCTAGAGGCAGTGGGGAGGGGGGTGGGAGGCAGCGTGGAGCCTGCACCACTGTCCCCCCTAGCCACGCTGCCTCCAGCCCCCTTTGCACTGCCTCCGCATGGAGCCAAAGGCAGGGCAAGTGGGGGGGGTTAGGGAGTGCTCACCCTGGCTGCTGCTTTTGGTTGGCTTTCCCCATCCCCCTGATGGGGAACAGCTGGCTCAGGGGCAGACCGGGCCTGCCCCTCCCCTGGGCTAGATGGCTCCGCCCCCAGAATGGACAGGGGTCTGGGGGGTGCCCCGCAGAGACCAATTCACCTGGGGTCCCTAGGGATGGCCCTGGATCCACTGCAGTGCAAGGAGGAAAGACCATGGCTCTGGCACTTTAAAGAGCCACCATGAGCTAGGAGGCTTGTGACACGCAAGCCTCATTGGATGAATTCAAGTGGGAGACAGGAGAGGACAAGGCAGAAGATTCCTTGTTCAGTCCAGGCCTGGTTCTTCACTGCCCTCTGCTTTGGGGCACCATTACACATGTGCAAACCAGGAGCAATGCTGGCCCAGGAAATGACCTGGGGCCTGACCCCCCCCCACCAGTCCCGATTCAGGGCCTGAGCCCGATCTGGTTCTGGGGCCTCAGGCAGGGCCCAGAATGAGTTTCTGCCACTGTCAGCCAGCACCAGACCCCCCAGCCAGGGATGGGGCTGGGGAAGACAGCCACTGCCATTGGCAGCCTGGCCATGGATGGGGCCAGGGAAGACAGTTGCCACTGCAGGCAGCCCAGCACTGGACCCCCAGCACTCAGGGCACTGGCACTGGGACTCAGGGCATGATCCTTCTGTGCCCAATGCCAGCAATGCCACTGGTGCATACACTTCTGTTCCCATCTCATCATGTAAGCAATGACAGACTCAGGAAAACAGGATGTCACAGTCTGTCTTCAGGGCAACTTATGCCTCAGTTTCCCCTCACTCAGGCTGGATCTTCTGCCCTGCACTCATAGGACTTACTGTCATCCCCAACTCTCCTTCTGGGCACAATTTTATTCTTCAAACTTAAAAGTTAGGCCAAACGTCAATCCCCCTGCTTTACGGTCTTCTGCAGGAGCCCATGTTCATCCTGCTGAGTTCTCCAGCCTTTCCTAACTGGGTCTGATCCTTGACCAGGACTTGCTGACCCAGTCAAACAGGTCCCCTGAATAAGGGGTACTTGGTTCTGCCATGAGTGCAGAGGACTGAACTCAAGGATCTGTCATGGTCGCTTCCAGTTTCTATGATTCTATGACTTCAAAGAAGGAGATTTTCACAAATTCAGAGAACTTGTAGATAAGATCCTAGGGGAAGAAAATGTAAGGGAAAAAGGAGTTCAGGAGAACTCAGATTTTCTCAAGGAGACAAATATTAAAGGCACAACTGTGAACTAGCCCAATGCGAAGAAAAAATAAGAAGAATATGGCTCCATCAGGCACTCTTTAATGACCTAGAATCCAGAAAGAATTCTATAGAAAGTGGAGAAGGAAGAGCACAAAATAATAGCCCAAACATGTAGGAACAAAATAAAAAAGACTAAGGTATAAAAAGAGTAATACCTGACAAGAGACAGACAGGGCTGCCCCAAAAGGGGTATGGGGCCCCAGGCGAATCATTCTCTGCAGGATCCCCGCTCACCTTCCACCAGCACTGGGGGGCTGGGCCAGCCAGCCCAGGAGAGGGGGAGGCCCCTGCACTGCCACCCCCATGCCAGGGACCAGGTGAACCAGGCAAAAGGGCAGACCAGCTCAGCGCTGCCGGTCTGTCCCCCCCCCCACTCCACCGGCCACGTGCGCTGCTCTTGGCTCTGTGCTAGAGCAGCAGGGAGGGGGCAAGAGGCAGCGCAGCAAGGGGGGCAGCGATACTGGCTTCATGCTGCCTCCCTCCCTGCTACCTCTAGCACAGAGCTGAGAGCAGTGCGCGTGGGTGGGGGGGGGGAGACTGGCAGTGCTGAGCTGGGCCATCCTTTTGGCTGGCTCGCCCAGTCCCCAGCATGGGGGGAGCAGTGGTGCAGCCCTTGGGGCCCCACAAAGCGCAGGGCCCTGGGCGGCTGCCCCAGTCGCCCTACCCTAAGAAAGGCCCTGGAGGCAGAAAAGGCAATTAAAAGAGGCTCTTTAAATACATTAGGAGCAAGTGAAAGATGAAGAAAAGTGCAGGCCCTCTTCTTAATGGGGAAGGAGAGCTAAAGGCAGGCACCATCAAGAAAGCTGAAGAGTTCTATGATTATTTTGCTTTAGTTTTTACTAAAAAAGGTCAATAGTGACCAGAAACTCAACACAATTAATATTACCAGCAAAGTGGAAGGAACACAAGCCAGGCAAGTGGAAGAATGTGTTAAAGTGCATTTTGATAAATTAGCTGAATTCAAGTTTGCAGGGCCAGATGCAGTTAAGCCTAAGATATTTAAAAAGCTAGCTGAAATGGTTTTAGAACCGTTATCACTTATCTTTGAGAACCTGGAAAAGATGGGTGAGGCCACAGGGAGCAGAGAAGAGCAAAGTTAGCATCTGTCTTTAAAAGGAGAAACAAAGACGATTCAGTGAACTATAGACCAGTCTATCCAACTTCGATATCTGGAAAGATATTGAAACAAATTGTTAAATAACCAATCTGTAAGCACCTAGGGGACAATAGGAACATAAGGAATAGCCAGCATGGAATTGTCAATAACAAGTCATACCACACCAACCTAATTTCTTTCCTTGACAGGACTGCTGGCCTAATGGATTTGGGGGAAGTGATAGACATGATATATCTTGATTTTAGTAAGGCTTTAGACAAAGTCTGACAGGACAGTATCATAAGGAAATATGGTCTAAGATGGGTGCACAACTGGCTGAAAGATCTTACTCAAAGAGTAGTTATCAATGGTTCCCTGTTAGACTGTGAGCGTACATCCAGTGGGATCCTGTAGGGCTCGGTCCTGAGCCCAGTACTACCAATATTTCATTAATGACTTAGATAACAGAATGTGAAGTATGCTTATAAAATTTGCAGATGTTACCAAGTTGGGCAGGATTACAAACACTTAAGGACAGAATTAGAATTAAAAACAACCTTGACAAACTGAAGAATTGGTCTGTTTTCAACAAGCTAAAATTCACTAAAGACTAGTGTGAAGTACTTCATTTATGAAGGAGAAATCAAATGCACAATTACATAATGGGAGATAACTGGCTAGACAGTTGTACTGCTGAAAAGGATCCGTTGGTTATAGTATACCACAAACTGAATATCAGTCAGCAATGTGATGAGGCCATGAGAAAAGGCTACTTGCATTCTGGGATGCTTTCACAAAAGTGTCATATCATATAGGGAGATTTTAATGGCCCACTAAAAGGGATAGAGACCACTTTGTAGTGTAATATTGATTATGGTATTCATCTCTATGAGCAGCCAAACTTTCTAGGCTTTTCTGCAGGTCTGTGCAGCCTTGGCATGACTAATCCAGGAGGGGAGTGATGCCTCTTGCTCAACCTTTGCCTGACCCTGCACCCTACCCTGATGCTCTGGTGGATGTGCTGCAATCTGTGTTTCAGGAGAAGAACAATAAGCTTATATATGCATGGCCTCTGGGAGATATTTGTGCAGGCCTCAAGATATGCACATTCTGTAGGGACGCATCTAGTTGATTAAGTAGTCCCGCAGCCTTAGGTCTAGCTTTTGGAACATTTTTTTTCCTCTTTCTTAACCTGTTATTGTCTACTAAGAAGGATAAAAGTGGAGGAGAGACCTAGATTCTTTGGGATTCCTTCTAGGACACAGCTTCTGCATACTCCAATGGCAGCTAGAAGATCAGACCAGCTGGAAAGCCATCACTGTTTCCACTTGAAAGCTGCCCCGAACTTTGTTAATTATTACAGCTTGAGGAATGAGGTGTTTTACTAACCTGTTGCAGACATGTGTAAATGCTTGAGCATAAGAAAAAGTATTGCTTTAAAGTAAGAACACTCTCATGTTGCATATGAACCTAAGTAAAGCATGCTTCTTAGTAAGAGCACTTTTGTGTTATACTGCTTCTACAAGTCCATCTGTCCTCTGGATGGCTGTGTCTCCACTTGACCTATTTCCTGACACCATCTCACACAAAGTAAAGTTACTGTGAGTTTTGGGTTTGCAGAACTCCAGGTAACAATATGTAAGACATGGGAAGTAATTGTCCCTGCCTGCTTGGCACTGTTGAAACCTCAGCTGGAGTAGTGTGTCCAGTTCTGGGTCCTACCTACACTTTAGGAAAGATGCAGACAAATTGGAGAGAAGCCAGAGGAGAACACCAAATAGTAAAGGGATTAAAAACCTGAACTATGAAGAATGATTAAAAAAACGGGCACATGTTGACTTGAGGAAAGAAGGGGGGGGAGCCGAATAATAATCTTAAAAAACATTAAAGGTTGTTATAAAAAGGGCAGTGATCAATTGTTCTCCACATGAGCTAAACAAAGAATGAGAAGTAATAGGTTTTATTTGCCATAAGGGAGATTTAGGTTCAATGTTAGGAAAACTTTTTATCTATAAGGGTAATAAAGCTTTGAATAGGCTGTAATTGTGACCTGCAACAGATGTACTATGTAGGATTTCCTGTACTTGATGTGCCAGTTGGTGGCTGTGCTGAAGAAAATATTTGTGGATTGGTGAGAAAAGTAGAGATACTATAGGGAATCAGAAAATCTCCCAGATAACCAGGTTTAGGGAACACCACTCTCGCAGTTGTAGGGAGAAAGGAGGTGGTCACCAAAAATCAGAGAGAGATAAAGCTAAAGAGAAGGCCTGGAGTTTCATGACAACCAAAGACAAGAGGTCACAGCAGAATTTGGACATGGAGTGGGACTAGATGATCTCCTGAGGTTCCTTCCAACCCTCATCTGCTATGATTCTGATTCTAATGTCCAAGCAATCTTCTCTGACATACTTTGTATTCCACAAACAAAGGAAGACAGAAGGCAAAAGATGCCGGAAATAAACTACTGGCTAGATAAGTGATGTGGGGTGGAGGGTTTGGATTCTGTCAACTAATGGTCCATCTTTATGGGGAGAAGAGGCAGCATACTCTGAAGGGTTTCCACCTAATTAGAAGGGGGACAGGTTGACTAAAGTAATTGGGAGGGGGTTAAACTAATAGTGAAAGGGAAGAGTGCAAAGAGGAAAGATCTGAGCACTGAGCCCAAAATTAAGATGTTGTGAACAAATTTTATTAAGGAACCAAAGGACGTACAGAGAAGAAATTTTTGAATTGTTTATACACCACAGGCAAGAGCCTGGGTAACATACAAGAGGAACTGGAATTGCTTATTTATGAGTATAATTTGATCTAGCTGATCTTACTAAAACATGATGGAATAAGTCACGTGACTGTAATGTTCAAATCAATGAAGAATGAAGTGAGTAAAAGGGGATGGGGAAGGCACTGTCAGAAATGGCATTCCCTGTTAATAGCTCACTAACAAACTGGAAGAAAATGATCTGGAATACTTATGGATCAAAGTCCTAACAGACGGAGCACAAGATGGGGGTATTAGTTAGTGTCTGCTACAGACTCCCCAATTACACTACGAAACAAGATGACTGCCTCTTCAGACACCTATCCATAATATATTGGGAAAAAAGCTGTGTGATTGTGCAGGACTTCAGCTCAAATGACAGATACTGGAGATTACTGCACTGCCACCAGAACTAAAATATCCCTGGAGATTCTAAACATTATAGATGGAAATTTCCTAACTCAAAAAGCATTGCAGCCAACATGGGGGAATTCTTCATTAGATCTCAGCCTAAGAGATAAAGAAGAACTATTCAGCAAATTAGATACCCAGAAAAACACACAATTCAACAGTCAAGGTAGAAGGATGTACAGGTTTAAAAAAAAGATCTGGTTTAGAGGGAAAGTGAGGCACCTCTCTTTCTTTCTCTCTCTCTTGATAGATAGATAGATAGATAGATAGATAGATAGATAGATATCTCGAAGAATGGTGAAGCTGTTAGTCAAGAATATAAAATAAGAAGTTAGAAATTGTAGTACACTGATAAGGGAAACGAAGGGACACAAGAAGAAATCTATGGCCAGGAGAGTTAAGGACAACTAGAAGGAATTTTTATAAATATATTAGCAATAAAAAGAATATGGCAGTGGCATTGGTCTATTATAATATGCAAGTATAATAATTTTCAGTAATAATGCAGAAAAGGCAGAAGTAGTGAATAAAACAGATGATATAGTCTCATGAGACTCATCATATGGCAGTGATAACATTCCTTTCTTTCCACTAGTCTCACTGTAGGATATTAAAAAGAAAGTACTAAAATTAGGTATTTCTTAAATTAGCAGGTCCAGATTATTTGCATCCATGTGTTTTAAAAGTGTTGACTGAGGAGATCACTGGGACATTAATGTTGATTTTTGATAAACCCTACAGCACTATGGAAGTTTCAGAAAATTGGAAGAAAGTTAATGTAACAATTCTTAAAAAGGGCAAGCAAGATGATTTGGCTAATTATAAGGCTGTCTGCCTGACATCAGTCCTGAGCAAGATAATGGAGTGGCTGATATAGGACCCGATTAATAAAGGTGGATAATTTAATTAATGCAAATCAACACGGCTTTATCGAAGATAGATCTTGTCACACTAACATATCATTTTTGATGAGATTACAAGTTTGCTTTCTCCGCACAGATGTCTCCTGACCTACTGATCACTGCATACAGTTCAAAGCAGATACAATGTATTAATCAGCCATCAATTAAAAAAATTAAGAAATAAGGAGAAATGTTAAAGGCAAACATCCAACGTCACTTCTGACATGGGGCCACTACACACAGTGTCTCTCGGGTGTGAGGGACGTTCATAGTCTGTGTCTCACACATCACAGGATTCCAGCCTACCTGTGCTGCAGGGATGCAGAGTTAGACATTTGCTGTAGAGGTAGTCACGTGCCCTCAGGCTCTAGTCCAGGGGCCAGAGCCCTTCTCCCCAGTGTCAGCTCCCTTGACAGGGTCACGATCCCCGTCTCAGTCTTCCCTGTGAGACCTCTGGACTGATGGTAATTCCCTATGCTGGGCCCTGCCCAGGGTCCCCTCACTTTCCCCAGCCACTCAGTTCATCCAGTTCTGGACAGCTCCAGCCCCAGCTCTGGCTCCGCTCTGCTTCAACGTAGTTCAACTCTGCTCAGCTCGGCTCTCTGGGATGCTCCTTGGGCCCTTCTGGGTCTGCTCAGCTCAGTTCATCTTCCTGGCCTGATTTCTTCTCTCACCTCCCAGCCACTGGCTGTTCTTTCCTTAGTTCAGTCCTACTCTCTGCCCAGGCAGCTCCAGCCTCGTGCAGAGGATGGGACACTCAACCCTGGCTCCCTCATTGGCATGTCTATCCTGTTGGTCAGGTTGACCTGATACATTGGTCTCTTCTCACTGGCTCTGGGGTCTGTCTGTTTCAGGGTCCTGCTTCCTCAAGAGATACCAACAAAAAAGACCCACTAAGTTTCAGTAACGGACCAATAGACCCTTTGCCCCAGGGTTGTGGTAGAATCTCCATCGCTGACAATTTTTAAATCATGATTGGCTGTTTTTTCAGAAGCTCTGCTCTCAGGAAGTTCTCTGGCCTGAGTTATGCAGGAAGTCAGGCTAGCTGATCACAGTGGTCCCATCTGTCCTTGGATTCTGTGAATTGGATGCCACCTACCCATATCCTGGAAATGCCTAATTTCAGTGAATTTTAAGAAATTTCTAATCAGTGTAAATGCATCAGGCCATTAAATACACTGCTTGGAGAAAGTTCATAGAGTTGTAGATTCTAACACCAGAAGGGTCTATTAGGACACGTGGAAAGACCTCCCACACAACACAGGCCAGAGAATTCCACCGTTCTAGCAATTGTTTCATCAAGCACATAATTTCTATTTGAACTAGAGGATGTCTTTTAAAAAGACATCCTGTGTTGATTTAATGACAGAGTGATGGAGAATTCACCACCCCCATAGCTACATTGTTTCTGTGGTTAATTATCCTCATTGTTAAGCATCTGCAACTTATTTCTCATCTCTGTTTGCTTAGCTTCAGCCTCCTACCACTGCACCTCTATATGCCTTCAGTTAACTCTAGTCTACACTACTGACCTGTTCTGGTATATCTATGTTGCTCTGGGGTGTGAAAATTCCACTCCCCTGAGCAGTAGTTTTATTGGCTTAAGCCACTGTGTAGACAGCATTGTTGTATCAAGACCTAGCTATTGCTTAATGGAGAGTTGAATTGGAAGCCTTGAGAGGTAGGCCTCTCCTTGCTTACTGGTAGCCCTCAAGTCTAAAGCAAATACTCACTGGCAACTACACACCCTACAACAGAATCACTAAGGCGGGCACAGATCCCTGCACAAACCCCTTTGCCAACTCTGCCTATATATCTACTCAAGTGACACCATCATAGAACCAAACCAGCCATTCTTTTAGAGGCTCATTCACATAGTCATCCACGAATGTCATATATGCCATCATGTGTCAGCAATTCCCCTCTGCCTTATACACTGGTCAGAGTGGACTGTCTTTGTTCAAAAGAGTACATGGACACAAATCAGATTAAAAAATAGTAACATTTGAGCACCAATAGGGAAACACAGCAAGCTTCCTTCACATTCTGTGAAAGATACAACAGTTACAGAGCTTCAACACAAACACTTTAAAAGAAATCTCCAACGTGAAACTGCAGAGTCGGAATTCATATATAAATTTGACTCCATTAGATTAGGTCTTAATAGAGATTTGGATTGGCTAACTCATTACAAAAGGTGATTTCCCCCTCCTTTAACATTCATACCCTTTTATCTGTTGTTCCAAACTGTTTGAATCAAAACAACTTGTTTGGTTTGCTGGAAAATACTGAACTGACCTTGTGACGTACCCTTCCCTGTATTTATTCATCTGACATGCTATAGCTTCCATTTCATAGATCTGAGGAAGTGGCTTGCACCGGTGAATGCTCATATGATAAATAAATTTGTTAATCTTTAAAAGTGTCATTAATAAGTGCAAAAGTCTGAGAAATTGGGCAAAAAACACATTTTATTTTGACATCGATTGTCATCATTCAGAATCACTTCTTGTATCTTAAAACTATGCTGACCATGACTGTATCAATTTCCTGTTCTCTAATTTCTGCACATGCCCAAGGAACCCAACTGATCAATTAACTGCATCTAAAAAAATGTGTAATTCTGAATTCCTGTGTACAGAATATTGTTAGTGCACACATTTGTGACATGATTGTATTGTCTATGGTATTTTTAGTGATATCAATAAAAAGTTTACCATGTCAGTTAAAAAAAATCAACTTCAGATCTTCATGCTGGTAAAAATTAAAATGCAAGCTTGGCAAGCCAGGCTCCTGAGGTCCCTTCCAATCTTAATATATTATGATTCACCCCAGCAGGGAACAGAAACTTCAGCAGAAACATAAAGAAGTGTGGGAGGGCCTGGTGAACCTCAAATAAGCAATTGACTCAAGTGAAAAAGAAAATCCTGACATTTGAAAGTTTAATTTTACTTAGAAATCCCTTCAGCTGGCATGGCTGGGTTCACACAGGCAACCCCAGGTGGCTGCTCCCTTGCCAACTTGGGAAGTGGGCAAGGGGACCTCACTGCACTCTTAGAAGCAGAGTTGGGGCTTGGGGGCTGCAGGGGGGCTGAAGTGAGGAAGGGGGATTATAGGGGTTCTGTACTGATGGTGGTTTCTGACCAGATGGCATGAGTGTTGGGACGGTGAACTGAGGGCAGTGAGGGGTCAATGGGGTAGAGGGCTGAACTGATGGACTGGTGATGCTAGGGGGCTGAGGGACTGAGCTGGGGAGGATTAATTGAGTGGGGTGGCTGCGGACAGTACTAAGGGGAGACTGGGTGGAAGGATTACTTGCCGGGCAAGAGATGGGCAGATGAGGGGATGCAACTCCTGCAGCAGGGACCAAAGTCCCCTTACCCAGTACATGTGGGAGAGTGAGCAATACAAACTGTCACATGTGCACACCCTGGGGATGGGCAGGGGGAATTCAACAATCAGGAGACTGAGTGAAAAAAGGCAATGCAATCTTCCAGATATTTCCCTAACATCCCCACTCCACAGCCCTCCTACAGCCCTCCTGAATTTCCCAACCCCCCCCACCCCAGGTGTCTGTCTATCAGCCACAGCTGAAAAAAATCCAGACATTTGAGAGGTCTGTCATGAGTCAGGGTTAATTTTACTTAGAAATCGAGTCTGTCATGATGAATTCGTGCAAGTTGGCATGTCTGCTACTTGTGCTGGGTGTGAGATATGACCACTGGACTTCAGCCAAAGACTCTTCTAGCTGGATATTCCTGCAATGTCCTGGCTGGAGAGAGCTCTTAGACATGATGTCACTAGGAGGAACTGAAACTAGAATAGGATGAAATGGCTCCTCTTCTCCTCCAGTAAGTGACACTGGAGCTCTGCACCTTCCACTGCCTCTCAGCTCACTACAGCTGCCAGTAGACTCCTGAACTGCAAATCCACTAATGGATCTGAACTCAGCTACACATGCCCCCACCTCTTTGCTGATGACCCACCATCAAGGCGGCTGTGCTGCTATGGGATGCTGGATTACGAAGGCCAAGATGACTGAGTGGGAGCTGGAGATAAAGGGCTCTCAGGAGTGCAAGACCATTGATGGACAAAAACATGACCCTAAAATGAGACAGTCACAAACACTAAGGCTGTGTCCCCACAAGGATTTTATTTGGAAACAACAGCCATTGTTTCGAACTAAAGCCTGAAATGATGGGACCCCGTTGTTTTGAAATAATGGCTGTCGTTTCGAAAGAGTAAAACCTCGCATGCAATTGAAATAGCCGTTGTTTTGAAACAATGATTCCAGTTTGGCTTGACCTTCTTCCTCCCAGGGTGCTCAGGGACCAGGAAGTGCCCTGCCACCCTGGTGCCACATGCCTGCACGCTGCAGACAGCATGGCCAAGGCTCATGCTGCTGCAGCACAGGGGTGACACTGGGCCCCTGTCTGGTTGCAGGACAAGATCCTGTCCCTCCTGTGGATCTGGGGCAGGAAGGACATCAGGGCCAGGTTCTGGGCACATCACAGGAATGTCGACGTGTACTGGGACATCGCTGAGGCCCTGACAGCTGATGGCTACTAGCGCACCATGGAGCAGGTACGCTCGAAAGTCAAAAGCCTCTGACAGGAATATGCCCTGGCCAGAGAGGCCAGGCAGCTTGAGGGGCCAGTTGCTGCCGCCAGCTGCCCCTTTTCTGCCAAGCTGGATGCCTTTTTGGGCCTTTTTGGCCTAGCGGCCTCCCTTCTCAGTCTTTGGACTCAGGTGAGTCCCTGCGTCCTGGCTGCATCACCTGAGGGAGCCCCCTCAGAGGCTGAGGCTGCACTGGACGTGGGCGAGACCAGCCAGCCCAGCAGTGCACCACCTGGCAGCCTGGAGCTGATCCTTGCAGGGGAGGACCGGACCAGCAGCCCAGAGGAGGAACTGGAGGAGGAGGCAGCTGCCCTGGAAAAGATGCACAACTGGACATCAGGCATGCCAGTCGGGAGTGTCCCCTCCCCTCCACCCCCCCCCCGGCACGGAGGCACTGGAGTGCAAGGCATGGGTCCCCAGAGGGGCACAGCCCTGGGATGGTGGGGCTCGGGCCGGGGGCGGGGGGTGTTACAGAGGCTCTCCCTTGGATGCAAGTGGCAGGGAGGCATGTGGAGACAGGGTCCTGGGTCCTAGCAGGATAGGGGTCCCTCAACACAGGATGGCAATAGGCAGACGTGGCAGCATGAAGGGCAGAGAGACTGCAGCCAGCACTGCTGTCACATGGCCTCGGGAGACTTCCCGAGCCACATGCTGCCGAGTACAGCCCACTAGTGTGGGCCATGAGGCCATGTGCCCCTTGAGGGCACTGTACACAGCACACAGACTGGGAATCCTGCTGGCTGTCCGGGCAGAGGTGTTTGCAGCTCACAGGCTGCATACACCAAGGCCAGTAGGCTGACAGTAATTGTTCTCACTTCTGCCCTGCAGCTCATGCGCCCACCCGTCGGCCTACTCCAGTGAGCTTGCCAACCACCGCAAGGCCCAGGAGGAGAGCCCATTGGACCCAGAACGAGATCCCCGCCAGCCTGCTCCAGCTCGGTGAGCAAGCAGAAGACTCGTCCCGGGCCTGGCGAGCGGAGCAGGGGAGGCGCCAGGACACTGCCGTCTGGCAGCTACAGCACTCCACGAGTGTGTCGTGGTGGCACTGGAGCGGCAGGCAACGGCGCTGGAGTGGCAGACGATGGCCCTGGCACAGCAGGCGATGGCTCTGGACACCCTCAATGTGGCCGTGTGCTGCATCGCCACCCACCTTGTCCCCCAGGACTCTGAAGGACCTGCTGCTCAGGACCTCACTATCCCTCGCCACCGGTGCCCCTGGACCCAGGGTGGCTGCGGTGAAGGGCATGGGGCAGTGGGCCCTGGCCCAGGGGTGGCTCCCCCATAATATGCCCCTCCAGCTGTCACCAAACCCCCACCCCACATCACTTCTCTCACTTAAGTCCCCCCCAGTTCTACCCCCACTCAAACCTTGCTGCCTCCCAAGCTCTGCCTTCCCTGACCCCCTTCTTTGTATAAATAAAACAAGTTTACCCATGTTAACAGTTGTAGCTGAGTGTTTTATTGGGTTGGGTTCAGGGTGTGGGTGAGTTGGGTGGGGGCTGGCTGTGGCAGAATGGGGGAGCAGGCAGTGTGGTGGGGCAGGCCTGGCCCTCAAATGTCCTCTTGGACAAACAGCTCCCTCAGTGCTCCCACACAGCACTTGCTCTAGGCAGCAGTCGCTCCCTCGGGGCCAACACCTTTGGCTGCTGGAACTGAGCACCAACGAGCTCTGCCTCGGCCTCCCACAGGGTGGGTACTGGCTCCCCTGGAGCTTGCAGAGGTTATGCAGTGCCATGCAGGCACTGATGACCTCCAGGATTCTGTCCTCAGCAAGATGCAGGCGCATGAGGAGTCACTTCCAGCAGGTCTTCAGTCTGCCGAATGCCCGCTCAACCACCTGGCAGCAGTGGCTGACGTGGCAATTAAAAAGCTGCTGTCCAGCGTTGTGGGGTCCTGTGGAGGGGCACAGGAGCCAGGGGTGGTGGGGGTAGGCCGCATCAGAAACAACGAGGACAGGCACCTCAACTTCCCCAGTGGTGATATTATGGGGGGGGGGGGCAGAAGGTGCCCTCTTCCATGCCCCGGTACAGGAAGGAGTTGAGCAGCACCCTGGCATTTTGCGCCCTACCCCCAGCCATCTGAAGTAGCAGTTCTGAAAGACACCCCATGGTCCAAAAGGGCCTGCAAGATTGCCAAGTGGTATCCCTTCCTGTTCCGGTACTTGGCTGCCTAGTGCAGTGGGGCTCAGGCAGGGATGTGGGTGGCATCAAGTATCCCTCCACAGATTGTAAAGCCGAGGCCAGCGATGATGTCCTGCAGTGCTCCCTGGGTGACAAGGCATGGCAGCAGGACCGTGTTGATGGCGTGGGTGACCTGCAGCAGCACTTCCTCGATGGTGGACCTCCCGATGCTGAAGAGATGGGCAATGGACCTTTGGTACTCGGGAATGGCAATCTTCCAGAGAGTGATGGCCACTTTCTTGTCCACGGGGATGGCTGCCCTCATCACCGTGTCCCTTTGGCGCAGGACTGGGGTAAGCTTGGCGATGAGGTGGGTGGAGGTCTCCCTGCTCACCCGGAGGTTCCTCCTCCACTGCTTGTTGCTCCAGGTTTGCAGGACAACCAGCTCCCACCAGTCTGTGCTGCTGTCCTATGCCCAGATGCGCTGTGGCAAAGAAGGGGGACGGGGAGCTACTGCTGCCGTGAGGGCCACTGAGACAAAGGTCCAGGGCTCAGCTCCAGTCTCATCGGGCTCAGGGAAGACTGTGTCCCACAGCAGGGCAGCACCCTGTAGGCTAGCAGTGGGTCTACCAAGCACTCGAGGATGGTACGGGAGCCGGGGAGCATCCATAGCCATCTCTCTGGCAAGCTCTTGGGAGTCACAATGGACAGGAAGGGGAGGTCAGTTCCTGCTTTTATGCGATTGGCTGGCAACATGGCTGCCAACACGGCCACCAACATGGCCCAGCGAGGAGGCCATGTTGCCACATCTCCCATGCTGCCCCTCTTCTGAAGAGAAATAGCATGTCCACACACAGGGCATGCTATTTCGCTTTGAGGCTTTCCCTTATTTCGATTTAACATTTTCTTATTTCGATTTAAGTTATTTCAAAATAAGGATTTTATTTTGAAATAACTCATTTCGAAATAACTTATTTCGAAATAACAGTTTACGTGTGAACACAGCCTAACAGATCTATCTATCGAGCCTCCAAGTGCAAAGACCTCCTTCAGCAGGCTGATGGCACTTATCTGTGCACTGCTGAATGGCTTGTCTCCCCTGGGATATTGACCAGCAAAACTGGTGTTGTAGAATCGTAGCTGTGCTGGTTCACATCCTTGTGTGGATATTCTATTCCAGGATGAAAGTGACTTTGCTCCACTTTGGAAGCAGGATCATTATGTTGTCATAAAGTCCCTTTTATTTCAGAATAGCATCCACACAGAGATTATACTGGTTATCACCACCATAGTTTACGTTCATACCACAGACTATGACAGAAACCTTCCCAGGTAGCCAAGCCCTTAACTGGAGTGTCTTTTTCTAATCCTGTGAGCTCAGTTCATCTAGACAACCCACCCCCTAAAATGAGCAATAATTGTCATTGCTGACCTGGGCTAGACCCAGAGAGTGAGATGTCAGAGGTTTTTGGAAACCATCCTGTCCTGAGCTCCCAAGGCCATCTTCCACTCTTCTCCAGTGATGAAAATCCTTGCAAAGCTCACTGTGAGATCTGGTCTCCTATGCCTAACAACTGTGAGGAGCATTTTAAAAGCACAGGTCTACTCTGAAGAATGAGTGAAGGACTCTTTTCACTCTGAAGACCTGCTCCTGTGTGCAGTCAGGGCACTGCTATTAGTGGCAAAAAGAACTTTCTGGAATGAGTGTGGCTAATAGGGAGGGAGGTGGACTCCATACCTTCTTTTGCTTCATCAACACAACGGTTTATGACATTCTCCTGTGTTCCTCCTGTTCAACCCCATTGGAAGCAACATTGAGGCCCAGGTGTCACCTGGAGCATAATGAAAGATGATGGGCTCGCAGGGGCATCTTTAAGGAGCTGAGGCAAACTCTCAGTTCCTGGTGATGGTGCGTGAGAAACAAAGAGGCCAGCTTGACAGGGTAGTAGCTAGAGAATGAGCACATTTTAGCTGGACTCCTGCTTCTTGTTGAGGACCCGCTGCCCCACAAAAGATGTGCTGAGGACAAACCAAGCTGGAAGCACCCAAGAGAAGGAGCCTTGCCCAGTCTATGAGAAGCAGAAGCCCAAGAAGCAAGGGGAAGACTGGGTCCCTAACTCCTGACCAAGGACATTTCTAGGAATGGGTCTCCAAGGAAAGGAGATTCCAAGAGAAAGATGATTTACTGCAGCAGTTGCCAAGTCTCACCTACTCCCCATCTGTGTTGTGTCTTGGGATATGTGAGGCCAGACCTGTGCTGGGAAGTGGGGGCTGCCATGCCTATGGGCCCCTGCCCCCTGCCTGGGGACCTGACATGGCCCCAATCCCCTGCTGAGGAGCTGGAAGCTGCCATGGCCCCATCCCTCTGCCAGGGAGTGGGGGCTGCCACAGCCAGGGCCCCTTGGCTCCCGTGTTCCCCGCTCGCCAGCCCATTCTCTACCCCCACCACTGGTTCCCTGTGGGGGGGGGGGGGGGGGGGGGGGGGGGGGGGGGGGGGG
>ML681963.1:37458976-37493488 GCA_007922195.1 Podocnemis expansa
ATTTCTACCACCTGCCCCCCCCCCCAGCTACTCTCCCTGCAGAAGTTTTAATAACTCCCTGCCTGGGGGAAGCTCCCTGCTGGTTGGAAGCCTGGGTCTCTGTGACAACAGGAGACCCTGGCAGCTTCCAGCCCCAGCTCCCAACCTGTCCATGGCCCCCCTGGAGCCACTCTCCGGCCCACTCAGGGGTTGACGGACCCCAGGTTGGGAACCACTGATCTAGAGTTTGCTTAGTAAAGAAGTGGCTATTACCCTTTGAAACTTAAGATTGGGACTCTTTTGTATATCTGTTTATCTGCTTTAACCTTCTGAAAAAATCTCTTGTTTTCTTTTCCTATTAATAAATCTTTATATAGTTTATTATAGGATGGACTACAAGCGCTTTCTTTGCTGTGCGATCTAAGGTGCAATTGACCTGGGGAAAGTTATTGATCCTTAGGGACAAGGAGTAACCAGAATATTGCTGTGGCCTTTAAAGACTAATAAATTTATTTAGTCTTTAAGGGCCACAGGACTCTTTGCTTGTTTTGGTGAACTTTGGCTACCCTTTTGGAACTTGATGTAATGGACCATATATCACAATGGTGGGCTTACTGGGGTGGCAAGACAGATCCAAGATCCAGATGCTCTGGGACTGAATGTTATTAGTGTTATAGCACATGAGGAGTTTATGATTGAGAATTAGCTAGTGAAATCCACATATACAATTCACAACCTTTTGGGGTTTGTGCTCCGGTTCTTAACTGCCCTGAGGCTGGACCTCACACATACACTGCAAGACAACTCAACTGTTGGGAAATGTATTTTATTTTTCATAAAAATTTTACTGAATACAATGTCCCCCCTCCATCAAAACTGTGCACTTTTATCAAAACAGCAGTAATCTGACACACAATTTATTGTCTGTTCAACAACTGAAAAAAGGTTGCAGTTACTGAAAATGAAAATGTTTTCTGTGCTTGATAAACCCATTCCCAAATGTGGACAAAAGCAGAAATTTTCACAAGAAACTTTGGTGGAAATATTGGGGGGGGGGTGTTCTGTTTTTACTTTACCCACTATAAAGTCATTTTTGTCGCCCCCGCCTCAAAAAGAAGTTCCGATGAAAATTTTCAGTGAGCCCTAGTGATAGCAAAGCAAAGAGCCTGTGGGTTTCCTTTCTGCATGTCTGAGTCATTGTGGGACTCAAGGGTCTTTATTTTTAGCCACTGCACGTATTAACTGCTGCCAGTTACACAAAGCCATATTACAACATACTAGATAGTGAACAGCAGGCCTGTGAGTGAGTCACAACAGCCTCTCCCCCCGCAACTCTTGCCTTTGAAAATATTTACTACTGGACAAAGCAAGCAGAGCCGTTCAGTTGTGGTATGCCAGTTTGCTGATTGGCTCAGTAGGTCCTTTGCTCCTCCCTGGCAAGGCTTGTGCCAGAGGAGACTCACTTCAACCCTGCAACAAATCAGTATATGCTATAGCTGCTATCGTTGATTGGCAGGGGTGGCTGAACTGGGGAGGGCATGACCTTAAGTAAGGCAGGTTGACATTTTTCAATCTAAAGAGTTTTGCAATGAAATATTCCTGAGAAGCGTTTGCTTTCTGCTTAAAATTGTAATTTTTAGTCAAAAAACCAAACACTCAGAGCCCAGAATATTTTGACTGAAAACCAAAAATGTTTTGATTTGGAAATACTCCTGCAGTGTTTTGTGGCAACTGTAGTTCATTTGCCTTATGTACCCATTCTCTTCCTTGAGCTGCACTCCGCGATGAGACTACGTCCCTCACGATGCACCATGGCCAGGGACTTCCCAGATTTACTGCCTGCTCTTTCCATGGTGGGCGGGGAGGGAGAGAATATAGTATTTCGTGGGAGATGCAGTCTGAGCTGGCAGGTCAATCTATAGAGGAGAATGAGAGTTTAAGATACTCGAACTACAGTTCCTATGAGACACTCTGGAATTTTTATTGAAATTGGCTTTCAAGTTTCTGTGAAAAAAAAGTCTGAAATTTTCTATGGAAAACGTAGGAAAAAAACAATTTATTTCTTGTTTTTCTTGAATTTTTCTTTGGAAACCCCTTCCCCATCAATAATTTGACCATCTGCTCTCTTTGATACAGATGTGTACAAAGGCAGACGAACGAAAGGTCAAATACCACCACCAACTGGTGGAGTAGTCATTGCCAATGTAAAGGCAGATAGACAGCTGGTCAGAGACAAGCATGTACTTCAGTACAGGTAGGCTAATACAGTGTACCTGAAATATTGCACCAGCAGTCAGGTAAGAGACACTGAGACAAAAAAGAGAGAAGATTTCTGGGAGCTCATAAACCTTGGCTTTTTCTTGAGCATCTGACCCATTTTCTAACTGCAGAGCAGAAAGAAGGGCTTGCCTAGGGGCACTGAAGAGTGTGTCCACTGAAATCAAATGGGCTGGGAGAGACACTCCCACAATCTCCCAACCAGAGAGCTGGATAATTCTGTAAAGGAGAGGCCTGTAGATATTTTATTGCCCCCTGCAGAACTGTGGCAGGTGTGCAGGCTGAGCTACCTGAAAATGCCAAGATCAGGGCAAGCTAGAAAAGAGAAAGCTTTTCCATGGATCCAATGCCTGCACAACAAATCCGACTGAACTGCATCATATTAGCTGTATTTTATTATGTTTTTAGAGCACTCCAATTCTGCCTGGTCAGGATTGCCAGGTGTTGCCTATAGTGGAATGGTTATTACACTCAACATCTCCCTGGCTCAGCTGGTCCCATTCCCCCTCTTCCCACTTCATTCACTCTGGGGTGGTCTAGTCACTGATTTTCTCAGCTCTCAACTTTCCTGTTTGAAAGACCTAAAGACATTTTGTGCTTCCCCAGAAGAGTAACATGGAGCATATCACTCTCAGGCTTTCTTCTTCCAGAGCTCCAGGACAAGAGAGGAGCAGGCAGGGAAATACCGAGGGATGCTGAGAAGCCTGGTCAGTCCATGGCTAAAGAATAATGCAGGCAAGGACTTTTGCAATATTTCTCAAAACCGCCCTCCCCAAATGCTTCATTTATTATTCATCCCCCCATTATCCATAATTCTCACCAAGTGTCATTCATGCCAGAATGATGTGAGTACCTCCACCAGGGCTGGATTAAGACATGCTGAGGCCCTAAACTATGTCAAGATTCAGAGGCCCCATACCATAAAAAATAAAGATAAAAAGTGTATTACATTACAACAGAAAGGGTAATGAAAAATAAATGATAAACTGCTATATTTGCATATATACATAGGCAAAGATGCAAGAAAAAATAAAGCATACATCTTGCAAAAAGTCTTATTTGCATTGCCAATTTCAATTATGATAAGTCTTCTTAGTAATCTCTGACATATTTAGAGGCCCCTCATAATGTGAGGCCCTAAGCCATGACTTACGTGGCTTGTGCTTAAATCCAGCACTGATCTCCATTAGCTCAGATGTTAAAATACAAGGACATTTGTCATCATTATGACTTTACCTTGTTAGCTTTCAGGTCTTAGGAAACACACATTGAGAACATACCTATTTTCCTAATGCAGCAAAAGGTATCACCTTTCTGTCCTAAGGGTGCAGTGTCATCACCTTTCTGTCTTGAGTTCTATCTAGATGATGACAAGAAGTGGTGTTTAAAAATGTATTCACTGACATGATTTGAGTATTGACCAAAACCTCATTCAAGCACACACTGTCAAGAAAATGAACTTGGATTTTGTTGGATTTGCAGACTCAGAATCAGACTGATTTCATCATGATCACAAACACTGTTCACACACAGGGTTATTTCGATATAAGTTGTTTCGAAACAAGTTATATCGAAATAACACTTTATTTCAAAATAACTTAAGCCGAATTAGCAAAAAGTTACTTCGAAATAAGGAAAAAGGCAGAAAACGAAATAGCAAGTTCACAGTGTGAACATGCTATTTAGCTTGGGGAGGGGGCTGCAGGCACCGGCGGGGTTCAGCGCAGCCCAGCGCTGATCCCTGCCGGCTTACAGCCCAGGCTGCCCCCAAACCTGCCGCGACCCATTGTATCGAAACAACTGTGCGTCATGTGAACATGCCTTTTTTTGTTTTGAAAAGCACAGCCCAGCGCTGATCCCCACCGGCTTAAAGCCCGGGCTGCCCCCAAACCCGCCGCGTCCCATTGTATCGAAACAACTGTGCATCATGTGAACATGCCTTTTTTTGTTTTGAAACAACCTCGTTGTTTCGAAACAAAAATGCTGTGTGAACACAGCCAAAGAGGTACTGTTCTGGTGTGATGGAGAGTCTATGGATGCTTCCAAAAGATTGACACAGGAACCAATCATAACATAGTAATAGGGAACATAAATATCAAATCATGAAGTAACAAACAAACATCAAGAACTACAGAGTCTGTGTAAATTCAAAAAAACTGAAAACCCACAGAACACATGTGGAAGTCAAAAAGACAAGTGAAAAAAATGTACAAGCTGCTGACTTGTGCATGGATGTATAGATCAGCTAGGCTATGTCCATACCTAGATGCTTAAATAGATTCAAGTTAAATCAATGTAAGCTAATTCGAAATAAAAAGCATTAAATCGATTCAACTTGAATCGATTTAAGCAAAAATACCAAATTGAAATAGCAAGTCCCCATATAGGACTTGCTATTTCCTTTCAGGAGAGGGGGCCCATGGGAGGTGTGGCAACATGGCCCCCTCATAGGGCCATGTTGTCAACCAATCCCCTGCCACTGGCTTTGCACAGCCAGTGGCAGAGGAAAAAAGCCCAGGGGGGCAGAGATGGAGGGGTGCCCCTCCTCTCTGCTGCTTTGCTGGCAGTGCAGTGGAGGGCAGAAGTCAGGGTGCCCCTGTACCCCCGCCTCTACCCGAGCAGTGGGGGCAGAGCTCTCAGGGCACCTGAAACTCTTACTGGTGGCCTGGCGGCAGAAGCAGAGCTCCCAGGGTGCACCAGTTCCCCCGCTCCTGGTGGAGTGGTGGGGGTGAGCTCTGGGGTGCCCCGGTCTCTCTGCTGGTGGCCGAGCGGTGAGGGTGAGCTCTCCCAGTGCCCTTCTCAGGCGGGGCGGGGCTGAGATCCCAGCATGATCCACGTGCTGAGATCTCAGCCCCCCACACCTGGGAAGCGGCGGGGTCTCCGGGGTGCTGGGAGAGCTCACCCCTGTTGCTCAGCCAGCGGCCGGGAGACCAGGGCGCCCCAGGGCTCACCCCACCGCTGCTCAGCCGGCAGTGGGGGCGGGGTCCTGCTCCTGCTGCCCGGCCAGTGCAGGAGTTTCAGGGCACCCAGAGAGCTCAGCCCCTGCTGCTTGGCCACCGGCAGGGGTTTCAGGGTGCTTGGTGAGCTCTGCCCCCGGCAGCCCTGCAGTCCCCCCGTACCCCCTCTCTCCCTGGCCAGGGTGCTGATGGGGCAGTGGTGGGGGGCCTTCCTTCCAGGGTGCCATGCACTGGATCGAAACAGGTCTGTTTTGAAATAACTCAACCAAAGGCATTATTTTGAAACAAGCCTTTTGATTCAAGACCTATTTTGATTACTCTTGAGGTTTTATTGTTTCGCTTTGCGTTCAGTCGTTTCAAAATGACGAGCTCTGTCATTTTGAAACAGCAGAACGTTGTCTGGACATAACTTTTTAAAAATCAAAACAACAGTTGTTTCGATTTAAAAGCAAGATGTGGACATAGCCCTAGGGTACAACATCTTCTGCTCCATTAGGCCATTGACGAGTTCCTCAGCAAACAGATCTAAAGAAGAAACCTTGAATCACAGAGAAGAGTATCAGGTTGTATGATCAATGAATGAAACTAAGAGCACAAAGGAAGATGGATGAAACTTCAAGAGAGTCATAGTCCTATATGACACAAGAAAATAGATACACTGATTACAGTAGCAAAAGACGACTGGCTTCAACAACCATGCATCTATATATACAATTCTTTTGTAGCAATGCTATTAAGAAGGCCTATCAAACCATCCAGTCTCTTTTGCAAAGTTTCTCTGGCAGGAAAAATTCCACTTCAAACAATCCTTAGGGTGGGTATTGCAGAGAACTGTATAATATGAGCAAAATAAGTTCTAAGTTGGAAGTGAAAGAGGCAGAGGAGATCTATGTGTGAAGTTTGACCTATCCCAGTGAAGTTCCTCTTATGCTCAGAGAAGCTGAGGATGTGGTGTGAACACTGAAGAACAATAAAGCCCCAGTTAATAAATAGAACAAATTAATGCAGAGAGGCACTCATCCAAGCCTCCTATAAGTTTGAGAGAATGACTTGGGAGTCTGAAAGATGGGTCAAGAGTTGGATACAGACTCTGTCCATTAAAAAGAGGACCTGGTGCTTGTGAAAATTACTGCGATATCTTATTACTGATGTAGCCTAGCAAAATAGCTCTGTGCATCATCCCGAAGAGAATTATGCGCAAGACAGAGACCCTTCTGGTGAAGAACAAGCTGGTCTAGATCCGAAAGTCGTACAGTGAAGTAAATATTCAATCTGCATGTACTATGTGAGAAAGTGCTGCAGATGATAAGAACAAGCTCAATGTCTTCATGGATATTGCAAAGGCAAGACAGCATATGGCACAAATCTACCTTGGAAATCGTGAAGCTGGTTGGAGATGTGGAAGCGTAACATGGTTGAAACAAACCTTTCTATGGCAGCATGATGGTCTCTTTGTGGGATGTGAACAAAGTAGGTGGTTTGATCTGAGCTTTTGGATAGGCCTGCTGGCTGTCACTGATTCTCTTCAATTGTTATCCTGAAGAAATCTTAAGGAGCATGTACCCCTTAGTGGACTAAAAATTAGTCATAATGGTATTGACTTGATTGGATCATCAGAAGAAGAAGCAAAAAAATTGTTAGGAAGAGTGGTGGTGGAAGCAGAGAAGTTTCATTGACAGAAGACTGTCCACTAAGACTGTCCAGGACCTCACCCATCTTGTCTCTAATATCCTGGGACCAACATGGCTACAATAAACCTACAAAAGCTGGTGGTGACCTCTTAGTCTATTGAAAAGGCAAAGAAATTCCTACCCCAGGCTGAGACAATATTCTAGGGGGTGGAACAGTTTGAATACCTGGGGAGTACGACTTCAAGAGACACTGAATGCCACTTAGAGATCCAGCACAGATCTGGACCCTAACAACACTGAGCCATATTTGGAAAAGCAAAGGCAACACTATGAAGCATAAACTGAAATTGCTTCAGTCTCTTCTCTTCAGCTACTGTCCCTATGCATGCAAGCCATGCACACTAAGGACTGTGGATGTTACAAGGATGTCTGCCTTTGAATTGAAGTGTCACAGGCAATTACTGTGCACTAGCTAGGCCTGAGACATGACTAACAAGGAGGTAACTGCCTGAATTTACAGCATAACTAGCATCATCTGAACAATCAGGTGAAGAAAACCTGAGTTTGTGGCTGCATGGCAAATGAGCAGAAGGTTGCCAAAGACAGTCCTGCAGGGACTGATGCTGGGTGCCAGAGACAGGCAGCCCACACAGTGAGTACTCAGCCAGTGGTATGGCTAACTGGATGGGATACTGTATGGCAGGCTCCTAAAGCCTCTGTAAAGGCTGTGAAATGTGGAGAACAATTGCTGACCAATAACCCTGTGTGCTGTGTCTACTGTTCACTCTGATATGTACTCTGTACAAGGATGTTTGGATTTCAAATTCCTTGGTCTGGACAGTCATGAACAGCACTCTAGGAGAGAGAAGAAAAATCTCAAGTGCTGACTTTGGGCCTGGGTTAATTGCTTTTGATTTGGGAAAGGCCATAGAATTTAGTGCCATATTGTTAAAATCCCTGAGCAATCCTTTTGTTGTTTAGCCCCTAAATAAATTGTTCCTTGTTTTACCTTATTTAGGAATGTTAGTATTTTATTCATATACCTACTCAATTGTTAGATGCATAAGGGGGCCTAGACACTTACATTTTTAAATTATTGCTGGCACGCTTAGGTGCTTCCCATAGCACCCCATTTATTTTTAACATCAAAGGGAAATAAGATAGTCATGACCAGCGAATACTTTTTTAAAAGTAGTGTAACCCTCTCTACACTAGGTTTTTTAACACAGACTAAGTAGAGCTGAGTGAAATGTTGAACACTGAGAATTCTTCCAGTGGAAAAATATAATTTTTTCAAAATCAAAACTTTTCATTTGAAAATGTAAGCTTTGATTAATTTTTTCAATGTTCTTGATCAGAAAATCTCAACAAAAAGTTCATTTTAAAGAAATATTTCCCCAAGATTTGAAAAAAAAATACTTTCACCTAAACTTGTGTTTTGTTCTCCAATTATGTAATCACAGAATGAGAGGGTTGGAAGGGACTTCATTAGGTCATCTAGTTAAACCCCCTGCTAAAAACTAAATCATCCCAGCCAAACTCTGACTGGACCTTAAATATCTCCAAAGACGGAGATTCCACAGCCTTCCTAGGCAACACATTCCAATGCTTCACCACTCTCCTAGTGAGAAAATTTTTCCTAATATCCAACTTTGACCCCCCCAGCTGCAACTTGAATCCATTGCTCCTTGTTCTGTCTTCTGTTACTGTTGAGAACAGCCTACCTCCTTCCTTTCTGGAGCACCTCTTCAAGTAGTTGAAGGTTGCTATCAAATCCCCCCTCAGTCTTCTCTTCTGCAGGCTAAATAAGCCTAATTCCTTCAGTTTCTCCTCATAAGTCTTCCTGTTGGAGAGCAGCAAAGAAAGTGTGAAAGAAGAGTTCTCCCCAACTTCAACTTTCCCCCATTTTTCCAGCTGGGATAAAAAAAGAGGGAAAAAGTTTTACAACAGGGGGGAAAACATATCCCTTTCTTGAAATAAACCGAAGAAAAATGGGGGAACATACACGGCAAAAAAGTCAAAATGAATAAAATGTTTTCATGTTTGAACTTTCATGTTTGATTTTCATTTATAGTCTCCACATAGGGGACCACTCTAGTAATGTATCCATCCTGGTGCCACACCCCTTGACACAGTTTGGTGTCAACGGTGGCTTTCTCTGGCTGCCAGAAAGAGGTCACAGCTGGGCACAAATTAGAGCAACTCTAAGCCTGGGAGCCAAACCTTAGAGAGAAAGCAGCTTGTCTTTTAAGAAAAGGTGTCATTGCACTTTCTATACATGCCCTTTGGTGACATGCATGGAATTGTGTGGACTGACAAGCCTGCAGGCAGGCTGTTTGGCAAACGTTGGGCATCTTGCGTTCTCTGAGTTACCAAGTAAATGCCTCATATCATCTGGCACCATGCAACTGTCTGTGACTAAGAGCTGCTGCTGAGAAGTACATCTCCAGTAGGGTGTCACACACAACACAGTTGCAAGAATTAAGGCACCCCTGCTCTTCCAGTGCTCTCTTCTGTCTTGTGAGGAATTACAGAGGCTCTGCCAGGGTGGGCCCTGGCATTCCCTGTGAATGCCCCTGAATTGTGTAGTCAAACTTAAGCAAGGGTCAGGGGCAGTTGGAGAACTCACTTGGCCCTGTTGAGCAGGGCCATAACTACAGTGTGGCAAATGGGGCTTTGCCCCTGGCATGCTGGGGCAGCACAATAGAGCAGCTCTATGAAAAGGTGCATTTCACGCCGCTGGCCCTAAGAGATTGAAAAGTGCCCTCTGCACTGAAACAGAGCGTTGTGTCTCTGCCATTGAGATCTAGCATACGAATGGCACCAGCATAGCCTCTAGGCTTCCTTGGATCCCTACTTCTGGGATGAAGTGTGTGACTCAGACACATTCAGGGAAAAATTGAAGTAGACAGCTGGGTGTCAGTTGGGCATAAAACTTGCCCAGGATTTTCAGGAAGAAAGGGAAAAAAGCCTCAGAAGACTTGGCTCTATTCCTGGGAGGGCTGCAGGGTCATCCCACTAAGAAATGGTAGCACATTTTTCAGCATTTTGTGTTCTGCAAGTCAATGCTGTGTCCTTATACCAAGAAGGCTAATGGAATATTGGGCTACATTAATAGGAGCATTGCCAGCTGATAAAGAGATGTGATTACTTCCCTCTATATGGCATTGGTGAGGCCGCATTTGGCGTACTGGGTCCAGTTTGGAGCCCTGCACTACACAAAGGATGTGAACAAATTGGAGATAGTCCAGGAAAAGGCAACAAAAAAGTTTAGCGGTCTGGAGCACATGACTTATGAGGTGAGGCTGAGGGGACTGGGCTTGTTTAGTCTGCAGAAGAGAAGAGTGAGAGGGAATTTGATAGCATCCCTCAGTTCCTGAAAGAGGGTCCAAGGGAGGATGGAACTATGCTGTTTTCAATGGTAGCAGATGGCAGAGCTAGGAGAAATGGTCTGAAGTTGCAGTGGGGGCAGTCTAGGCTGGATATTAGGAAAATCTTTTTCCTTCAGAGACTGGTAAAGCACTGGAATGCGTTCCCTCAGGAGGGGGTGGAATCTTCATCCTTGGAGATTTTTAAAACCTGGCCTGACAAAGCCCTGGCTAGGATGATTTAGTTGGGGTTGGTCATGCTTTGAGCAAGAGATTGGACTAGATGACCTCTTGAAGTTCCTTTCAGCCCTAATATGCTATGATTCTGATGGGTCTGCCCTAAAAGATAGTTTTGTACAGAATACCAGCAGAGGATTACTGTACAGCTCTGTCCATCTGCTCTGTAATGAGGACCACTGTCTGTTTTCTCGGATCCTGAGGCTGGTCTGGATATTTTGGAAGACTGGGGTTGGCAATTGTAGGGTCCAAAATCTTGCTCCCATTGAAGATAAGGGCAAAACTCCTGGTAGCTGGGAATAGGATTGGGCCCTAAGAAGGCAACTGCAAAGGAGGACCAGAGTGGTACAAAGCATGTTTCTGTAGGTAGATCTCTGTGTGGCTATAAATATATGGGGCCACATCCAATCTGCATCTGCAATAAATGGTCTGTGGATATCTGCATTGCATCTGCAGATGCTGATATAATGTGGGTATCTGTGGATGTGCAGGGCTCTACTCATCTGTGGATATGCATCTGCAGGAAATGGTCCATGGATATCTGTGGTTATAATGTGGCTATCTGTGGATTTGTAGGGCTCTACCTGTAGGCTTACTCAGTTCAGTTTCAAGTGGCTTAACACCCATGAAGTTTAATATTTGGTTAGTGGATGATGAAGGCAAAGCTCACAATGAAAGCCATGAGTTTCATGAAGTGGAAGCTTGGCATATGGGTTTGGCATGGTCATCTGACCCACAGTGCTGTCATGCACCCAGCAGGTTCAGTCTAAAACCTGCAACACCGGTAGTCATCTTACCACAAGGCCTGCTTGTGCAGAGATAGCAGAGAGGCTCTATCTAGGAAAGACTGCTGGGGTTCCAGAATATTGCTCAGGAAACATGGCTGGTTTTGCTTCCATGTTAGAACTCCAATGGAGCTGCAAGCATTTCACACAGAGCCACTTGCACATGATTTCTCAAAGGAGATCTGAGAGCCAGAAAGAGGAGACAACTATAAGATCCAGCAGGTTCTTGTGCAGTTTCCTCCCCTCCTACACTGGGTGATGCAGGTGTCTCTGTTTGGTGCAAAAAATGTTTGTTTACATTTGCTGCATAGTCAGCACCACAAATGAAATGCAAGATTGCCTAGAGTAAGGGCTCCAATCAACCCCTTTATCCCAGACCCCTGCTGGGCACTCACTAATAATTAAACAACTTGGAACTTGGTTTTGTTTGAAGAGGTTATTATGATGCAGCCTTTATCAGTCAGATATCCTGGAGTGGAGATTAATTGCCTATTGCTGGGTGCACGTGTTGGTCCCGACTTCGGGTGCCTTTGCAGAGGATGTCTTTCTGATATCCATTCTTCACAGGCAGTCTAGAGATTGAACAAACCTGTTAGGGCAGCTAGTCCATCAGCCTGTCAGTGGTGGATTGTTCCTATTTTAAATGTGCCAAACAATGGTTCTTTCAACACTTCCCTTGGGAGATGTTTCCGCAGACTCATGCATCTGCCTGTCAGGATGGTTTTCCTGAGATTCAGCTGAAATTTTCCCATCTTAATTCCATCCATTATTCCTGGCTAGCCCCTTTTATTATGGTAAGTGACTTCTTTTCCTCCATGCTGTTTATATCATTCACATATCAGTAGATAGATATCCTTTCTCATCGCTTAGCCCAGTTACTCATTTTCACTGATTTTAACCTTTCTGTTAAATCAGGCTCTGATTTTTAAATTACTGGTCCTGCTTTTGTGAGCTTACCTGTGTGAGAGCCATCATTCCTCCTCATGTATTAATACACAGGATTTTTGAACCACTCTCGATGGCTATGTCTACACTTACAAAATTAATTTGAAGCACTTAATTTGAAATAACTACTTTGAATTTAAATTGAAGTTATTATTTTGAATTAGCACTACTTTGAAGTTATTATTTCTAATTAAGAGTCCAGTGAAGACTTTCTAATTTGAAATAAGTGGGCTTTATGAATTTGAAGTAGAAAGTCTTGACTAGACCATCTAATTTGAAATAGGGGAAGGCAGGCAAAAGAATAGTGAAATTAGTTTGAATTAAGCCTATTCCATGGCTTAAAATGGCTTAATTCAAACTAATAATTTTGAAGTAAGCGATACTTCAAAGTGCAGGTTTTACTACATCGAATTAGCAGCTCCTTATTTTGAATTAAGGAACCGCTTAATTCTATATAATAAAATGCTCCTTGGCCAGGGAATAAGTTATTTTAAATTAAGCCTCCTTAATTCAAAATAACTTATAAGTGTAGACATAGCCATAGTTATTAAAGATGTTACAGCCCTTAACTCCTCTGACTAAAATGAATTCCTTTAAGAAAAGCAGCTATGGATTGGGTCGTCACAGCTAGTGTATGGAGGACAACACACATAATGAGACTGAACATGGGCTGGAAGATCTTGGTGGGTGTTAAGTGGGGTAGCACACAGGGGTTAAAGTAAGGGGGAATGCACCAGAACGCAGTTCTGGGGCCCCCTATTTTTAGGCTGGAAGCATTCTGTGGTCCCTAAAAATAGAGGAACGCACCGGAGTGCTGCATTGGGGGCGGGGCCTAAAAATAGCACAAGCAGCTGAAACACAGGGTTCCAGTGGCTTCACCTTAAGCCCTGTTCCTCCTTAAGCCCAGCCAGCAGACAGCTGTGGCAGGCTGGGAGTTTGTGAATCTTCCCCTGCAGGGCAGAGCAGCTTGTGGCCAGAGGCAGCTTCCAGCTGGTCAGCCAGCCTGCAAACAGGAGTAAGGGCTTGGGGGGTGGGCTGCTCGGGGTTTTGTGTTTGTCTGTGTCTGTCTGTCTCTCTGGGGGTGGCTTTGTGTGTGGGGATATTGGAGCAGGGGGTGGGTTCTGCAGATGGGGATTAGGAGGCCCACCTGTGCCGGAGGGGGGTCCCACCCATGCAGGAGGGTTCCGGGGCCCACCAAATTACACTTTAACCCCTGGTAGCACCCTACAAGATGTATATTTTGTTCAGTCAATGAAGGAACACAATTAATGCACTTTCTTCTGTCCAGAGATCCTATACCAAAGTTACACTATCAGAAGGTTGGGAGATCTTCTGTTGCTCTCTAAGCCAGTGGTTCTCAACCTTTTGCAGGTTGCAATACACTTGGTGTCATATTGTGACCTTACAGGACACACTATATCCCTTCCCCCAGGCCAAATCCAGTCATCTCCTTGGCTCTCCGCAACACACTTACCACTGTGTGGCAGCACAGTAATGTGTCCCAGCACAGTGGCTGAGAACCACTGCTTAAGGCTTTCCTTTTTCCTGGCTGCATGGGAAGGGCAGAGTGTTATTGTAACAGCATGGTTTAATAGACGGAAAATTATTTCCAGTCCAGTTAGTTAATGGGCATTTGAGTTTTATCCCAACACAACTCCCAGTGAAGCCAATGGGAGCCTTTCCACAGAATTCAGTAGGAGCTGGATCTGGCTCTGCAATGAGCAAAAGGCAACCATGTTTCTAAATCTTGTCTCTTATTTCTCCTGTGGCAGCCCCATTACCTCACACTAGTATTGCTGAGGCCATGGACATCGCTGGCGCCTGGCACACGGGGCCTGTGCCCTGAATCCCGGCGCCAGTGCCTTGCATCCTCACAGGTCCCCTGCCTCTCCTCATCTCCGGCCAGAGATCCGGGGCCCAGCCACCACTGGTGGCGGTGGCCACTTCCGGCCCCTTCCTAGGCTGGGCGGCCCCGCAGCCGTCGCTGCCACTCCCTGCCCTCTCCCCAGCCGGCGGTGTGGCCTGCAGTCAGGGGGTGGGGCCTGAGCCAGTGCCCCAGGTTCTTCCGCAGGGCAGTAATGCTCCTGGTTGAGGCAGCTGCCTTTCTAAAAAACTGATAGACCCTGAATCCTTCCGAGATCTGGAAGAGCAGCTGGTGGGTCAGCTATGTCTTTCCATCATGAAAGGGGAGGACGCAACCCAGGAGCCATGTAGTTTCCCACTTACCAGACTTCCAAGGCAACATGCTGTCTGGCAGGGTTACTAGATACATGTGTAGCTTCTTTTCCCCTGCATACTCCATGACTTCAGCATCCCATTGAGTCCATTTAACCCCTGGTAGCATCCTACAATCACGTCACAAGGTGTATATTTTGTTCAGTCAATGAAGAAACACAATTAATGCACTTTCTTCTGTCCAGAGACCCACTTTTCATAAACCCTGAAATGGAGCTGCCAGGCCTGTTTCCAGGTCCCTGTTTCTCAGGAGTCCTTTAATGACCTGTTTCCTCCCACTCTCCCATGAAATTACATTTCTCCCCCATCGCTTGCATACAGAGCAGCAGATTGTTACCCCAAATGAGGACTACAGCTGCTTAAATGATGTATTATGAATAAGCTAAGGATGGTGTTCATGAATAATTTGCATCCTCATCGTGATTTTGAGGAGTGTGTCTGTTATTCACAAGTATTCACTAGATAGTTTATATGAACCAAGTTCAACCTACAGGATGTCACTTAGATGTTCCACTAGTTCTGGTGCATAGGGGCTCATTTTAGTCACATGGGTTTGTTTTGCATTCTGACTGGATCACTGAGACTTTAGAGACAAATCATAAGAGGCAAGTGACAAATAGCTAACAATGAATAGTGGGCAGTGAGCACTCCTATTTGTGTACAAACAATCTCATTCACACAAGAGTATTCAAATGGGGTCTGATCCAAAGCCCACTGAAGTCAATGGAAATTTTTTCACTGAGTTCAGTAGGCCTTGGGTCGGACCCATGAAGAAGAATAGAATAATTCCCCACACATCCATGTAGTGAAACCCCACTTGACAGGGATTTCATGAGTCTAAAGCCAGAAGGGACTACTGTGACCATCTGGTCCAACTCCAGTATAGCCAAGGCCAGGGAACTTCTAGAACTAATCTTTTAGAAGCAAATATCCAATCTTGATTTAGAAACCATCCATGATGGTAAATCCACCATGACCCTTGGGTAGTTGTTTCACTGGTTAATTATGCTTGTATTGAAAATATATGCCTTATGCCTACTTGTGAATAGTGAAGGGCATGAATGAGTGTAAGTCAATCAGCTGCTCAGAATTCACTTCAGTGCTCATGAGTCCCTCTGCTTCAGCATTACATGTTCCCCAGCTACTGTCCATTGAAACAGGGTTTGTCCTAATGCCAAATATTCACATTCTCTTTTAGCTTCACCTTGCACTGTGGGGGAGGGGTAAGAGTTGGGGCATGACCTGGAGGGGCGATGGCTAGGGTAGGGGAGACCAGGCCCTCCCTCTTTCAGCTCAGAGCCCTGACAGTGGCAGAGTATTCCATCACTGAGTCAGCTGGGATCTAGCCAGGGTGTAGTCAGCCCCCGATTTCTGGCCGGGGCTCTGAGCAGGAGCATTATTGCCCTGGGAAAAGACCTGGGGCCCGGGCTTGGGCCCTGCCCCCCAGCCCCAATCAGGAGTCAGGGCCGTGGGCTCCTGCTGCTGCCCGCCTGGCCCCTGATCCCCAGATGGGGATGGGAATGGGCGACACAGTGGCTCCTGTGGGTGGCCTGGCTCAGATCACTGGCAAGGAGAGGCAGGCGCCACCAGGGCTGGGGCTAGGGCAGGGGCTGGGGCTGGGGCTGGGGTCAGGAGAGGCAGCGGGCATGCAAGACATTCGGGGCACTGGTGCCAGGACTCAGGACACATGTTCCGTGTGCCAGGCACCAGCAATGCCCCTGCCTCTGAGTCTCCAAGGTGGGCCCAGACAGGCCTATTTTCTATCATGTGAGTCGACGTTTCCTGAGGACACTCCAGTTGCTAGATAACTGGAGCATTGTAAGTAGGAGGGCAGGGGAGAAGCAGCAAGAGTCTGGTCCCTGCCATGTCAAGACCATGGCAGTTGCCCAGGCCGGAGCTGCTGTGAGGCAATGCTGGTGGGAGGGCAGCCGACTCCTGCCCATCTGCCCGCAGTGCTGCTGCTCACAGCCACATCCATCTGCTGCTTGTCGGCCTGTGGCCATGGTACAGAAGCTTGTGCTGCTGATAGGTGCTCTAGCAGGCGGTGCTGGGAGGGCCTGCTGGCCAGGTGAATGGGTCTAGGCCCACCCAGGCCCAAGCATAGCTATGCTCCTGGATTCAGTCACAAACTTCTGACACTGCCTGGCTGTGTGGCAAGCATCCCTGGGCTACTTCCTACTCTTGTCTCCTTGACAGCACTCTGTGCATCCTCAGGACCACTGGTGTCCTTGGCTGAGGTACCTTCAGATAGGCTTGGTCAGCCTAAGGCGTCCCTCACAGTCCTGACATTCGCTGGAGTCTTGATGCTTTTGACTTCTGCACCCAAGAGATCAACAGCTCCCTGGCTGGAGCAGACAGTCTGCATCCTCTCTCATCAACAGTCAGCCCCAACTGAGCTGATGTACTTCCTTTTATATGTGGTCTCCAACCAGAGCATGCCCAGCAGGGCCAATGGGGAGTCACTTCCTCAGCTCAAAGTGTACAGTTAACCCCTGGTGAACCAGTGAAGGGCAAGAATACCCATCACAAACACATGTAACCTTCAGGTGGGCTAGAATTCATTTAATAGCTCTTCTCCCGTGCTTCAAAAAAATAAAATAAAATTAAACCCCAACTCCTACAGAGAAGCAGCTGGAGACCCAGGATATAGTGTGTAAGGGACTCACAGCAAAGATTTATCAGTTACATTCCCCAAATTAAAATACACCCTCAGACAAACATAATGAACTTTATTAACTGCTAACTTGATAAATCTTATCCTAAGAAAAACAAAATGAATTTAAACAGAACAGTCCTCACTGAACCATTGTGAGAAAAAAACCCCCAAAGTCTCAAAGTTTAGGTGGAGTTCACCCATATTTCAACTGGTCAAGTCCAAAGGCTTGAATTGCAAGAAGCAGCAATCCTCTTCCTTGGTTGCAGGGATCTTAGGTAGAAATCCATGAAGGCTTTTCTTTCTTTTCTGGAACCAGCACCATTCAGTCAGTTTACTGGTTAACCAGCAGTCACGCGTTCATATGAGAAAACTCTGCTGCAAAATGCTCCACAGCAGGGAGAAAACATCTTGCTATCCACTCCTGGCTCAGTTTCTCCCAGTCACACACTGAGCACATCGGCTCCTCTCATTGCACCTCTGTGTGGCTTCTCCTCTCAGGCTGCTGCTCTGGTGTCATCACACCATAGCAGCCATAGAAAACCTTCGGCGCATGCTCAATGCTACCACCCACTTAATTTCCAGAAGCTTCTGGACCTGAGCAGCCAAATCTGCCCAGCAACATAACCCAGCCTTCAGAGATCCCCACAAGAGATGGCTCCTTTAGTTATGCATATGGATTACACACACTTTGTGGAATGTACTGATGTTGCCTCTAGCAAGTTCCTCAGTCCACACTGAATCACAAGAATGTCTCACTGTGACTGTGTGCACAGTGAGTGTTAAATGTTCCAAGCCACGGAGCCACCACTCCTTCCATGGAAAATGAGTCCTGGTAGTAGTTAGTTTAATTATTATTTGTATCACAGTAGCACTTAGAAACCCCTTCCAGAATCAGGGCGCCACAGTGCTTTGACCAGGAAGTCTCTGTCTTTGCTTGCTGAGTCTATATTATTTATAGCATAATTTGGATATCTCCATGGATGCTGGGTACCATATGCCATACCTGACTGGAGGAGAAGAGCATTTATGTCCCTGAGAATTTGCAGCCTCGTTCAGAAGTAAGGGGGGTACCACAGTGTATCTGAATACTTATTCAATCCATGGAAGAGAAATACTGTCAATGGCACAGTGATGTAGCTCTTACATCAAGAACATGGATGCAGGTGACAGTTTTCTGTTGGCCCTCTGCTGTTTACTTCCGTTTGTCCCCTTGAGCCAGGGGAATTGGCTTACTGTGAGTGGGGGCTGCTTGGGCAGGTGACCTGTGAAATTCAAGTTCCAGAGAGCTAGCCATGTCAGTCTAGTTCAGCCAAACAAGCAGTCGTGTAGCACTTTTAAAGACTAATAAATTTATTCATTGCATGAGCTTTTATGGGAGAAAATCCCACTTCGTCAGACACGTGAAGATGAACAAGATGTTTCTTCAAGTGTCTGACAAAGTGGGATTTTCTCCCATGAAAGCTCATGCAATAAATAAATTAGTTAATCTTTAGAAGTGCCACAAGACTCCTGGTTTGTGAAATTCAAAGCTCCTGGCAACAGCAGTGAAACCTTTTTCCAAGGAGCTAATGTAACTATTATTGCTTCTGCAGAGTGTTTGTAGGCAAATGTTCCTATCAGTGTTGGGGAAGAGGACTGAGCCTTCACATTGAATTTGTAGCTAACTCTGTCTGGCAGATATGAGCCTGCTATGAAATCTCAGACTGTCTGCGCTGCATAATCTGATCATTTCACAGTCTTTCCTGGAGGGGAAAGGTAGATAAGATGTCACAGTCACAGGATGAAAAGCTGTGAATGTATTTTCATGCAATCACATTTGCCTGTCACTGAAACGGAAAGCCAGCCATGCATTAAACCCAGCAGGTGGCTGCTTTTCATTTGAACGTAGACTTCCTTCTGTAGAAGGAAAGCACAAGGCAGATCTCCCCCTTGCTGTTTGCTGAGAGGACACCTATCATTTGGAAGCCCTAAAAAACCATCTATTCCGAAGGAGGAGTCTTTTTTTCACAGGAACTCAATGGAATCACACAGGACGCAACTAGCTTTGCAGGGGCGTAGATGGTAGGATAAGAAGGGGGCTGGGTCTTCTTCCTTGTGGCAAGAGAAGTGATTGGCAAAGTTCAAATAACCAAGTCCATGTCTATAAGCTAGTGGGTAACACTGGAACTGGCTTAGTGTCAGTCTGTGAGGAGTGTGTGCACTTGGAAAACTTCAGTCCCATACATGCGATTCATTCAATCTGTTCTGGGATCCCTTTACTACAACAAAGTGATGCTGGCACAGTATTTATCTGGCAATAAAATGACAGCTAAGAAAGGTAGTTTGAGGGTAGCATTGTTATTATTCCTATGGAGTCGAATGCAGCTTGGGAAGGATTGTATATAACACTGAGGAAAATAAGGTGCTCTAACATCACTGGACTCCTATAGGGGGACTCAAAAGCTGCTGAAACAACACAAATGGAGACAGCATATAATGAAACCAGCAACATCTGACTTTGCAGCTCCACTAGAAGGACCTGAGGTGGGACATTAGATTGACAGGTTCTGAGTTATAACAGAAAATTCTTCCTTGGGAATGTGATGGGTGAATCTTGCCCACATGCTCAGGGTTTAACCAATTACCATATTTGGGGTCAAGAAAGGAATTTTCCCCCAAAGCAGATTGGCATAGACTCTGGAGGTTTTTTGCCTTCTCCTGTAGCATGGGACATTTGCTGGTGGATTCTCTGTACCTTAAAGTCTTTAAACTATTATTCAAAAACTTTAATAACTCAGTCATAGGTTGGAGGTTTATTACAGGAATGGTTGGGTGAGGTTCTGTGGCTTGCATTGTGTAGGAGGTCAGAGTAGATGGTCATACTGGTCCTTTCTGGCCTTAGAGTCTATGAATCTAAAATGGGCTGTGGTTGGGTCAAGTTACCAGGTAGGTCCAAATAGGCTGTTACATACAAATACTGTGAATGCCTTGATCACACCAAGTCTCCCCAGGTCTATGAGTCTATGAGACATGTGATGGCCACTAGTCTTCTAGGTACTTGGATGGAGACATGAGGCAACTTAGAAGGTGAAACTCTCCCATCTGAAGGACAAATTTGGCTCTAAGGCACTTGGATGTAAATCCAGAGTAAAACCAGTATAAGATTGGAGCTGCTCTGGTTTCACAGTGGTAGAACTTAGAAGAAAACTTAGCCCTGAGTCCTGAATCAAAGGTTGCCTTCTGACAGCCCAGCCTGAAAGAAAATGCCTGCTCAAAAAAAGTCTTTGTCAACCCAGATTTTAACAACATCACTCACCGTTGCTCATTGTAGGAATGGGAAATGACTTTAAGTTCAATATCTTCAGAGGGGGCTGTGAAGAATAATCTCCAAAGACTGGGCCAGTGATGGAGGCTGCGGACTGCATTCAGAAATGATCTGTAAGTGAGAGGCTAAGGGTCAGTTTGTGAACCTGACTCTCTTCCTGGGGCACATTTAACTTGACCTGTGCACCAGCAGCAGACAGGGGCTCACAAGCTGGTTTTTAGCTCATGTAACATACACCTTCAGGCACACAGCACATCCATGCTAAATCCCCTTGTACTCTCTCACTACGGTGTGACTCGCTCCGCCTTCCAGCTTTTCTCTGGATAACTCTTCTGTCAGGTGAAGTTGGCAGCAACAAAGGCCACAGGGTTCCTCTTCACAGCACAAAGTGGAACCCAGTAATATTGGAATATTTAACTTCACCCCTGGGTCTCTCTAAGAGATAATACTTCTCCTCTTGCAAGCACAGGGGCTGTGTACAACAGAAGAGAAATTTTACTGAATGGGAACCAAGCATTAATTTGGGAAAATATCACAACCATACTCAAGTGCATGAGACCTTAAGCAAACCTGACCTCAGAAACACTGAGCAATGTCCTTAGCCTCAGTTTCTCATCTTGCAGTGGGAAAATCTGAGAAATAAATACCTTTTAACATAACACTCCCTCTCCATTCACTGTACTGTTCTCACAGGTGGCTGTCTTTGGTTAACGAAGACCCAGCATTCAGATCTGTGTTCTCAGGGATTCACCTTGGGGGAGGGGAGCATTGAGGTCACTGTGCATCTCTGTAACTGGCTATTTATTGCTGCCTCTTCCTGCTGCCACTGGTCACATGCTGCCACGGTTGGACACTCACTGCCACTTCTGCAATCTGTGGTCTGAGTTTTCACTGCTTAACCCAGGTCTTTAGTGATTTTGGCTCTTGGTGATTTCACTGGGTAGCAGGGAACCTCATTGCCAGTATAGCCTCTGCATTGTCTTTTCTTCTGCTACTGTCCCTTCACCAGGTCAAAGGCATAGTTGCAGGTCTGCTTTTCAGTGATTCAGCTGAGTCCTGACAAGAAGAAATGACCCTCAATTGCATCTAACAAGCTCTGTCTTTAAACACGGGAGAGGGGAAGATTAAATGTCAAGGACTGCTACCACACAGCTCACGCCAACCAGGTAGGAATACTGCACCTTTATATACAATCATAGATTTATAGGACTGGAAGGGACCTCAAGAGATCATCTAGTCCACTACTCTGGATTTATGGCAGGGCCATGGCTCCTTGGCATCCCCATACCCTGGTTAGTCACATTCAGTGTACGGTAACCCCCTTAACTGAGGCAGGATAAGTACAGGTCTGCTGCGCCTTTACTCAACCATTATAGATGACCCATCTTCGAAGCATCTGAGGAAGTGGGATCTTCTCCCACAGAAGCTCATGCAAAAAATAAATCTGTTAGTCTTCAAGTGCCACACAACTCCTTGTTGTTTTTTCAACATTTAATTACCCTTCCTCTCGATCTAAGTGTTTTGTAACCCAACACAAGCCAAAAGGGATCATTTTGGCAAAGCAGCTCCATCCTGTTATGCACTTCAGCAGTGTCAAAATGTCTGTTCCTGAAAACTTTCCTCCAGCTTATTTCTAGATGGCAGAGTAGAGCTCCTTTGTACCTTGCTTACATGAAGGGTAAGGCCATAGCTACATTACGGGCACTTGAGTGACTTCACTGTAACACCATAGTGCAGGCATCTCCTACAGCAATGGGTTTGTCCATTGCTATAGGAATCAACCACCCTAAGCAGTAGTAGCAAGGTCAGGAGAATCACCCTTCAATCAACCTAGCCATGTCTACACTGAGGTTTAGGCTAGCGTGATTAGGGAGCTCAGGGGTAAGACTGGGGTTTGTAGATTGGGAGAGTACCAGAAACAAAATGTGTGTCACATTCTAACAGTGTCCTGTATTATTAGCTCTCTTCTTATTTTTCTCCAGCCTCATCTAGCACCCGTTTCCTGGAATACAAACCTCTTAATGTCTCAAGTTCAGGGCCATCCCTAGGGTAGGGCAAGCAGGGCAGCCACCCAGGGCCCCATGCTTTGGAGGGATCTGTGGGGTCCTCACTGCTGCCTCCGCCCCCCATACTGGAGACCAGGTGAACCGGCCAAAAGCAGCAGCCTGGTTCAGTGATGCTGATCTGCTCACCCCCTGTTGCAGCTATGTGCGCTGCTCTCGGCTCTGTGCCGGAGCAGTGGGGAGGGGACAGGATACAGCGGGGGGGCCTGTATCGCTACCTCCACCCTGGCTGTGCTGCCTCCCGCCCCCTCCCCACTGCTCCGGCACAGAGCTGCGAGCAGCTCACGTGGCGGGGTGGGAGTGGGGAGGTGGACTGGCTGCACTGAACCAGGCCACCCTTTTCGGGGCTTGCCTCATCCCTGGCATGGGATGGCCAGCGCAGGGGCCTGCCTCTCCCCTGAGCCAGCCAGCCCCATCCCCCAGTGCCACGGGGGTGGGGAGGGGCCCACAACCCCCTAGGGATGGCCCTGCTCAAGTTAGTCAGTGGATTTCCTCTGTATTACTCTAGCTGGTAAACTATTTGCTCTGCTCACAAACAGGTGGACCCACCAGGTCACAGTTCAAACACTCGGCAAACTTTACCATGTCATTACATTTAAGTAGGCTTGTTATTAGAGTCTTAGTTTAATAGATTTGAAGGGCAGTTTTCTGGCACCTTAAAGATTAACACATTTCTTCAGGCACAAGCATTTGTGGGCTGCAGTCCACTTCATCAGATGCATCTGACCAAGGTGGGTTGCAGCCCATGCAGCCTTATGCCTGAAGACATGTGTTAGCCTTTAAGGTACCACAGGACTTTCATTATATTTGCTATATACAGACTAACATGGCTAGCCCTCTGGAACATAAAAAGGCAGTTTGTTTTTGTTATGAATGTGGGCAGTCTGGTAATGAGTTTTCCCCTTCAACCACAGGTTTGTGAACAGGGAGAAGATGTGATTACAGGGCACAGTCCCTGGAGAAATCAGGGAAATGTTTCTGAGGACAATTCCCTCTTTTCTCTTTGGGAGAAACAAAATGCACCCTCCCTACTTCCCTGACAAGTCCTGGACTAGAGCTGCTCCAAGACAGAACCTGAAAGATACACTGACCAGAGCTCAATTTTTGAAAGCAGAGCTCTGCTGCTGATGTTAGAGTCATGGGCTGGAAACAGAGCAGTGTCAGTTCAGTTCCATGACAGATGCTGTCTTCTCGGTACTGTGGCACTTTAAGACTAACAGATTTATTTTTTGCATGAGCTTTCGTGGGAGAAGATCCCACTTCCTCAGATGCTTCGAAGATGGGATCTTCTCCTACAAAAGCTCATGCAAAAAATAAATCTGTTAGTCTTAAAGTGCCACACAACTGCTTGTTGTTTTTTTACTGGACTAGACTAACACGGCTATCCCTTTGGAAACTTCTCGGTACTGATCTTTCTCCTTTTCCTTTCACTCACTGTTTCTGCTTCCACACTTGACATTAACTTTATAATATGCTGGGTGATGTTAGAGACCCAATAACAGGTGCATTTTCCTCTGGATCAGCACCAGACCAGTGCCTCGGCAAGTTGCTAGGAGCTGCTGTTTTGTTGTGAGCTGCTGTCTTAGCTGTAAAACCAAGTCTCCGGGTATCACTATGTTTGCATTTATGGAATTAAGGATCCCATGGCACTTTGTATAAGAACTGAGATAAATATACTTCTCTAAAAGCAGTGTGTAGGCTGGATTCTCTCTCCTGGGCATTAACTTCTTACACTTGTGCCACCTGTTCCTCAGCCTGCTCTCATTCAATGGTCTGGACAAGGAGACAACTTGGAGCAGCATAAGCACCATCTCTGGTTGCACTAGATCCCTCGTGGGACTTCTTGCATTGAGCACAATCTTCCCACACAGACACCATCACCTCCCCAGAAGCAACCGTCAGTCTTGGTGTGTGATGCTCCCCACCCAGAATCTGGTCTGAATTATTGCCATGACCCTTGATCGCCACTCCTGAAACCTGATTCAGCCCACTATGCCAGGTGACCACCCACTCCTGAGTCACTTCACACCAGCCTCTTGCATGTAATTGGTCCCAGATAGTGGGTGTGCATTCTCTAGTCACTCAGGGGATGGTCCCCCAGATACCACACTGGAAATTTCTGTCCTACAGGGAATGGGACCCTTCTGCCATCACTGTAGGCTCCCAAACACGGGTTCGCCCATTTATCAAAGAAATGGGAATGCCCAGCCTCACTCATTCACACCCTCTGAAGTTCACACAACTTTAGATAAAACAAGTACTAGTTTATTGATTAGAAAATGACTTTAAGTGAGTGTATAGCAAATCAATGCACAATCATTTAATAAGTCAGCTGGGGTAATCACTATGAAATAAAAGATATAAGATGCATGCTAATCCTACATCACTGTCTAACCTAACATTATTGCCCAAGATTACTCAAAAGATGTAGCTGTAGATGGGGCTACAGATAGACAGTCTCTGCCTATTAGTTGGCAGGGCCCAATCCTTCTTGTAGATGGAAAATGTTCCCCATGGAGTTTATCTGGCAAAAAGCCTCTCCCAGTTCAAAGCATCTGTATTTGTTTCAAATGCTTCTTTCCTCCCCTTCTTTCAGGTAATCTTCTTTGTTCCACCTGAGTCAGGGAGCTCAGTTTGCTTTGTCTTTGTCATGCACCTCTTCAGCCTCCATGCTGAGAGGTAGCCCTGATTGTTTGCCTCCTGCCTGAACCATGTAGAATACCTGGGAACGGGGCTCACATCTATACACATACCTGATGCTGCAGAAAACATGATACCACAACAATAATGCAGACCATTTATTAGTATTCATAAAAGAAACCTTCTTAGCATATTTTGCCTCAAACCAGACAATTATATGGCCAGAGTGAGCAAAAAAAGTTACACAGATCATAGCCCAGGGTGCATCATGTGACATGGTGTAAAGCAGACTGACTCCAAGCCTGAGTTCCTATCTCTGCTGACACAGCCTCTTGGAGACTGTAGGCCCCCTGGGTAGAGGGTTTATGCTTTAATCCTCACTGAGGGCTGTGTACAAATAGCACAACATAGTGCTATAGGCTACTTGTCCTATATGTCAGTCTGCATTGTGTTTGTATCACAGGGGTTTTGACACAGGCCACTGGTTTCAGTGGTGAAACAGCAAAAGCTGTGTTTTCTATTTGTGGCTATACACAATCTCAAGCCCTGCTGAGCTGGTGTGACTGAAAATATTGAACTGTGTTTTGAGCCTTCGGGACTTTTGTATGTATGCATGGTTTGTATGTTTATGTAAGTTCTCCATCTCCAACGATCTGACGAAATGGGATTTTTCTCCTATGAAAGCTCATGCGATAAATAAATTGGTTAGTCTTTAAAAGTGCCACAAGACTCCTTGTCTGCTTTGCTGAATTAGACTGACACAGGTACCCCTTTGGAACAGGATTTTTGTGTTCTTGAAGTTGACTCTGCTCTTTTCCCCATTTCAGATGACCCTGGGAATTTGTGTGCAAGGCCTGGAGTGAGTTGGTGAAGAATATCAGAGCTAGATCTTGGAAAGGAACACTCATTTATTAGCGGTTCCTACTCTGCTGCCTGGGGCTGATGGTAGCACAGAGCATCCGCCTCTTACAGGAAAGATGTTTTACCAAGAAAAACCTAACTTCATGTTTTCTGTCATCTTCGGTAAAACTAAGATGTTTATAAAGATCCCAAACTGATGCCAAGCTCTCACTTCTCAGACTATGAAAGGAGGACAGAAGTTACTGAGCAGTATGATTGAGTTGTGTTGACTCTGATGAGATTTTTGCAGGCTAGTACATGAAGCATTATCCCATGATACTCTATCCCTTTGGGAACAGTGTTTGCCTTTTGCATTAGACATTGACCCAGGGAGCCTCTTTAACAGCGTCTTTCAGAAACTCAAAAATGTCATTGTATTTCTTCTTTCTAATAAGGAGAAGCTGGCTAATATGCTAATCTGGGAGGCATTTTGTGAAATTCAACAAATATGTTTTTAATGATCAGTTTGTTCCATATTTACCCCACAATTGCTGCCTTAAATCATAATTAGGTATGTATCTGAGAGTAAATTGAAAGCATTATTGCAAATTTTAATACACTTCTGATGCAGCCTGTATAATTTCAGGTTATGCTTGGGGACTATAAAATTGCTCATTGGGATACAATGGAGGCTTGAGCCAACACAGTGTTCATACTAGAATAGCAACATACAGACAATGTGGGTTTCTTTGTCAGCCACAATTTTTATCAATGTTACCTGGGAAATAGGCCCAGGCCATTTTTTAATGGCCCCCGTAAGCAAAACAAAAGCAAGAAGAATGGAAGAATTAAGAGGGCAATACTTTGCTTTGAACTGAAGATAAGTGAGGCCAGCCAGTCAAATCAGACCCCCTATTCCCATAAAACAATTTCAACCCCAAACCAGATCAGAGACCAATCTCTTCATGTTCCAGAAGATCATCAATGCCCACTGCCACACTGGTATATTTCAGGGGGAAGCAATGTGCAGAAGCATTGGGAGAAAAACTGTTCTTTGAGTATTTCCAGACTGACCAGCAGCAAGAACTAATGGAGGACTGAGCTTTGTTACCAGATGGTCACGTCTGATGCTATATCAGAGACCAGACCCAGTTCCCCTGGAGTAGATGGGAATATGGCCACTGCATTCACTCTGAGCTGGATCTGAGTGTTCACATTTCAGCCCAGAACAGCTAGGAGAAACCTCAGCAAGGTGTTCCTTGGTATTCATGCTAAACCACTCTGCAGTACTCACCCCAAATTACCCCATTGTTCACTAAGGAAGAGATTCTTACTCAGAATATTTATACTTTGTATAGGGAATTTTTTTGTATAGAGAATTTTTAAAACCCTTCCATTAACATGATCACTGTTTCAGGTGTTGACCCATCAGAATACTAATGTAGAGCTAGTCTGCTAGAGACCTGTCTGCCTTTTTTACTATTGTGCTGAATGTCAATAGCAGTGCTGTCTCCTACACGCAGGCCTGCACTATAGGCTTACACTTGTAAACTACACTTGCAGTGCCGACGGTTTCCAATCTGCTTTCATACTCTGATAGTACTTCCACCCACTAGTGGTGCTGCTCAGAAATCCTTGCCCTACACTCTAGATTGCATTTTGCTAACAGGATGCAACTTATACAAAGCACAATTGATGCTTCCTGGACTCCAACACTAGGAGAGATGTGTTAGAGAATTGCTGGCCCTCAGGTGGTGCCTTCTGTAGGTGAATGAGATAAGTGCATCAGTGTTCCACGAAATAGCTCTCCAAGTGCTCATCCTGACCTGTCCCCCTGCACGCATGGTAAACAGCTCTCTAACCTCTCAAACCAAACCACTGCACTGGGCTCATGCTGTGTCACTCACCCAGGGGGCATCCCAAACTGCTTCCCCACCCACAAGTTAAACAGCTGCATTTCTGCTCAGCCCACACTCTTCATCATAGAATATTAGGGCTGGAAGGGACCCCATGAGGTCATCTAGTCCAACTCCCTGCTAAAAACAGGGCTACTGCCACTAAATCACCTTTGTGAGGGTTTTATCCAACCAGGTCTTAAAAGTTTCCAAAGATGGAGATTCCACCACCTGCCTAGGCAACCCATTTCAGTGCTTCACCATCCTCCTAGTGAAAAAGTTTTTCCTAATATCCAACTTAGACTTCCATAGTTGCAGCTTGAAATCACTGCTCCTTGTTCTGTCCTCTGTCACCACTGAGAATAGCTTAGCTCTCTCTTCTTTGGAGCACCCCTTCAAGTAGTTGAAGGTAGTTATCAAATCCCCCTCAGTCATCTCTTCTGAAGACTAAATAAGCCAAATTCCTTCAGTGTCTCCTTGTAAGTCATGTGCCCCAGCCCTCTAATCATTTTTGTTGCCCTCCACTGAACTAAATTTGCCCATTTCCTTTCTGTAGTGTGGAGCCCAAAACTGGACACAGTTTTCCAAATCCAGCCTAACCAGTGCCCAACAGAGGGGAATAATCACATCCCTTGATCTGCTGGCAGTGCTCCTACTGAGGCAACCCAATATGTCATTGGCCTTTTTGGCAGCAAGGACACACTGTTAACTCATATCCAGTTTTCCATCCACCAAGACACCCAGGTCCTTTTCTACAGTGCTGCTATTTAGCTGGTAAGTCCCCAGCCTGTAGCAGTGCATGTGATTTTTCTGTCCTAAGTGAAGGACTTTGTACTTGTCCTTGTTGAACCTCATGAAATTTCGTTCGGCCCAATGATCCAGTTTGTCTAGGTTTCCCTGAATCCTATCCCTACCCTCCAGTGTTACCATTCCCCTTAGCTTGGTGTTGTCTGCAAATTTACTGAGTGTGCAATCTATCCCATCATCCAGATTACTAATGAAGATGTTGAACAAAATTTTCCCCAGGACAGACCCTTGGGGCACTCCACTTCTTACTGGTTGCCAACTAAACATTGAGCCATTGATCCTTACCTGTTGAACCTGATGATCTAGCCAGTTTTTTATCCACCTTAGAGTCCATTCATCCAAACCATACTTTCCTAACTTGCTGACAAGAATGCTGTGGTAAACCATATCAAAGCTTTTCTAAAGTTGAGGTATATCATGTTGACAGCTATTCCCACATCCACAAAGCCAGTCATCTCATCACAGAAGGCAATCAGGCTGGTCAGGCACTATTTACCCTTGGTGAATCCATGCTGACTGTTCCTGCTCAACCTGGTTTCCTCCAAGTGTTTCAGAATGGATTCTTTGAGGTTCTGCTCCATGATTTTTCCAGGGATTGATGTGAGGCTGATTGCTCTTTAATTCCTCAGATCCTCCTTTTTCCGTTTCTTGAAGATAGATACTATATTTGCCTTTTTCCAGTCATCTAGGACTTTCCTTGATCACCACGAGTTTTCAAAGATAATAGCCACTGGCTCTGCAATCACATCAGCCAACTCCCTCAGCACCCTCAGATGCAGTTCATCTGGCCCTATAGACTTGTGCATGTCCAACTTCTCTAAGTAGTTCCTAACCTGAACTTTAACCACAGAGGGCTGCTCTCCTTCTCCCCATTCTGTGTTGCCCATGTCTATACTTAACACCTGCCACCTGTCTTCACCCATGCCAAACAGCTCCTGTTTCTCACCCCAAATATTTGCCCCTGCATTCTTACTAATCAGTTGCCTGGATGCTTGTCCTGTACCACTTTCCTGCACTCCTGTTAAAATCATGCCCGCCCATCATCATTTATTTCCCTTGCACACATAACAACCAGTGCCTCAGTGCTCACTTCATTCCATTCCCTCCACACTCCTGCTACAGTCAACCCAATCTGCTCTCCCATGCTCACCCCAGCCAATCCCTACCATCAAAACTGCTCCCCCATACTCATTCTAATCAGCCCCCCTTTCCTCATCTTAAATGACTGCCCCAGTGCTCATAGTCAAGAACTCCCCCAGTGCACCCAGTGAAGTCTTCCCCCATGATCATGCTTATCCCAAGCTGTCACTCGTGCTAGAGAGCTCCCCCAGCTCAGCTCACATTCTGCCTCCACCCTCGTGCCAAACATCATCCCTAATCCGCACTCCAAACTGCTTCCCCCACTCTCCTGCGGCACAACTCTCCCCGTGCTTACCCCAAACTGTTCCCCCTACTTATTCTGAAGAACACCCTTGAGTGTTCACACTTCACTGCTTCCCAACAGCAGCACTCATGTTCAACTGCTCTCCAGTGCTCAGCCTGGGCACTCATGGTAAACAAGTCTCCTTGTTTCTCTCTCCAAAGTCGCCCTCTTGCTCACACTAATGAACTCCCCCAGTCCACCCCCAAACTCTTCTCCACATTCTGGCTAAAGAAATCTCCAGAGTCACCTGACCCAGACTAGTCCCTCAGACTCTTGCAAAACTACTTGCTGGTGTTCAGCTCCTGCTGCACTTGTGCTAAAGAGCTTCCTGACTTGTCCCCCTGAAACTGCTCCCACAGCATTAATGCTAACCAGCTCCACAGAGTGCTCCTTCAATGCTCATGATAAACAACTCACCCACCAATCACTGCCCCATTCTTTCTCTGAAGATCCCCCCCAATACTCACCTCAACTTCTCCCACCACTCATGCTAAACATCTCAGCATTGTTCATCCCAAACTCCTCTCCCAGCACTCATGTCATACAGTTCACAGTGCTCAGCCCAAATGATCGCTCCGCACTCAGAGACTCAGACACTTTAAGGCCAGAAGAGACCATCATAAACCTCTAGTCTGAGTTCCTGCACATCACAAGCCACAGAACCTGTGCACCAACTCCTGCAACCAGCCCAGAACCTCTAGAAGAATTACTGAAATCATGGTTAAGGACTTCGAATGACAGAGACTCTACCATTTACTGTAGGAGAAACCTGCAAGTAACCTTTGTCCAATGCTACCAAGGAAAATGAAAACCTTCCAGGTTCTTTGCCAGTGTGACCTGGGGAAAATTCCTTCCCAATCCCAAATATGGTGGTCAGCTAAACTCTGAGCATGCGGATAAGATCAACCAACCAGACACCTGGAAAAGAACTCCTTAAAGTAATTCAGAGCCATCCCCATCTAGTGTCCCACCACCACCCATTGGAGCTATTTGCTGCTAGCAATCATAGACTGACTTCATGCCATTGTACACACTCCCATCTTATCACTCCCTTCATAAACTTACCAAGCTCAGTCTTGAAGCCTGCTAGGTTTCTTGCCTGCACTCCTCCCTTTGGAAGGCTTTTTCAAAACTGCACTCCTCTGATGGTTAGAAACCTTCACCTAATTTCAAGTCAAAATGTGTTGATGGACGTTAATATCCATTTGTACTGGTGCTTAATTTAAGAATTCAAGTTAAAGAACTCCCCCAGTGCTCACCTTAAACTGGTACCCTGCACTCATACAAAACAGCACCTCAGTATCATTTCAAATAGTTTGCTTCTACTTCTGCTACAGAGCTCTGTCTGGGCTGACTACTTGTGCCCCATTTTCTGGTACTAGGTGAGAACTCAAAATCTGATACCAAACAGTTCTTCCCTAGAGCTGGGGAATAAAAACCACTTGGCATAATCTGCTTTCCTCAGACCACAGTAAACTCATGGGCTATGTCTACTCTACAGGGCTCAGGTAAGTCAACTTAATAAAGTTGACTTAGCGAGGCCCCATTTGTTTAAGTCGACTATGGCTTAAGTTGACTTTATAAAGTTGACTTAAATGGCTCTAATGCACTAAGTAGCCTTCATTAAGTTGACTTTAATAAGCACATTGGCTATGTCCACACCTACGTGCTTAAATCAGTTAAAGTTGAATCAATTTAATAAGGCCAAACCAAAAAAACCCAAATCAAAGTAGCATATCCATACACAGGACTTGCTAGTTTGATTTTGGAGTAGGGCAATATGGGAGGTGTGGCAACATGGCCCCCTGGCAGGACCATGTTACCACCCAATCCCCTTTCACTGGCTCTCCAAAGCCAGTGGCAGGGGGAAAAAAAGCCCCCAGAGTGGGTGTGTTGCAATCCCTGCCCCTGCTGCCTGGGAAGCAGCCCAGGAACCCAGAGCACCCCACAATCTCCAACCCTGTCACCTGGGAAGCAGCAGGGGAAGCGGGGCATCCCTGGCATCTCTGCCCCCCCCACCTGAGAAGCAGCAGGGGAAGCAGGCACCCCATAATCTCCAACCCTGCCATCCTGCAATCCCCCCTGCACCCCACCCCAGCCAGGGTGCTGATGGGGGGGGGCTTTCCTTCTAGGGTGCCTTGCATCCTGGGGGAAGGTCAAACCTTTGAATCGAAACAGTGCTGTTTTGAAATAATGCACCCCAGAACTCACCCCTCCTCCACTCCGCCAGCAGCAGGGGGACTGGGGCACTGGGAGAGCTCACCTTCCCCACTCCACCAGTGGCGGGGGCCTGGGGCATCCTGGGAGCTCTGCTTCTGCCGTCCAGCCAGCAGCAGGAGTTTCGGGCACCTGGAGAGCTCTGCCCGCTGTTTGGCCAGCGGCAGGGGCTACAGGGGCACCCTGATGTCTGCCCTCTGCCCCATCGCCAGTGAAGCAGTAGGGAGGAGGCGTGCCCTCCCACCTCTGCCCCCCAGGGCTTTTTTCCTCTGCCACTGGCTCTGTGGATTGGTTGGCAACATGGCCCAGAGCCAGTGGCAGTGGATTGGCTGGCAACATGGCCCAGCAAAGGAGCCATGTTGCCACATCTCCCATGAACCCCCTCTCCTTTGAAATAGCAAGTCTTGTGTGCAGACTTGCTATTTTGATTTGGTACTTTTGCTTAAATTGATTCAACTGGAATTGATTTAATGCTTTTTATTATGAATTAGCTTAAATCAATTCAACCAGAATCAATTTAAGCACCTAGATGTGGACATAGCCCTTGGGGTCTAAGGCAGAACACAAAGGCTATTGGTTCAAATCCCACCTCTGGCATCAAAAGAGGCAGATGAGGAATTAGACCCCTGAAGTCTCCTGTGGCCTGGAAGAAAGCAGGCAGTCCAACTCCTGGAAATGGAAGGTCCTGGGGCCACCCACCAGCGGCACAGGGGACAAGCCAGCCACACAGGAGCCCAAGGCTCCTGCTTCAAATCCCAGCCCTGGTGTCAAAAGAGGCTAGATGAGGGCCTAGGCTCCCCAGCTTTGACCAAGCTCTCCAGAGACCTGGAAAAAGCAGGGAGTCAAACCCCCCAGAAATGGAGGCACTTTATAAAGCTGACTTAAATGGGTCTAATGCACTAAGTCAACTTTAAGGGGCACATTGTATTAAGTCAACTTGATAAAGGGCTAGGAGTTATTAAGTCAACTTAAGCAAGTGCGTGAGTCAACTTAATGGACTCCAAATGTGCTGAAGCCTGCTTAAGTTGACTTAGGCCTCCCATGTAGACATAGCCATAGACTCTAAGGTCAGAAAGGACCAATATGATTATCTAGTCCAAGGGTCTCAAACTCAAATCACCATGAGGGCTGCATGAGGATTAGTATATTAGCCTGAGGGCCGCACCACTGAAACCTTTTCATACAATGATATTGCAAACAGTGGTAACAATAGTGTCATTGTAGGCTGCAGGAAATAGCTTTAGGAACTGCCTGGGGGCTGCGTGTTTGAGACCCCTGATCTAGTCTGACCTCCTGCACAATTCAGGCCACAGAAGCTCACCCACCCACTCCTATAATAAACTGCTAACCTATGGCTGAGTTATTAATGTCCTTAGATCATGGTTTAAAGACTTTAAGGAACAGAGAATCCACCAGCAAGTGAACTATGCTCCATGTTACAGGGAGAGGTGAAAAATCTCAGTAGAATCTTTGCAAATCTGCTGTGGGGGAAAATTCCTTCCCAGATATGGCAATCAGTTAAACCCTGAGCATGTGGGCAAGACTCACCAGCTAGACATCCAAGAAAGAATTCTCTGTAATAACTCAGAGCCCAACCCATCAAATTTTCTGTCTCTGGTCATTGGCATATCCACTACCAGTACTCAAAAATCTGACAAATTGACAAACTAGACCATCCCATCTTACCACCCCCTTTATAAATGTATCAAGTTCTGCTAGGTTTTTTTGCCCCCAGTTTTTCTTGGAAGGCTATTCCAGAACTTCGTTACTCTCATGGTGAGAAACCTTCTTCTAATTTCAGGTGTAAATTTCCTGATGGGGGCAATTTATATCCTTTTGTTCTTTTGTCTACATTATCACTGAACTCAAACAATTCCTCTCCTTTCCTGTATTTATCCCTCTGATGTGATTATAGAAAGCAATCATATCTCCCCTCAGTCTTCTTTTGATTGAGCTAAACAAACCAAGCTCTTTAAGGGTATGACCACACACACTTCTTATTTCGAAACAACAGAGGTTGTTTCGAAATAAGAAGTGCCATGGCCACACGACGCATGGCCATTTCAAAACAAGCAAACAGCTTGTTTCGAAATGGCCGTGTTCCTCCCGAAACAACTTAAACCTCGTTTACTGTCGAAACAGAGTTGTTTCGAAACAGAGGTTTCGAAACAGCCCTGTTTGGACATGTTGTTTTGGAACAAAGTGTTCCGAGACAACATGTGCCCCTCCTCCCAGGGTGCTAAGCACCCTGGG
>ML681963.1:37509141-37546371 GCA_007922195.1 Podocnemis expansa
GCCCCAGCTGTAACTTGAAACCATTGCTTCTCGTTCTGCCCTCTGTTACTACCGAGAACAGTCGAGCTCCCTCCTCCTTGGAGCAACCCTTCAAATAGTTGAAGGTTGCTATCAAATCCCCCCTCAGTCTTCTCTTCTGCAGGCTAAATAAGCCTAGTTCCTTCAGTCTTTCTTCGTAGGGCTTGTGCTCCAGCCCTTTGATCATTTTGGTTGCCCTCCTCTGGACTCTCTCTAATTTGTCCATGTCCTTTTTGTAGTGGGGAGCCCAAAACTGGACACAGTATTCCAGATGTGGCCTCACTAGTGCAGAATAGAGGGGAATGATCACATCCCTTGATCTGCTGGTAACACTTCTTCTGATGCAGCCCAGTATGCCATTGGCCTTTTTGGCAGCAAGAGCACACTGCTGACTCATGTCCAGCTTCCCATCCACCATGACTCCCAGGTCCTTTTCTCCAGTGCTGCTATTTAGCTGATCACTCCCCAGCCTGTAGCAGTACATGGGGTTTTTTCGTCCCAAGTGCAGGATTTTACACTTATCCTTGTTGAACCTCATGAGATTCCTCTTGGCCCACTGCTCCAATTTGTCTAGGTCTCCCTGAATCCTGTCCCTGCCCTCTAGGGTGTCTACCGTTCCCCCCAGTTTGGTATCATCTGCAAACTTACTAAGTGTACAATCTATCCCATCATCCAGATCATTAATGAAAACATTGAACAGAACTGGCCCCAGGACCGACCCCTGGGGCACACCACTTGTTACTGCCTGCCAACTTGACATGGAGCCATTGATTCCTACACGCTGAAACCGTTGTTCTAGCCAGTTTTCTATCCACCTTACAGTCCATGCATCTAACCCATACTTCCTTAATTTGCCAATGAGAATGCTGTGGGAAACCGTATCAAAAGCCTTGCTAAAGTCAAGGTATATCACATCAACGGCTCTTCCCGCATCCACAAATCCAGTCATTTCATCATAGAAGGCGATGAGGTTGGTCAGGCATGATTTACCCTTGGTGAATCCGTGCTGACTGTTCCTGATTACTCTATTTTCCTCCAAGTGTTTCAGGATGGATTCTTTGAGAAGCTCCTCCATGATTTTTCCAAGGATTGAGGTGAGGCTGACAGGTCTGTAATTCCCAGGATCATCCTTTTTGCCTTTCTTGAAGATAGGTACTATATTTGCTTTTTTCCAGTCCTCTGGCACCTCCCCTGTTCGCCACGAGTTTTCAAAGATAATGGCCAACGGTACTGCTATCTCATCAGCCAGCTCCCTCAGCACCCTCGGATGCAGTTCATCCGGCCCCATGGACTTGTGCACATCTAGTTTCTTTAAGCAGTCCCTAACCTGACCTTTTGTCACCAAGGGCCTCTCTTCTTCTCCCCAGTCTACCGTACCTAGTGTAGTGGGCTGGGAGCTGACCCTGCTTGTGAAAACTGAAGTAAAAAAAGCATTGAGCACTTCAGCTTTTTCCTCATCCTCTGTCACGAGGATGCCTGCCCCATTCAGTAAGGGACCTACACTATCCCTGATCCTCTTCTTGTTATTGATATACTTGTAGAACCCCTTCCTGTTATCCTTCACATCCCTTGCTAGTCGCAACTCTATTTGTCCTTTGGCCTTTCTGATTTTATCCCTGCAGTCCCGAGCAATGTCTTTATATGCCTCCTTAGTCATCTGTCCTAGCTTCCACTTCCTGTAAGCATCCTTTTTATGCTTCAGCTCAGTGCAGAGCTCTCTGTTAAGCCACAGTGGGCGCCTTCCACATTTGCTGTGCTTTCTCCTTATCAGAATTGTATCTTCCTGTGCCCTTAGCAGGGTTTCTTTAAAATGCACCCAACTCTCTTGGACACCTTTCCCCTTCAGATCAGCCTCCCAAGGGATCCTGCCCATCAGTTCCCTGAGGGAGACAAAATCTGCTTTTCTGAAGTCCAGGGTCTGTGTTTTGCTTCTTTCCTTCTTTCCTTTAATCATCAACTTGAACTCAATCATTTCATGGTCACTGCTACCCAGGCTGCCATTGACCTCTACTTCCCTGATAAATTCTTCTCTATTTGTGATGTATTCCATCGGCCTTCATAAAAGTTTCAAAATCCTGAGAAACGAATTGTGGTCCACTGTCACTCACCAGCTGTTCTGGAAGACCGTAACGACTAAAAAAGCCATGCAGGGTCTGAATAGTGGCTTCCGTATTAGTGGACTGCATTACCAAGACTTCTGGCCATTTTGAATGGGCATCCACAGCAATTAAAAACATACATCCTTCAAATGGGCCAGTAAAATCAACATGGATACATTGCCATGGCCTTTCGGGCCAATCCCATGGGTGAAGAGGTGTCAACTGAGGTGCGTTCCAGATGGTCTGGCATGAGGTACAAGCTCTAGCCGTTTTTTCAATGGCCCTGTCTAAGCCCGGCCACCAGAAATAGCTCTGTGCAATTTCTTTCATGCACACTCTGCCGCAGTGACTTGAATGGAGCTGTTCCAACAAACGTGGTCTTAATGAAGGTGGGATAATGACACGCATACTCCACAACAAACACCCGGATTGGGTCGATAACTCTGTCCTCCTAGACACATAGGGGCGGAGGTCAGGAGAGACCTGAGAGTCAGGTAAGAATGTTCCATGCATCACGAAATCCATAACTCGTGAGAGTACTGGGTCAACCCGTGTTGCTTTCTTCACTTGAGAAGCCGTTACAGGTGTGTTTTCCACCTGTTCAAAGTAAAAGATTCCTTCCTGGACCAGATCCTGATGGTGTGCCAGTAAGGGTAACCTTGAAAGGCCATCAGCATTGCAATGCAAAGAGGATTACCTGTACTTGATTTCATATGTGTATCCAGAAAGTATCAATGCCCATCGTTGCATCTGACTAGCAGCCAAATGTCGGATGCCTGTGTGTGGCCCCAAACTTGATGTCAGGGGTCAATGGTCAGTAGAGAAGTGTGAACTTCTTTCCCCACAGGTACTGATGAAATTTCCGAACGCCAAAAATAATGCCCAGTGCTTCGCATTCAATTTGGGCATAATTAGTTTCTGCCTTAGTCAAGGAGCATGAAGCAAAAGCGATCAGCCTCTCTTCACCAGAAGGCATAATATATGACAATACAGCCCCAACTCCATAAGGCGAGGCATCACAAGCCAGCTGTAGGGGCAAGGATGGGTCAAAATGTGTCAGAACCTTAGAGTTTACCAGTGAGCATTTAGCTTCATTAAATGCAACATCACAGGCTTCAGCCCAGTTCCAGGCCTTTTTTGGCCCCAGAAGCCCATGTAGGGGTTTCAGGAGCATCGCTAATTGTGGAATAAACTTGCCATAATAGTTTAATAAGCCTAAAAAAGAGCAAAGTTGGCTTACATTCTGATGTAGCGGAGCATCCACAATAGCCTTAACCTTGGCTGGAGACTTATGGAGACCATCAGCATCAATTATATGTCCTCAATATTCAACTGAGGGCTGGAAAAACTTACATTTGTCTCTGTGAACACGTAGACCATACTCTTCCAGTCTTTGCAGAGTAGCTTCCAAGTTTGTAAGGTGTTCCTCCTCATTTTTGCCTGTGACCAGGATGTCATCCAGATAGCACTGTACTCCTGATAAACCACTCAAAATCTGATCCATTGCCCTTTGGAACAAAGCTGGGGCTGAAGTAATGCCGAAAGGTAAACGACAATATCTGTACAACCCCTTATGTGTCACGATTGTCAACAATTCTTGAGATTCTTCTTCAACATGCATCTGTAAGTACGCTTGACTCAAATCAATCTTGCTAAATTTTTGTCCTCCAGCCAAACCTGCAAAGATGTCCTCAATGCAGGGAAGAGGATATTGTTCTGCACATAACACTGGGTTGACAGTGACCTTGAAATCTCCACAAATCCGAATGGAGCCATCCAATGTTCCCTCTAAGGTTTGGCGGCTTGTGTGCAAAATTTTCAACCCGTGTGCAAAACTTTTTCTGAATAAAATTTGTGTGCAAACTCGTGCAACAAAAATTATTGAAAAATCTAGACCAATGAAAAATTAATATAAACTATTTAAAGTCATTTTTTATTACTAAAATCACCCAATTTATTTAAAATTTACCCAAATTGCTATACAATCAAAAGAAACTAATCCATGGCTTTCAAACAACCCAAGACCAAAGTTATATTCAATCCGGATCCTAGGTGTCACAATTCTGCCTAATATCCTCATCTCCTGTGTTCTACATGCAGAGTTACAGTTCACACGGAAGCCAGCTAATTATCACTGACAGCATTTAAGATACACAAGGAGTTGTGTGGCACTTAAAGACTAAGATTTATTTTTCACCTGAGCTTTCGTGGGAGACTCCTTGTTTTGTTTTGTTTTCCTGGAATGGACTAACACGGCTACCGCTTTGGAAATTGGCAGCATTTAACATGTCTTGATGGTCCCAGAGGGGTAAATTCTATTGAAATTTTAAAAATCAAAAAAAGATTCCAGGCATCACTTTTCAGGAAAATGCTGCTACAAGAAAGATGCTAAACACAGCTGAAATCAAAACAATGGGCTTCTAGCTGCTTTAAGATAAGGCTACAGTATTTCTTAAAAGCCTATTTTCAGTCCCTTGTATCTTTACCTGCCCCATCATTTTGGGGCTACATTTCAACTTAGGAGAAAATCTCTACCAAAATACCACATCACTTTAATGCATTATGGTTTCTTCTGATGGACAGACTAAGGTGCATAGTGAAGAGAATAATCTCATGGCTCCTTTGATTCCCAGTCTTTTGGCTATTACTATATTTAAAACAAGTACTTATCTGATATCTCTGTTACATCTCTAAGATTTCTGTGAATTGTTCTTCAAAGCATCTGATGAAATGGGGTTTTCTCCCATGAAAGCTCATGCAATCAATATATTTGTTAGTCTTTAAGTACCACAAGACTCCTTGTTTGTTTTGTAATGAATTGTTGTGAGTTACAGGATTCTGGAGAAAACATCTTCCAGGTTCTTTGAAAGCAGGGGGTTAACATGCTCAAACACTCTCACTGTTCAGTCACTCCACTTAAGTAACATCCACACTAGCTTTCAGGAAATATACAACTGATTTTTAGATTTTTCAGCTCCACAGCTTTATCTAGTTACAGAAGGGACATTTTGGCACTATGCACTCCCTTTTTCCCACTTGAGAAGTTTCAAACTTCAGGATATGAATGGCACTTACTCTTTGCCATGCCTCTTGTTTAAAAAGCTGAAGAATTGCCCCAATTCCGACTCCCTAAGCTCCCTGCCCCCATTCCAGCCCTCCTAAACCCCACCCCCAGCTCCACATCTTCATGCCACCTCTTTCAGCCCCCCCAAGCCCTCCCCAGCCCACCATCCTGACCCCTTCTCCCCCCCCCACGCTTTCTGTGTCAGCTGCCTGACCAACCCCCTCCCCCTCTCAGCCCTCTTTACTGGCCAAAGAGCTGGGCGGGGGGCAGGAGGCCACGGTGCTGGCCGGCAAGGAGGAGCCCGGGCTGGAGGCTGGGGCTGGCCGTGCGAACGGCCAGACCCCCGCTGGAAGAGGCGGAGCCTCCACAGGCTCCGAGGAGGGGAGGGGAGGGGAGGGAGGAGTGGCAGGGCTGGCTCAAGCCTGCAGACCCCCCTTCCTCCGGCCGAGGGGCTGGGCTGAGGCTCATGCCCGGACACAGCACTCCCGTGCATCTCCCCTCGGCCACGCTGCCAGCCTGAACTGCCCCATGCGCGGGGGCAGGAAAATCCTGCGCGGCAGGATTTTTTTAAGCGCGTGGCCGCGCTGCCGCGCGCCTTAGAGGGAACAGTGGAGCCATCCTTCTTCACTATTGGGACAATGGGTGTCGCCCACTGGCTGTGAGTAACTGGTACTAAGACTCCCTCCCTGACCAACCGCTCCAAGTTTTCTTCCACCTTGGGTCTGATGGCAAATGGCACCATCCTGGCCTTCAAACATTTTGGTTGGCAATCAGGCTTTATATTTAATTTCACAGTGATTCCCTTCATACTGCCTAAGTCTTCACCAAAAACAGCAGCATGTTTCGTTAGTACCGCTGCTAGATTCATTTCTTCTTTAGTCAATTGATGCACTTATGACCAATCGAGTTGGATTTTCCTGATCCAAGATCTTCCCATTAGGGCTGGGTAATTCCCCTTCACCACAAACAGTGGTAGCTTTGTGGTCTGTCCATTGAGTTCTACTTTCACATCAATAGTACCCAACAGGGGAACAGTCTCTCCAGTATATGTCTTCAAAACGACTACTGCCGGCTTAAGTGGTAGATGTCTAAAGTCCTTCTCATACACAATGTTAGAAACTAATGAAACTGCTGCACCAGTGTCCAGTTCCATGTGTGTAGGTTTGCCTTCCAACACAGGTGTTACCCAGAATTTACGTGGGCCAGCTGTTATAGACAAAACATGGAGGGAATCTTCATCTTCCAATTGGGTGTCACTATGATCACCTGTATTCTGCTCTGCTGCATGCAGAATTTCCCTCTTAGTCTGCCAAACCAACAGCCCATTTTTCTCAGGTCTGCCTCTTCTGTTTGGCTCACCCATCCTTTGTTTGCAGGCACGTTCAATGTGCCCTCTCTTACCACATTGTCGACACACTAGTTCCTTAAACCGGCACTCAGATGCGAGGTGGTCCTGCTTCCCACACCGGTAACATTCTTGTCTCCCCGGTGCCCTGGGCGCAGGTTGAAGGGATACTTTACGGACACTGACCCCGATCTGTTGCATGTCTTGGGTGACGCGTTCCGTGGAGACTGCAATTTCCACAGCCTTCTGCAAGGTGAGTTGACCTTCAGTCAATAGGCGTTTTTGTGTTGATTCACTGTGCAGGCCACACACCAGCCTGTTACGCAGCATTTCCTCTAACAAGTTCTTGAAGTCACAGTGTGCTGCCAGCTTCCGCAGAGCTGCTACAAATTGTACAACTGATTCACCTTCCTCTTGGTTCCTTTGGTAGAACCTATACCTCTCGGCAGTTACTAGTGGCTTTGGGGAAAAATGTGCTCCCAGAACTTCCACTAGGTCCCTGTAAGGTTTCTGCTCTGGCTTCTCCAGATAAAGCAAATCACATAGCAAATTATAAGTCTTAACTCCAATGACCGTTAGAAAAACTGGTACCTTCTTCTCATCAGTTATGTCGTTTGCTATTACAAAATTTTGAAATCAGGCTGTATACGTCTGCCAGGAAGCTGCTGAATGATCATATGCTTCAAAGGTTGTAGTGAGTAAAGCCATGATGCCCTCTTGTGGTTATTGTTTGTCTCTTCTCTTAACAGCGGGCAGATCAGTTTTCAGAATAGCCAGCCAGCCTTATCTCTTCCTTGTGCTTAACAACAGGCAGATCAGCTTTCAGAATAGCCAGCTAGCCCTTAGGCAAACAGATCAGCTTTCACAGCTACAACCCAACCCCCATGCAAGCAGTAAAATAAAGTTTTGCTTCTTACATTGTATTCTGGTTCTCCAGAGTTGCCAGGATTGTTGAGGATAGCCACTCCATCACATATCCCATCCTCTGTTGCCAGATGTAGAGTTTTAAGGGAGATTATAATCCAATAAGGAGGACAGCATATTCAGAGCTGTATAAGAAGTCTTTATTGAAAGAGAGCTGAGAGAGAGAGAGAGGAGACAGACAGGTTTTCCTAGCACCTAAACGACTCTCCCATTTATCACTATGGCAACCCCAATGACCCTAGGTAGTCCAAAACACCACACCTTGCCCCAAAGTCCAATAGACCCAACAGCTGAAGGGCAGAGGAGGATACCTCTAGTTCTTTGATTATACTTTTTGTAGTCCAGTTGTAGCCTTTAAGTCACTTGAGACCAGCTTGCTGTGACAGTCACAATTCAATATCCCAGCTACAAGACTTGTTTGCTGAGGCCTGAATTCTCATGGACATTTCAAGGCTTTCTCTTTCGCTGGGCACTACTCTGCACAGAAACTCACAACCACAAAGTAGTCATGATAAGTCAAGAATAAAGGTCATCATGTTGACAAGAATATCACATCAACATGAGGCCAGCAAACTCCAGTTAAGTTCACTGTGTTGACAAGAATGTCATGTCAACATGAAGCCAGCAAACTTCAATAAATATGGTACTTGCCCAGATCTAATAGATCCCATGGGATTGTGCAGAGGTCTTGTAAGTTTATAAAAAGCTTTTGAGGACTTCCAGGTCTCAGCATGGTATTTCACTGCTGTGAATTTCTGAAACTTTTTTTCACAAGTCTTGTGATATTTAGTGTTATTCTTACAGCCTCTGCTCCTCAAGTCAAGTGATTAGTTAAGAATCTCAGCTTTCATTTTTTTGAATTAATAAGTTACTAGCCCTTGTAGTTGTAAAGAAAAGTTTGAAAGTATGGCCTTAGCATGACCTGAAGGCTGAAAAACCACAAGGCAAAGAAAAAGAACCAGCATCTATTATGATATTTTAAAACCTCATGATTTTTAAACCAACCTCAGGATTTTGGCTTCCAGCTAAGGACTTTCAGATGACTGGCACTGGCAATTCCACAGTTCTTTGCCAAGAAAACTGTTCCATTTGTGCTTTAAGAGATACCTTCAATGTGAAATCTAGTTAAAATCATAGAAAAGAACTAAAAGCAGATTCAGATCCCACACCTGGGCTGAGTCTCCAGCCACTTCACAAGATTTTGCAATCACATGTTCTTGTTTGTGAAAATGTTTCTCTTTCTCCTGCTGCTATGTAAAAACCTAAACAGTGGAAACTGCCTAATTGATTCACTATACTTGGGACAGAACGTAACTGCTTATTACACAAATTGCTGTCAAATGCACTCTGCAAACAAACTGAAGAATAGAGAGAAATGTTAGTTCTTCCTAATCTTTTGCAGCTCTTGTATTTCAGGCCTTATTACTTTTAATAACAGCACGTGAAGTACATTCAGAATGAAATGTGATCATGAAGATGATGGTGTCCCTTTAAATGTTGTTTTGCAAATGCAACTATTAATCCTGTTTTCTCTAATAAAAAAATCTCCTGGGAGATTCCTCAGATGCAGGAATGGTCACTATTGGCTGGATAAAAGGTGACATTAACTCATTTGCAGTGGGTTTGTTAACAGATTTTAAAACAGAGTTTTTTAAAGATCTGGGTGAATATTCAAGAAACTTTCTGAAAGCGTTCTCTGGAATTTTGAAATGGGCATACGTGTGTCCCTCCTATGTTTACTTCCCAGGAATATTCCAGTGATCCAGTTTCCTGGTACAGCTGTTCACTGGAAGTATTTCAGTATTCATGCTGGAAGTGCATTGGCATCTATCCAGTGATGGAATAGAATGTAGTGTGCATTCATCTGACTAATAATGACTAAGAAGCACGGCTCAGATATAGAACATCTGTGGTCAGTGCACAGGCAAGAACTGGAAATGATGAACAAACGTAAAGGGTGAATTAAATCAGAGGCAGTAGACATGCTGAGCATCACACTTTTGCATTAATGAATGAGAGATCTACATCTGTGCCTTAACCAGGCTACAGCTCTGTGTTGTCCTGTCCACACAAGCACTAAAAAGTGTTGTATCATGGATGACCCTGGCAGTGGTAGATGGAGGGTCTGGCATACAATTACATTGTGGCACCCATTTTCTCTTGCTACTGAATAAGACTTGTGGTAAATCTTTGTGCTCAGTTTCATATATTTTAAGTCCCCAACGGACCACCATGTTCATCCAGTCTCAGCTTTATACTGGGGCAAATGGCTAGCCAAAATGCTAGGAAAAAGTGACACTTAAGACGTCTTTTGGCTTGCTTCCCTTGCCCAGCTTCTCCAGCCCTCTTCGTGCTGCAGAGCTGCTGTGGGTATTTCTATCACATTTCAGCTCTTTCATCCTGTGTTCCTAGCCCTTTCCCCAGTTCATTTCTGAAGTGAAGTTAGGACCTTGGAGACATTGCTGACATGCTGCCTGGGAACTGTTCCGGGTGCATCATCCATAGAATCATTGTGATTGGCTTGGCTCCTGCATTGGGGAAGACTGTGCAGGAAGGTTTGCAGTTCCAGCAACTGATGCCATGGGAGTGCATTAGCAAATTCACCTGGGCAGATGGGCAGCATGAAGATTGTGAGCTACTGGCTGCAGAGAAGGCACTGAAGCAGTGCTTGGGCCTTGCACTGGCGCTCAGCTCAGGACATGGTGCAGTGTATGAGAAAAAGAGCATTGTGTGATCTGTGCCAGCGTGACTGTACTTGGAGAGCCCAGATCACATGGAGATGGACAGTGTCTGCACACTTCAGTGACAGATATGCAGTGGCTGGGGGTGGATTTAATTCCCCATGCAGCACCCTTTGGCCCAAGCCCATTTATCCAGGCTTGGAGCAGAGCTAGACTGTAACCCTCAAATCTTTGCCCTGATGGAGGCCAGGGCGTTAGCAGCACACCGCTCCCCAAAGCTCACAATCCCTGCCAGCAAGTGCCAGCAACATTGGCACAAATGCTCTCTTTCTTTGACTTTTTTCTACCTTCTGTCTCCTAAGCAATGAGAACCAAGTGGGAATTGAAAAGAAAAGAAAAAGAAGCCACAGGAAATAAAAGAAGCCACCTCTGAAGGGAGCAGCTTTGAACCCCAGGTGAGAATCTTGGGGGCTATTTACAGCCTTGCTGGTGACTCCTGTGCTGCAGATTATAACCCGATTCCTCCCCTGCCCTTCCGTAAATCTGGTACATTCCTCACAAAGAGCTGAAGCCAAACAAAGCCCTTTGCTTGTCACATGCCTACATGGGCCCACAAGGCCACACCAGGCTAGAGGGGGCATGGAGTATTGTCACCCCTGTTGTGTTACCTCGTACTCAGGGACAGTCTGTACAGTGAGAGGAGCCATGATGTGCAAGGAGCTGTGTGCATTGCGTGGCCCTGAGCACTTTCTTGTGCTGCTGCATGGTTGGGCAGAACCAGCCTTTCCTGCTGTCAGCTTTTATTAAGCCCATGCACTCAGATGCAACTTAATACTCACTTTGCCCTTTCGTTACTGCTGAGATGAGCACTCTCCCTCTCTAGCTCTTGCTCTCTTGCACTCGTTTACACAATGAGTCAGGACATGGTGGTGAAGCCATGAAATAATGAGCCTGCAACCTCGTGGCCTTGTCTACCTTACTGCAATAGCTGGGGTTAGGTGTTATCCCAGGGGAGAGCTGGTCTGAGTAGAGCATGGACATGGAGCTAGCATCCAGGGCCCCAGGCTCAAAGTCCCAGGCGTGAATTTGAAAGGGCGCCACATCAGACCCTTCCTGGCCCCGAAGAGGAATGTGCAATGTGCCTTAAAGGCACATTCCTCTGGGAGCCAAGGAAGACGCTCCTTGCCTGGCTCTGGCCACTGCAGGGAAGCTACACCCCTTCCAGCTCTGGGTGTAGTGGGGCATGGGGAAAAGAATGGGCCCCAGATTGGGGCCGGGGGGGGGGGTCACCTTTGGGGCTGCTTGTCCCAGGTGCCCAAATGTGTAGTTATGGCCCTAGTGACTGATAGGAGAGTTAGGGCTAAAGCCAGAGCAATAGCTAAGTTTAAGTGTGCAGTGAAGGCATACACTCTGGCATCTTCGGTAAGGGCAGCCGTCTTAGTCTAGTTCAGCAAAACAAACAAGGAATCTGGTAGCACTTTTAAAGACTAATGCATGTATTTATCACATGCGCTTTTGTGGGAGAAAATCCCATTTCATCAGATGCATGATCATGGAGAGTTTACAGAATGGGAGGAAAATAAATGCAGGGAAGTATAAGTCATAGGATCAGGTAAGTTTCCCATCTTCCAGCATCTGATGAAGTGGGATTTTCTCCCACTAAAGCTCATGAGATAAATAAATTTGTTAGTCTTTAAAGGTAGTATTGGACTCCTTGTTTTTTCTGGCATCCCATGAGCTCAATTAGGGCCATAACTATGGTGGGGCAAGTGGAACTTTGCCCTGGGCATGCCAGAGTGGCTTCATTGAGCCACTCCATTAAAAGGTGCGTTCCTCACCACTCCTTCCAGGCACTGGCCATTGTAAGGGGGGTGTTTGATCAGAATGCGCCCTGGCCGCCAAATTCTTTAGTTATGGCTGTGCTAGCATTTGCTACTGTTCTAACTGAGGCTGAGACATCAGCAATTCACTGCAGACCTAAAGGAATACTATAGCAAAAGTGCAGTAAAGATGGCAGGTCTCTGCCCTTGTGATGGGAAAGCCCCAAATTTCCCCTGTACATGGTCACACAGGCCATGTGCTAGGGGCACAAAGGCCACACTGGATTTGCGCTAACTGGAGCAGGCCTGAAGCCACCTTATACCAGCCGGTTGGATAGGTGCAGCTACAGCAGCCACAGATCACTGCACCAGGCTCCACCTGGCTCCCCATGGCCAGCGTCTTGAATGGAGGTGGGAAGTGCATGCTGGAGTCTGTATTTTCCTTGGGAGGAACTCTCTATTCTAAACATGAGAAAAGCTGTAGGCTGCATTGCAGAACTCCCTAGGCTGTGGAACTCACTTGTGAGCCCTGAATCCTGGGCCAGGTGCACTCTGGGAAGGGAAGAAGCAGTTTGCTTATGAGCAGTGGTTGTAAAGTCTCAGGTGCAGCTCCAGGGTTTTGGTACTTTGGGGCTCCCCAGCAGGACATGGCCCTGTCTAGCCAAATGGTTTAGTAGCTGCTTTCTCTCCGGCCTCTCCTCAGGTGACAGAAGCACAAGCAGCTCAGCTAGCCAAGATTACACAACACTTTGCATAATAAGTAGCATACAACAGCCTTTCTCTGAAACAAGTCAGCCAGGGCTCTGAATGCATACTTTCTTGCATCATCATCTCAAAACTTGTTCTTCCCAAGAGCAAAGAAAGAGCCAGCCAGAACAGAAGGGAACCGGCTCACATTTCTGGGTGCAGGTAGTGCTTTGGATCAGTTTTCAGGTTGTTGGTTTTATTTATTCCTGCTCATCAGATCACACAGCCTACCAATGTCACCTTGAAGAAAGCATGGGAAAAGGCACTGAATAATTGATACGGCTTAGAAGTGCTTAAATGCAAACAGTCTGACCACATCACTGTCCTTTGTCAAACCCCACACCTGACTGGCATGTAGGTCAAGTGATCATTAGGAAATTGGGGGAATATGAATTATACCTCCCTCCCTTACACCAAACTCCTGCAAATTCAAGAAAATCCGTCTGCAGGAGAGAATTGCCTGGCGCTTCATCTGAATTAACGCTGTTACCCTGAAAAAAAGCGGCCTGAGCATGATTTTGCATGGTGAGGGCAGATGTTCCACTGTCAATGAGGAGAGTTATGTTATGTTAGACAGAGATCTATTCTAGAGAACATTAAAGGAAGCACACTCCTGGAAGGCATGCTATTTTATTCTTGGTTTCTATGGCATTTCAGTGCATGGCACTTCTTTATGAAATTGTGCATAACAAAGTCCCAGTGAGTCCCACAAACCACTCATTCCTTTTATAATGGAATGAGCAGCGCCTTAGTTCCCGTGGCTACAATGGCTCCCTGGCTCGTCCACTGGTGTAAATCAAGAGTAACTCCATCAAAATCAGATAAAAACATAAGAACAGCCAGACTGGGTGAGACTAACAATCCATCCAGCCCAGTATTCTGTCTTCCAGCAGTGGGCCAGTGTTTCAGAGGGAATAAATAGAACAGATAATCATCAAGTGATCCATTCAGTTGGCCATTCCCAGCCTCTAACAAACAGCAATCCCTGTCTATCCTGGCTAATAGTCATTGATGGACCTATCTTCCATGAACTTCTTTAGTTCTTTTTTGGACCCTAATATAGTTTTTGCCTTCACAACATCCTCTGGGAAGGAGTTCCACAGTTGACTATGCAATTGTGTGAGGAAATAAGTCCTTTTGTTTGTTTTAAACCTGTTGCCAATTACTCAGTTGGTAACCCCTAGTTCTGTTACAAGGAGTAAATAACATTTCCTTATTTACTTTCTCCACGCCAGTCATGATTTTAGAGATCTCTATCATAGTCCCCCATTAGTCACCTCTTTTCCAAGTTTTATTAAAACTCCAAGTTTTAGTAATCTCTCCTTATATGGAAGCTTTTCCATACCTCTAATCATTTTAGTTGCCCTTTTCCGTATCTTTTCCAATTCCAATATATCTTTTTGAGATAGCATGACCTGATCTACATGCAGTATTCTAGAGGTGGGGGAACCATGGAGTTCTAAAGATGCAATATATTTTCTGTCTTGTTATCTATTCTTTTCTTAATGACTCCCAATGTTCTGTTAGCTCTTTTGACTGCTGCCGCACATTGAATATTTTCAGAGAACTATCTGCAGTGACTTCAAGATCTTTTTCTTGAGTGGGAACAGCTAACTTAAACCCCATCACTATGTATGTATAGGTGGGATTATGTTTTCCAATGTGTATTACTTTGCATTTATCAAAATGGAGTTTCACCTGCCATTTTGTTGCTGACTGATCCAGTTCTATGCAATCTCTTTGTAAGTCTTCACAGTCTGCTTTGGACTTAACTATCTTGAGTAGTTTTGTATCATTGCAAATGAGTTGCACCAGTTTGAAAAAGGTTTATGTGCCTGGAGAATTGGGCCCACTGCAGCTGGAGCACATGGTAAAACCTGGAGCTTAGCTGCCTAAGGTTTTACATTGAAATTGCTCTTTTTCAGTTGTTTAGAACTTCTGAACTAACAAGATGAAAGGTCCCATTGACTTCACTGTGAGCACACTTTATGCAAGGGCTCAGTCAGAATTTGAACATATGTCCCAAAAGTGGTCATTGAAGCACCTAACTGCACCACACAAAGTGTTGTCAACTTTGTAATATTTAAAAACAGGACACTCCATAGGAATGCTGAAACCTCCCCTGCCTAATCCCTTCCCCCATCCCGTTCTCTCCCTTGAGGTTGTGCCCCTTCCCCCATTCACTCCTTTTCCTACCTTCCCCGGTAGCTCACTGCTCTTCCTCCCAGCCCAGGTTGGGAGGGTTTCACCTTTGGAGCTAAGGCTGGGAGTTGCAGCCAACTGATGCAGATAGGAGGCAGCCTTGGAGGAGTAAAGTCTGGTACTGGTGATGACTTGAGGCCTTTCCATCTTCCCCAAATGCAGTAACTAGACTTCGGGTATCCCAGTCAGTGGATCTGGATCCTCCATTCCAGCCTGAGTGAAATCCAGTTACATGTTCAGTTGGGATTGCTGAGTGAGTCTCAGCTGGGAGTTAGGTCTTCAGGCTAAGCTGTAAGGAGCTGTGCTCAGCTTGCCTCCCTTTTGATCCAGAAGGCCACTGACTTCCTTTAGTGCTGCTGGATAAGGCCCACTGTGATGGGGTCAGAAGGTACCAGAGCTGTAGAAGAATCATGGGACAGCCAGCCATCACAGCCAGATAGAGCAGCCAGGAGTATGGGAGGGGGCATTCAGCAAAGACTCCAGAAAATACCAAACAAACAAGGAGTCCTGTGGCACTTCTAAAGACTAACAGATTTATTTATTGCATGAGCTTTCATGGGAGAAAATCCCACTTCGTCCGGCACTTTGAAGATGAGAGAAATTACAGAATGGGGGGGGGGGGGAATAAATGTGTTACACTTCCCTGCATTTATTTTCCCCCCACTCTGCAATTTCCCTCATCTTCAAAGCATCTGACAAAGTGGGACTTTCTCTCACAAAAGCTCATGCAATAAATAAATCCGTTAGTTTTTAAAAGTGCCACAGGACTCTTTGTTTGTTATGCTAAACTAGATTAACATGGCTACCCCTTTGGATCTCAGAAAGTGCCAGTGATTCTGATGAGAGGAAGCTGTTTGCCTTTTGCTGTGGATTCAGACACATGGTGTGTGTTTTGCTGAGGTGGCAGAAATGGTTGTGATCACTGAATGAGCAGCTAAGGCAGGGGTCTCAAACTCAAACCACCACAAGGGCTGCATGAGGACTAGTACATTAGCCCAAGGGCCGCACCACTGAAACCTTTCCATATAATGATATTGCAAATATTGGTAACAATTGTGTCATTGCGGGCCAAAGGGAATAGCTTTAGGGGCCGCACGTGGCCTGTAGGCCGTGTGTTTGAGACCCCTGAGCTAAGGGAAAGTATTGCATGCAGTAAGGGGAGCTGACAAAGATTGCTGGTCTGCTTACTCCTAGGAAAATCAGGTGGAAAGTGCCTGCTTCCCCTCACTCTTCTTGTCCTCAAGAGGTTGCTCTTGGCCTACACTGGAGTGAGAAGGAGTAAGCCTGTGGACTTTCAGTAGTGCTGGTGGGGTTGGAGGCTGTTACCGATCAGCCCGTTGCAATACAAACCCTCTTCTCAGCCAGTAATTAGGAGAGTGAGAGCAGAATGATATTAAATTGGCAGCAGCTCTCAGTGCCAAGGCCATACCCAAGGGAGCAAAGACTGAAGGGAAAACTTCTGATTGCTTCAAGTCTGCCCAAGGGCTGGACTGGCAGGGCTGAGAATGATGCTGAGATGCACCAGGACCATCACTGTGACCACCGGCCCATGCCAGCGGGAGAAGGAAGATGAAAAGGTTGGCTGTGTTCACACACAGGGGGTTATTTCGATACGGTTGTTTCAAAATAACACCTTATTTTGAAATAACTTAATTCGAATTAACAGTTTGTTAATTCGAATTAAGGAAAAAAGCTCAAAGCAAAATAGCAGGTTCAGGCAACAGTTATTTTGAAACAAGTCACCGTTGTTTCGAAACAACATGTTCGCACGGCATTGTTTCGAAACAAGTTGTTTTGAAACAACGTTGTTTCGTCCCCGCATGGGGTTTAACTTGTTTCGAAACAACAGTGTTGTTTCGAAACAACGGTTCCCATTGTTTCGAATCAACCGTGCGTCATATGAACAGGGTATTTCTTATTTCGAAACAACCTCTGTTGTTTCGAAATAAGAGTGCTGTGTGAACACAGCCATTGTGTCATTGAAGAATGGCCAAGCTGAGCCAGCAGTAAACCAGCCTCTGCAAATAGGTGGCTGCAATGTGGACTGGCAGAGCCCCTGCACATTCCCTCAGTGCACAGGAGAAATAGTAACCCTTCCTGAATGGAAGTCACAGGATGTACTCCAGTGTATCCTCACTGACGGGGAATGCACAATGATGCACTCTGTTTGCAGGGCTGGTGAGCCAGCCATTCACCTTTCACTTTTACCAAGGACAAAAATATTAAATGTTCATTTACAGGCATGAAATGGACTGGTCGGCCCTGGAATCTGCATCTCCTTATTTCAGTCCTGCACACCAGCACACAGCAGAGATGTGAGGGCTCCCATGGGGAGCATCTGCTTGGTACATCCTTAGACTGACAGATGCCCAGGTTGGTTGAAGGACTATTTACGACATGCAAAACTGGCTTTTGGAACATCAGGGTACTGCAATCCCAGACGTGCTCCAAGCCCGCTGGCCAAGGCCATAGATTCCCGGCATCTGCTGTGGTAGGAGGAGTTCAGTCTGAGGTTGAGGCCATGGAATGTGCTGCCTAAAGGCCTTGGGGTGGGAGCAGGTGCAGCACCTCTTGTTTCAGGATGCACTGCTAACAGGAATGGGAGTTCAGATGCCAGTACTAATGACACAGGTAGCGGTGAAGGCAGGCCCAATTGTATAACTCCTACTATGAATGGTGAAAGTCCCCAAGATCCTATAGAGCAGGACTGGATGATCTAAGGGGCTAAAGGGACTTAAGCCATGGGCCCCTGGCCAAAATGGGCCCCCAGGCTCCAGCCCCTAAGACATCTAAGATAATCCAGCAGTCCCCTGCCATGTTCAGCACCGGCAGGTGTTGTGGGGAGGGTTGGGGAGGCGCAGGGCTGTTGAGCCAAAGCAGAGTCCAGGCTCTGAGCTCCCACCCTGCCCCTGGGCTGGCGGGTCCACCCCCAGGCTTGCTCCAGCTGGGGAATTAGGCTGGTTGGCAGGGTCTCCACTCCTTCAGCCTGGAGCAGCTCTCTAGGGCCCATGTGGCCCTGGGGGCTGCATTGTGGCCTCTGTGCTGCATGTCAACTGGCCCCCACCCCCTGGCAGAGTGACTGGAGTGGGACTGAGGTGGGAGTGCCCTCTAGTTCCAGTCTCCCCCACCCCCACAACAAAGGGGAGGAGGGGGCCCTGCCATTGCGTGGGGCCCCAGGTGTGTGTGGGGGGCTCTGTGGTGGGGGGCAGCCCAGGGCTCCCAGTCTAGTTAATCTGACCCTGCTGGAGAGACCTCTCCTCACTGGGGGTGAAGCAATGCCATCTGCTCCACTGGAATCCCCTCTGATTGATGTGAACTTGGTCACATTCCAGGTAATGTACAACAGTGAATGGGAATTCTTGGTTCACATGGTTAGCTGGCAGCCCTTCCTCGGCATGGCCTCCAAGCAATGAGTTGTCACACAGTCTTTCTACAGGGTTCCAAGATCTCTTTCAAGTGACAACAAGACCTACGAAGAGTTATGTACATTAGTTTACTTCTCTCTGCCTGATATCCCAGTTCCTAAATGGTGACATGACCTTCTCTTCATCCCCTTGCTGAGGCTGTAACAGCATTGTATCAGGAGAAGTGAGATGCTACCACTACCATCATCTCACCACCCACTTCCTTCATTGGCTTCCCTTCCCTTTCTTCAGCATGCACATTCCTACCTTTTTCATGGATGGCACCTGAATTCCCATTTGACAAGTGGTGGTCACATCAGAGACAAAGCAGCTGGGATCAGTAATAAGATGGAGACAATGCTGTGAAGGTTCCAGAAGTGGCAGCAGGAGGTGGATCAAGTCGCTGTTGGGTAGATCTACCTGTCTGCTTGGCTCATTAACTTCAAAGTGTTGCCAAGGTCCAACAGTATAGTAAAACTTGGTCCCAAAGGGGACTTCACATAATCTGGGCCAATGCTGTTTGCATCAGAGCAAACATGGTTCCACTCATCACACAGATTTCAGCAAAGTGATCTTAAGCTAAAGACAATTATATGTCAGAGTTTATGACTTGAGAGTGCCTTGGGCTTCTGAAACTCTCTAGGTGGCATTCCTCCTGTAGAGTTTTCTTGAATTTGTAACAGATCATACCTTGGTGTTACATGTCTCACAGCCTGTGTGTTTGGGCTACTGAAAGTCCAGGGATCCCTGCCAGGCTTGAGTTTCAGTTTGCCTCCAATAAGTATTTTGCTGACTGACTGGAACTGTGTGATGAAGCACAAGACAAGGAAACCTCCATCCCCACCCCCAGAGCCCTCCTCCCACAAGAGGCCACAGCTCCCCTCCTGCTGCCACCTCTGCTCTCTTCTCTGGAGGGGGTCAGGTTATTGCTTTCCATCCAGCACCCTTGGAGTCTGCCAGAAGGTCCTCTGCATCCAACTCCCATTTTTGGGTGACTCTTCAGCCGGCTTCCTCTTATTGATTTGAGACCAACCACCTATGGTGCTAGGTGCTCTACAAACATAAAGTAGCAGATGGTCCATCCCCTGAACAGCTTATATTCTAAATAGATCAGACAGGTACAAGGTATGTGAAAGAGACAGGACACCTTGTGAACTTGTGACTGATAGTAGGGTTCTTTCCCCAAATACACTGTCTGCAAATGGCTGCCCATCTGCTTCACTGTATGAAAAATGTCATTGGAGAAATGCTGCTCCATGGTTTGAGAGACTAACTGGGATTGAAAAAACTAGGGCTCAGTGCCTTGTTCCTTCATCTCTGTTTTTTCAGATCTCAGGACAAGGCACCCAGTCTCTGTGCATGAGCTCCCCTCCCACCCATCCTATAGGGCTGGTATCATGGCCCAACCTCCCAAGGACTGTGAGGAGAAATACATACATAAAATAGCCAGATGCTAGGATAAAGGGGAGTCAGACAGGTGGCCAGGCATCAAATACACCAGACCATCATGTCTCTTGTCCCAGAGGATCCCACTATTACAGAGATAGCAATACTCCATGTTTAGGCCACAGCATGTGCTAATCTGATGGGACCTGAATTGACTCATAAACTCATAGGCTATGCCTGCATTGGGGGGAGGGGCCTAGGAAGTTGACTTAACAAGGTTGACTTTAAGTTGACCTTGTTAAGTTGACTTCAGGGTATGTCTGCACTGGACAAAATGCAGACATACCCGGGGCTGCCCTGCCTCCTGCCCTGTCCCCAGTCCTGATCAGCTCTGGGGCCAAATCTGGCTCTGGGGCCCTGTTCTGGCCCAAGCTGCCACTGGCAAGCCCCTGGGAGCTGGACCCAGCTCCCAGCCCTTTGCAGCAGGTGGCAGAGACCAGGAACCAGCTCCCATCACCCACGGAGAGGGGCTGGGAGCCCCATCTGACTCTCAGCCCCTCGCAGAGGGTGGTGGGGGTCGTTCCCAGCTCCCAACATCCATGACTATGGGCTAGGAGCCCGATCTGGCTCTAAGCCCCTTACAGCAAGGGGCTTATGTCCAGATCAGACTATAAGCTGCTTGTCAGCAGCAGCAGGAACCTCAGAGCCTGATCTGGCCCAGAGCCGCTTGCCACCATGGGCAGGCAGCTTGAAGCCTCATCAATTTCACAGGCAATGAGTCAGAGAAAATGGACTAGGCAAGCAGGCAGCTCAGAGCCTGGTCAATTTCACAGGGTCCAAGCTGGTGAAATTGACCAGGCTCTGGAGCTGCCTGCCTGTGGTGGCAAGCCGCAGGGGATGGTGGAGTTGGTTCTTGCCCTGGACACTTGCATGTGCTTAAATTGACCTAATAAATTCTAAATATACCCTGGTAGATGCTTAAGTAGACTTAAGGCAACTTAAGTGGACTTAAGCCTCCAGTGTAGATATAGCCATAGGCTATGTTCACACACAGCAGGTTATTTCGATACAGTTGTTTCGCAACAACAGTATAGCAAAATAATGCTTATTTCAAAACAACTTATTTCGAATTAACAAAATGTTAATTCGAAATAAGGAAAAAGGCGGGAAATGAAATAGCACGTTCACACTGTGAACATGCTATTTCGCTTCCGCAGGGGGCTGCAGGCACCGGCGGGCTTCAGCGCTGCTGAGCGCTGAACGCCGCCGGTGCCTGCAAAGGGGGGCTGCAGGCACTGGCAGCATTCAGCGCTGCCGAGCGCTGAACCCCACTGGTGCCTGCAGAGCTGGGCTGCAGGCGCTGGCCAGGGGACACCCCTCAGCACCCTGGCCAGGGTGCTGAGGGTTCCCTGGCCAGGGTGCTGAGGGAGCATGCCTTGAACTGTTGTTTTGGAACATCTTGTTCCGAAACAACACGTTCGCACGACAGTGTTTCGAAACAACCATTGCGAAACAACATTGTTTCGCCCACGGACTAGGTTTTACTTGTTTCGAAACAACGCAGTTGTTTCGGAACAACGGCTTCCCGTTGTTCCAAAACAACCGTGCGTTGTATGAACAGCTGAAACCTTATTTTGAAACAACCTCTGTTGTTTCGAAATAAGGAGGCTGTGTGAACACAGCCATAGACTCTAAGGTCAGAAAGGACCAATAAAATCATCTAGTCTGAGCTCTTGCACAATGCAGGCCACAGAACTTCACTCAATGCCTCCTGCAATAAATCTCCAACCTATGACTAAGTTATTAAAGTTCTCAAATTATTATTTAAAGACTTTAACGTACAGAGAATCCACCAGCAATTGAGTCATGCCCCATGCTACAAAGGAAGGTGAAGAACCCTGAGATACTTTGCTAAACTATTATGGGGAAAATTCCTTCCTAACCCTAATATAGTGATCAGTTAAACACTGAGTGTATGGGGTGCCAGTGTCAGGGCTAGTACCTCTGTCGGATGGTCTAGTCGCACTCTTTGGGGTGGTTTGTCCGCTTTGGTCCTCACCTGGCACCCAACTCTCACCTGTGGCTTCAAGTAGCTGTTTGCATGCAACAGCGGCCACACCCCAGCAAACCACTTCGACTGGCGGGCTAAACCAGGTGAGGGTAGCTGATGGGTCTTATACCCTCAGTATTCCCAGGCTTGCCTACCTTGCATACAAAGACTGGAATCCGGCCGACTCTGTGGAAGTAACCTCTATCAGGTTTAATGGAGAGAAAGGCGGATACAGCAGTGCACTGTGGAGTGCAGAGAGCAAGATGAGGCACGTAGGTTATCTTGGTCATCCACTGCATCCATCCCCATCCCCAGTCATCTTGACTTGTTCCTGCCACTGGAAATTGATGGTCTAGGATGAGACAGTGAGGTCGATGCTGCGCAACTCTTCCTCACTTTAATTAAAGTCTTGCGCAAGTCATCAGTCATCCTTTACCCATTCCATTGTCCCCAAGTCCTGTGGCAATGGGCGCGTGACGTAACGACAGGTGTGGGTACACTGGCAGTCATAGCCGCAAACCTGCACACAGGTGGTTCAGACCATAGGGTCGTTCCCCACTGAATGGAGCAACGGTGGAGTTCGGCAGCCGTCTGAGTGACTGAGCAGCCCTGTTTAGGACTGCACTGCTCACCTCCTTGGTATTGAGGAAGGGGCTAGAAAAGGTGCCCTAAAATTTTCCTGCTCCATGTTATCCTAGCTGGTTTACCGCAGCCGGCGGGAACCCTACATATGCAGTCGAAACAAATCATCAAGGAAAAAAGCAAGGACTACAATTCTGAACCTTGCTACATGGAACGTTCGCACGCTTCTTGACAGAGATGGTTCAGATAGCCCCCCAGAGACGCACAGCACTTATTGCAAGTGAGCTTGCCAGATACAATATTGATATCGCTGCCTTCAGTGAGACCAGGCTGGCGGGAGAGGGCGAACTTTCTGAAGAAAGCGCAGGTTACACCTTCTTCTGGAGTGGACAAGGACCTGCAGAGCGACGAGTAGCTGGAGTAGGCTTTGTAAAAAGAAAATACTTATTGGCAGGTTGGTTGGCCCACCTAGAGGTGTGAACGATCGCCTAATGACGTTGAGACTCCCCCTTTTAGGAGGGCAGAAGTTTGCATTCATTGTTAACGCCTATGCTCCCACCATGACCACTTCGGATATGATTAAAAACAAGTTTTATGAAGACTTGAATGATGTCATCACTGCTGTTCCCAATGCCGATAAACTCATCATTCTTGGTAATTTTAATGCAAGAGTTGGTTGTGACAGAACCTCTTGGGAAGGAGTGATTGGAAAGCATGGCATTGGTAACTGCAACAGTAATGGCCTGCTGTTCCTTCAGACCTGTGCAGAACATGGTCTTTTGATTACGAATACCGTCTTCCATCTTCCCACTTGTAATAGGACATCATGGATGCGCCCTCGCTCTAAGCATTGGCACCTCATTGACTTCGTCATCGTCAGGAGGAGGGACAGGCAGGATGTACAAATCACAAAGGCCATGTGTGGTGCCGAGTGCTGGACTGACCACCGCCTTATTGTCTCCAAGCTTCAGCTTCATGTTCAGCCCAAGTGATGTCCACAAGGTGTGAAAGTTTCAAAACGCCTGAATGTCAACAAGCTGATGGTCAGCGATATCAAGCAGCATTTTGTCAATACCCTAGACAAACGCTTGCAGTCCACCGTGTTGGACAATCAGGAAGTGGAGGGAGCATGGGCCGCACTACATGAGACAGTGTGTAACACGGCCATGGAGTGTCTTGGACCCTCTACCAGGAAGCATAAAGACTGGTTTGACGAGAATAGCACAGAGATAAAACAGCTACTAGAGGACAAACACTGTGCCTACAAAGCTCATCTGGATGACCCAAAGTCAACAGCGAAAAAAGATGCGCTGAGGAACGTACGCAGCATTATTCAACATAAACTGCGTCAGATGCAGGATTCCTGGTTGAGCCACAAAGCTGATGAGATACAGAGCTTTGCAGACCGGAACGATATGAGGAACTTCTACAAAGGGCTGAAAGAAGTTTATGGTCCTACCACCTCGGGTTCATTTCCCATCCTCAGTGCCGATGGGTCTACATTGATTACTGATAAAGAGAAAATTCTCGAAAGATGGGCTGAACATTTTGACAGCGTACTGAATCGCCCTTCTACCATCAATGATGATGCCATTGATCGGCTGCCTCAAGTTCCAATTAATGAGACACTGGGCACTATACCCACTATGGAGGAGATACAGGAAGCAACTCGTATGTTATCCAATGGGAAAGCACCTGGCTCAGACTCCATTCCAGCTGAAGTCTACAAAGAAGGTGGCACTGCCCTAGCAGAGAAATTCCATCAGCTGTTCCAGCACATCTGGCTGCACGAGACAGTCCCACAAGATTTCAAAGATGCTCCCATAATACATCTCTACAAGTGTAAAGAAAATTGTCAGGTCTGCGACAACCATCGTGGAATTTCTCTGCTATCCATCGCTGGCAAGATTCTGGCCAGAGTTCTACTCAACTGCCTCACTGCACACCTTGAGCAAGGTCTCCTGCCAGAGAGCCAGTGTGGCTTCCGTGAAGATCATGGGACTATCGACATGGTGTTTGCTGCCAGACAGCTTCAAGAGAAGTGTCAGGAACAAAATGTTGACCTATACTCCATCTATGTTGATTTGACCAAGGCATTTGACACAGTCAGCAGGGATGGCCTATGGAGGATCATGGCGAAATACGGATGTCCCAGAAAATTTATTGCCATTGTACGACAGCTACACAATGGCATGTTGGCCAGAGTATATGATAACGGAGAGACATCCGAACCATTCTCTGTCTCAAATGGAGTGAAGCAGGGCTGTGTTCTTGCTCTCACTCTATTCAATCTCATGTTTTCCGCCGTGTTGACAGATGCCTTCAGAGATGTGAAAATAGGCATCGGCATCAGATATCGTACTGATGGCTCACTCTTCACCCTCAGGAGGCATCAAGCTAAAACTAAGATCATGACAGACACAGTTGTTGATTTCTTATTTGCTGACGACTGTGCCCTTAACACTGCCTCCAAAGCTGACATGCAATACGTCGCTGACAGGTTTCCTACGGCCTGCACAAACTTCGGCTTTACTATCAATACAAAAAAGACCAAAGTAATGTATCAGCCCGCCCCAGGAAAGCATTACATTGAACCCAACATCACTATCAACGGACAGCATCTGAACGTGGTGGACAAGTTCACCTACCTTGGAAGCACAGTATCCAGAAACGTTGTCATCGACAACGAGGTGAATGCCAGACTCGCCAAAGCTAGTGCTGCCTTTGGCAGACTCCACAAGAATGTGTGGAATAGGAGAGGCATCACCCCAGTGACAAAGATCAAGGTGTACCGTGCCATAGTTCTTTCCACATTGCTCTATGGCTGTGAGATGTGGACAGTCTACCAACGTCATGCAAAAAAACTAAATCATTTCCATGTCACCTGCCTTAGAAAAATTCTTGGCATTAAATGGCAAGACAAGATCCCAGATACCGAGATCCTTGTTCGTGCCGGCCTGCCCAGCATCTACACCATCTTGATGCAAGTACAACTTCATTGGGCAGGTCATGTGGCTCGCATGCCAGATCATCGGCTACCAAAGAAACTGCTATATGGCGAACTCCAACAAGGCAAACGCTCCCAAGGGGGCCAGAAAAAGCGCTTCAAGGACACTTTAAAAGCGTCACTAAAGGCCTTCAGTATCAGCCACTTTACATGGGAGCTGATAGCCCAGGACAGAGGAGAGTGGCGTTCAGCTGTCCATCGGGGCATGGAAACATGCGAAGCCAACTGGATTGATGCAGCTGAGCAACGCAGATGAGCCAGGAAAGATAATGCCAGCAAACCACCAGCAGCCGCCACCATTCCCTGTCCGCATTGTCAGAGAACTTTCCGGGCACGGATTGGTCTGATTAGTCATTTGCACACCCACGGACCCCTACCCCAACCCCTGGATGACTAGATGGTCTTCGTCATTACCGATGGACGAATACGAATATATGGGGGAGACTCATCAATCAGACACCCAAGAAAGAATTCTCTGTAATAAATCAGAACGCATCTCATCAATCATCCTGTTAGCATATCTGCCACCAGGAGCCAAAGATTAGTCAATTGCCAAACTAGGCTGTCCCATTATATCATCCCCACCATGAATTTATCAAGCTCAGTTTTGAAACCACTTAGATTTTTTGTCCCCATTGCTCCTCTTGGAAGACTATTCTAGAACTTCACTCATCTGATGGATAGAAACCTGCATCTAATTTTAAGTCTAAACTTCCTGACAGTCAGTTTATATCCATTTGTTCTTGTGTCTACATTGGCACTGAACTTAAATAATTCCTCTGCCTCCCTGATATTTATCCTTCTGATATATTTATAAAGAGCAATCCTATCTCCCCTCAACCTTTTTTGGTTAGACTAAATAAGCCAATCTCTTTGTGCCTCCTCTCATAAGACAGGTTTTCCATTCCATAGCTCATCCTTGTAGTCCTTCTCTGCACCTGTTCCAGTTTGAATTTCTCTTTCCTAAACATGGGGGGACCAGAATTGCACATGGTATTCCAGAAAAGGTCTCACATTGGTCTCAAGTTGAGGCAAAGCAAATTTGAAAATGGGATTATTTAGCAGTGAAATGTCATTGAGAAAACAACACATTTCTCCAGAAAGTTGAGCTGCAAAGCAGCCTCTGTTCTCAGGATTTAGTCTCCGGTCAAATCCTCTAGTTGTGGCATTTATAAACCACCTGCTTATTCACTGAATGTCTAAGGTTATGTCTGCATCTACTTATTTAGTTCAGACTTGCATGTCTAAACTAAATAAGTCCGATTTTAGTCCGAACTAGCCGTGCATCCTAGTTTAAACTAAAAAGCATGGCTAGTTCGAACTAACTGCTTAGCTCAAACTTTTTAAGTTCAAACTAGCATGATTACATAGTGCTAGTTAAAACTAAAGTTCAAACTAAGCACTTAATTCAAATTTACTGTTTGAACTTACTAGTTCATACTAAGCTTTGCCTTGTTTGAACTAAGCAATTGATTAGTTTGAACTTGGCAAAGCCTGTGTACACCTGGTCAAAATTAGTCTGGACTAAGCTTTCTTAGTCTAGACTAATTGGCCAGTGAAGACATTGCCTAAGTGTCACATAGGCTATGTTCACACAGGGCAGGCTTGTTTCGAAACAAGACATTTCGAAACAAGCTGTTTTGAAATAACTTTTTATTTTGAAACACCTTATTTCGAAGGACAAAAACTTTGTCCTCGAAATAAGGGCGCGAAATAGCAGGTCCACAGTGTGGACCTGCTATTTCACTTGGGGAGAGGATTGCAGGCACCCGCAGGGTGCAGCGCAGAGGGGCGCTGCACCCCATGGGTGGCTGCAGAGGGCTGCAGACACTCATGGGGGGAGGTGCGGGGCTGCGTCTCCCCCCACAGGTGAGGCACGGGGCTGCGCCTGACTCCGTGGGTGCCTGCAGGGGACTGCAGGCACCTGCCAGGTGAGGCGCCTCTCTCCGCGGGCTCACTCTGCAGACACCCCTCAGCACCCTGGCCAGGGTACTGAGGGTTCCCTGGCCAGTGTGCTGAGGGGGCAGCCCTTCCTCCCAGGGTGCTTAGCACCCTGGGATGAAGGTCACATGTTGTTTTGGAACACTTTGTTCCGAAACAACATGTCCGCACAGGGCTGTTTCGAAACCACTGGTTTTGAAACAACCCTGTTTCGAAACCAAATGAGGTTTTAGCCATTCCGAAACAACGGCGGCCATTTCGAAACAAGCGGTTTGCTTGTTTCGAAATGGCCGTGCATCGTGTGGCCATGGCAGTTCTTATTTCGAAACAACTTCTGTTGTTTTGAAATAAGAAGTGTGTGTGAACATACCCATAGTGGGGGGAGGTTGAATTTTCCAGAAGAGGTGTTCTACACCTCTGAAACTGGTTGTCAGGATGGTGCCTGCCTCTTACCTCATTCCCTCAGTCAAGAACTTTCACCAGGATTTTACACAGAGCCAGTCACACAGCTTGGATTAGACCCGAAATTGCACCTCCCTCCCCCACCCCCATCTCAATAATACTTAGGATTTTATGCATTCCAATTAGTAGGATGGCCCCGTTCCCTGCTCCAAGTGGAAAAGCCCTGATCGCCATTCTCCACCTCTCCATTAGATAGCAGGCCCTATGTTGAAATCCCCTTCTGTGCTGTGATTTACCTACCTGGTAAACTAACAGCAAGAAGAATTTCCTTAGGACCCCTCCCTACACAAACTTCCTCTCCCACTGAAGAATTTCTGCAGCAGAAGTGAAGAAGGAGGTACCTGTCCCCCAGCTTCCCCCCATGAGGCTATGTTAGCTATACAATGACACATACCTAATGAGAGGGATGCAGAGATGAAATGCAAGCATTATCTTGGAGGAAAGACCCATGCATTGTTTATCCAGAGTCTGCCTCTAATACCTTGCAAACAGGATATAGCATGAAACTTCATAATACAGTCATCATGCTTTTCAACAAGGTAGCTGTGTGTCTCTTGCAGGCAGTGCATTACAAAATCATGTACAAACTTGTTTAGATAGGTTATTCTCCACCTTCCTCATCTCACTTCCTTCAGGGCAAGAGATGTAACTCATCCCTGACAACTAATTCACATTGCAAACCCCAAAGCATGGTTCTGTTTTTGCTGAGGGTGGGCAAAATGCCTTCGCAGGCACAGTGCTGGCAGGGATCCACTCACTGTAATGTCTTAGCTCAGCTCAAAGTCCCTTAAGTATTCATGGTAAACAAGAGCAGGCATGACTGGCCAGAAAGATACTAACATCAAGCACCAGTTTACAAAGCAAATCTAATGGATGGGATAATAAATTCCCAAGGCTACTTAGATTTAAATGGTGAAACATTCAGAGAGCCAAACCAGTGTGAAATCCCCATTCATCTGCTTGATGGGCAGTGTGGCTGAAAACCTAGCATACCTTGCTGGAAATTGCAACCTTGCCTCCCTAGCAAGACAAATGGTTAAAAAGACACAGGACAGAGACTCACCAGCAAGAATAGGTGCAGTCAACTGTCCAGACCCATCCTACCTGCCTTAGGCATTGATGAGAACTTCTGTTGGACAATGAGTTTTCTGCAGGAACAATGACTGCTATGATTCCTTTCATTCTTCCACCATGGGCCAGGAGAACAACTGGATATTGGTGTTAAGTGTCTGTCTGAGGTCAGAGGTTAAAGCCATGAGTTAATATGTAGATAAGGTGTGTTGCAGTGCAGATGCCCTGTAAGGACTCTGTGCCTCAGTTTCCAGATCTGTTAAATCAAGGCTACTGAATTTACCTCCCTTTTTGCTGCACTGGTTGATCTGAGAAAGCATATTATTCATTATTATTCTAGTGTCCATCTGCTCATGTTGTAGGTTCCATGTGGAATGCACCAGATGGCTATTATTGACTGAAGTTAAATGAGTTACTGCTTCCTGTGGGCTTTGTCCTCTTTTCTAGCACTTTGTCAACTGTAGCTTTGAAATAGTCCCTCCTGCGATCGTACCCTGTGAGTACAGAGAAATTTCGTCCGCAGGGTAATCTTTGTAACAGAGAAGATATATTCCTCCCTGCTGACACAGGAAGAGATACTGGCCAGGTTGTAGGGACATAACCTGGAGTTTCATAGCTTTGCCAACCTCAAGAGACCAAAAATCAGGACTTAGATCCCCCCAAATCCTGAGACTGGCCCTCCAAACCCCACAAGATTAAAAAATAATCAAATTGTATGTTAGTTCAGTTTTTTGCCTTTTGAACTCCTTGCTCATCTTCTGCTAGTGAGTGTAAAAATTTCAAGTTAAAAAAAACCATCCGTCCATGCACGTCTCTTTGGCTGCTCAAATACAGACTCCGCTTACCCACTCCTCATCCCTAAGACAGGGGACCTGCCATCTGTTACTAACAGACATAAGGCAGGTGAAGCCATACCTTTTATTAGACCAACAACTAGAAGATAGCGCCTACCTAACTTGGCTAGGCCAAGCTGACCAGCAGCGACTCAGGAGCAGGAGTACCAGTCACACATGCCCAGCCTGGAAATCATGGGATCAAAGGACCTTCCTGTGTCATCACAACAGCTCCTCCTGAAGATACTAAAATCCCATGACTCATGAGCAGTTAATGAGCTGGCAATGCTGTGAAACTACCTTCTTCTGGCAGCAGGACAGGGACTCCCCAGGCTGGGGAAGCTGCCATCAGAGCCCTACAACTCCTGCATTCCTTCCTGCCCCATATTCCTGCAACCCCTAAATCTGCCTCCTGCTCCTCATGGCACCTTCACTCTTTCCGCTCCCCTTTCAGCATGCCTGCTGCTCTTCACACTTCCAATTCTTGCTCAGCCCTCTGAACCATACAGTATCAGCCATTTTGCCTGTAGGCATGGCTGCATCTCTCTGAAATCAGTGGGAGGTGGCAGCCACAACTTTATTATGGGTAGGCAACTTCCAATGCAGATGGACAGTAAGGAAAGGGCAACTGTTTTGCTGGTGTCAGCACCATTGACAGTAATGGCTGGCCACCATGTGGTCACTGCTAATAAGGGAAAATTCAAGAGTGTTGCTTTTCATTACGTTTTACCGAGACAAGTAAAAACCCTACAGACTTGTGATATAATAGTGAGCCTTGGCAATGCTGTAGACACATGGCAGCCAGCCCACTATATAACCCAGTGTGACCTTTCCCCATTCCACCAGTTAGAGACCTCCCCTGTTGCTGAGGTCCAGTGTTTGGGCAAGCAAAGATCACACATGGACTCATCCACTGGGGAACCATCATATTGAGGAATCTGCCCACGAGCCCATCTGGCATTGTAAATCACGTGGGTTGCAAGATCAGATTACTGTGAGTCGATTTTGATCCATTTGCTAATATGTCTAGGCAAACTTACCTAAGACTCCAGTGCAGAGTGATGCCACCCATTCAGGTGCGAAGTGGGCAGAAACACTGTCCAAAGTGAAGTGAAGTTCCAAGAAACAGAAGGAGAGTAGACTAAGCCATGATAGAGCCACAGCTGGGACAGTGGGAGAAGATCAGAGGCTCCCACTCACCTGCCAGTGCTCAGAGGGCTAGAAGCCATAAAACCCAGGCCTCTCCTGGCCTATCCAGTGCTGGGGAGCTAAGACTCAGTGTGTGGCTCCTGTGTGCATGGCTGGGTCTCTGAAGAAGGCTTTTACTTCTCTTGCCAAGGGGATGAAGGCAGGGCTCATTTCCACCCTAGACTGTAGCACCAGGGGCCATGACATGGCCTGTCAGGGGATTTGCCTTCAGGATCAGAATGGTATTAAACACGCATGACCCATTTCCTGGACTGGCCTGTGTGCCAGAAGCTGGCACAGGGCAACCAGAGATGGCTTCCAGCCCTATAGGAGTCACTTTTCCAGTCAGATGTGGATGGGAGTTTCAGCACTGACCTAGGTCATTGCCTCTGATTGGCTGCCCATCCTCATTGCCCTGCCTCCTGGGAAAGAGCAGCCAATCAGTGATGCTACAGGAAGCATAACCATCCCTCCACCTCTCTGAGGATCTCAGAGTAGAGTTGGGGTAGATAGGCAAGCAGAAAGAGCCCAGCATAATCTAGGATAGGCCCACTCCCTCCCATGAATCATGAAGGGTATGTCCATATAGGTTTCTTATTTCGAAACAACAGAGGTTGTTTCGAAATAAGAAGCGGCATGTCCAAATGACGTACTCTCGTTTCGAAACAATGGGTTCCATTGTTTCAAAACAAGAGCTGTCGTTTCGAAACGGCTTAAACCCCTTCCGTTTTGAAACAATGGTTATTTTGAAATGAGTTGTTTTGAAATAACCCCGTTGGGACATGCTGTTTCGAAACAACGGTTATTTCGAAACGACTCATTTCGAAATGACCGTCATCCGGACATGTTATTTTGAAACAAGCGTTGTTTCAAAATAACAGGCTGACCTTCTTCCCAGGGTGCACAGCACCCTGGGGAAACAGGAACTTCCTGTCAGGGTGTGCCTGTGAGGCAGTGTGCCCTGGTGCTTTGCAAGGCATGGCCTCCCAAGGCACCAGTGCCACAGGGGGGCGACGCAGGGCCCCTGTGTGGACCCCTGAGGAGGTTCACTGCCTCCTCGAGATCTGGCAGCGGCCAGACATCATGTCCCAGTTCCGGACCACTCACCGGAACTGGAACATATACTCAGACATTGCTGCCGCAATGTCTGAGCAGGGGCACCCCGAGATGACCGAGCAGGTCTGGAGCAAGGTCAAGTCCTTGTGACAGGACCATGCTTGGACCTGGGAGGCCCGGGAGCTCCAGGAGGCAGGGAGCACAGGCACCTGCCTCTACTTCAAGGAGCTCCATGCATTCCTGGGGCCAGAGCCCAGCGGTCTCCCTGCTGAGGCTCTGGACACAGGAGTGCAGCAGAGCCCCTTGTCGGGCCTGGAGGCACCAGGGACCGGGTCTGATGTCTCCATTGGGGGGGCCTCCGGCCGCAGCACCACCAGCGGCAGAGGCTACCCCAAGCACCCCTGAGCTGTTCACCAGCCCAGCGGAAAGCAGCACAGAGGACCAGGGGCCCGATACCATCCTGGCCCCTAGGGACTCTGACACGGAGCCCAAGACATTGCGCCGGAACTCTGGAGCCACCGTGGGTAAATATTCCCCTCCCACTGAGGCACACAGGGCTGGGCCTGTCCAGCAGGTCACGGGTAGCGAGGGGGTACAGGGCCGGGCACTGGGGCAGGTAGGGCACAGGGTCGGTGGGTGCAGAGGCCCCCCCTTGGCCACGGGTCCCCAGAGAGACAGGTGGCACTGTGGTCACAGGCCCCTGTGTGCCTGGGGGTGGTTCACAGGGGCTGGATGTCAAAGATGCAGCCGCATCTTGGGCGGGGTGGAGAGCATGCAGGCCACACCACTGGCAAGTGGCCTTGGGAGACCTCCTAGAGCAAGGCGTGGCTGAGTCCAGCCCACCTTTGTGGGTACCACTAGCATGTGTGCCTCCAGGGTACGGTTCCCAGATGTCAGGCAAAAGGAGTACATGGTTCCCTTTTTACTGTCCTATTCTTCTTTCATCCTCACATTCTCTGCCTAGCAGGCAGCTTAAAATACAGGAGTTTGTCAGGCTTTTTACTGTAGGGGTTGAAGGATCCTGGAATGCCATAGAATACTGATTTGTACAGGCAAGTGTTCCAGGGCCCCCTAAACACCGATGAATACCACAGCCAGACAACATTTTCGCCCAGTGTCCTCCAGTGTCCTCCGTTTGGTACTTTCCTGACCTCCTTTCAAGGTTTTGGGGGCCGGTAGCCCTACCCCAGGGCAATGTCCCATGGGATCCCGGAGGAGCTCGGGGAGAGGATGGAGGCGTCAACCCAGGCCTGGAGATGGTAGCAGGCCCAGTGCCAGGATGCAGCCCTCCGTCTACTGCAGCAGGCAGCAGCGGCTGACGACAGGGTGGTCACGGCCCTGAAGCGCCTGAGTTAGCGCCAGCCAGCAGCAGTTGAGGCCCTCGCCAACGTCTGCGAGCTGGTGGAGTGGACGGCCCCTCCACGTCCTGCAGGGGGTTCGCCACCTGGCCCTCCCCAGAGGCGATGCCGGACCAAGGGCGGCCGTGGGCAAGGGCGGGGTACACCCCCCCCCGGACCCTCCCACAGGCCCTGCCTGACTTCCCCCCTGCCACCCCTCCCCGAACTCCCCAAAGTCCCCCTCCCAGGTTGCTGTCCCCTCCCCAAAGTCCCCCTCCCAAGTTGCTGCCCCTTCCCCCAGACTGCCCCCACATTTCCCCATCCTGTAACCCCCCCAGCCCTTCCCTGCCCCAAGCCCTGTATTGTTCAATAAATAGTTAGAAATGCATTCTTGGGGTTGAGTGGTTTTATTTGGGGGTATTCACAGTGCAGGTGGATGGGTGGGGGCTGGCTGTGGGTGAACAGGGGAGAGGGTGGTGTGGGGCAGGGGAGGCCTGGCCCTCAGAGTTCCTCCTGGGTGAAGGTGTTCATGAGTGCATTGCGCACAGACAAGGCTCTCTGGGATGGCTGCTCCTGTGTGGGCACAGGTCTAGGTTCCTCACAGTCCCTGACGAGGAGTCATGCCTCAGCTTCCCACGCAGGCGCAATGGGCTCACCCCACTGCTCGCAGCAGTTGTGGAGGGCCACGCACGCGCTGATCACCTGTGGCATTGTCCTTGCTGCGAGGTGGAGGCGGGTGAGGAGGCACCTCCAGCGAGCCTTGAGGTGGCCAAATGCCTGCTCGACCACCTGGCAGCAGAGGGTCAGGCGGCGGTTGAAGAGCTGCCGCCTGGGATCAAGGGGCCCTGCATATGGCCGCATGAGCCGGGGCGCAGGGGATAGGCCGCGTCTGCCACAATGAGGACGGGCACCTCTACTCCCCCAACGTTGATGTTATGCGGGGGAAAGAAAGTGCCCACCTCCATGCCCCGGTATAGGGCAGAGTTACGGAGGATCCTGGCATCATGAGCCCTCCCTGGCCATCCCACATAACAGTTCTGGAACAGGCCACGGTGGTCCACAAGGGCCTGAAAAATGATTGAGTTGTACCCCTTCCAATTGCGGTGTTCTGTGGCTCTGTGCTCCGGGGCTTGCATGAGGATGTGTGTTGCATCCAGGATCCCCGCACAGTTGGGGAAGCTGAGGGTGGCCATGCCAGGAATGGTGTCCTGCAGCTCCCCTTGTGTCACCAAGTGTCGCAGCAGGACCCGGTTGATGGCCCTGGTGACCTCCACAAGAATGTTGCCGGTGGTGGACCTCCTGACACTGAAGAGGTGTGCCACAGACCTGTGTGACTCCTGAGTGGCCATCTTCCAGAGGGTGATGGCCACTCTTTTGTCCACAGGGATGGCAGGCCTCATGGGGGTGTCCCTTCGGCACAGCAGCGGGGCGAGTTCTGTGACCAGGAGGTTGAAGCTGGCCCTGGTCATGTGGAAGTTCTGCCTCCACTGGTCATCCCCCCAGGTCCGCAGCACTACCTGCTCCCACCAGTCTGGGCTGGTCTCCTGGGCCCAGGCCTGGCGAGGCATGGAGGGGAGCAGGGGCTGTAGCTCTGCTCTGTGGGCCAGCTGGATGAGAGCATCAGGCAGAGGCTGGGCACCCACTGGGTCTGCGAGCAGAGTGTCCCACATCCACAGGACACTCTGCAGGCGGGCAGAGGGTCTCAGTGTTGCATGGTGCTGGCTGGGCAGCTGGGCAATGTCCATTGCTTGCAGAGTCCTGCTAGCCAGAGTGGACAGGGAAGTGAGGTCAGGGCCAGCTTTTATAGGATTGGCTACCAACATGGCCACTGACATGGCCCAGGGAGGCGGCCATGTTGCCACACCTCCCATGGTGCCCTGCCCCTGAAGCGAAATAGCAAGTCCACAGTGTGGACATGCTATTTTGATTCCCGCTTTTTCCTTATTTCAAAATGTCTTTTTGTTATTTCAAAATATGTTGTTTCAAAATAAGGGCGTTATTTCAAAATGACTTGGAGCTTGCGAACAGGGGACAGCAAACAGGGGAGTTTGAGAGGGAGTTTGGTGAGGCCACGATGGTGAAGAGGAGCCGCACTGCTGCCAGCACCCCTTCTGTCTCCTCCACCTGTGCCTGTAGCCAGACAGACATCCTGACCATAAATATCTCTACCCAGATCCTGATGTGGACTTGCAGGGACTGCAGCCTGCAGTTCCCTGTCTCCAACGATCAGGCTAGGGAGATGAATCGATGTGACAGGTGCCTGCTGGTGGAATCTCTCAGGAGGCAGGTGGGAGAGTTACAGGAGGAGGTGTCTCGGCTTAGGAGTATCCACACCCTGGAGAAGTTCCTCGACAGCATCCATGAGGAGAAGTGCAAGATGGAGGGCACTGACCAGGTACCAGAGACTACTGCCACAACACTGGAGCTGGATGGAGAGCCTGTGGCAGGGGGAGGACACTGGCAGCTGGTTACCTCTGGCGGTAGGCAGTGCTCCACCCCTGCCCACAACCCACCCTCTGTTGTGGTGAAGAATCGTTATGCGGTGCTAGAGACGGTGAAGGAGGTGGAAGAGGAGAGGCCATGCACCCCCGAGGCTGGGAGGATCACAGCCACCACAGCTAGGAGGAACCATAGAGTTGTGGTGGTTGGGGACTCACTTCTGAGGGGGACGGAGGCACCCATCTGTCGCCCTGACAAGATCTCTCGAGAGGTATGCTGCCTGCCAGGTGCCCGCATCCGAGACGTTACGGAGGGATTGTCGAGAATCATCCGCCCCTCTGACTACTACCCCATGCTTCTCATCCATGTAGGAACCAATGATACTGCGAGAGATGATCCTCGGCAGATCAAAGGTGACTTCAGGGCTCTGGGAGCGTGGGTGAAGGAGTTTGGAGCACAGGTGGTGTTCTCCTCGATTCTTCCGGTCAAGGGTAGAGGCCTGAGCAGAGACAGATGCATCCTGGAGATGAACGTTTGGCTGCGAAGATGGTGTCGTCAGGAGGGCTTTGGCTTCCTTGACCATGGGTTGCTGTTTCAGGAAGAAGGACTGCTAGGCAGAGATGGACTCCATCTTTCGAGGAAGGGGAAGAGCGTATTTGGACGCAGACTGGCTGACCTAGTGAGGAGGGCTTTAAACTAGGTCTGAAGGGGGAAGGAGACCAAAGCCCACAGGTAAGTGACTATGTGGGAGACCAGGGGGATGGGATGGAACTTGGGGGGTGCGGGGACTGTAACTCCAGGGATAGAAGAGAGGATAATTGGAACATGCGGGGGGAATCAAATAACTTTCTTAGATGCTCTAATGAAGCCCTAATGCCTGAGGCAGGTGGGGCAGGTCAACACCAAAAGAAAATCCAGGGAGGTAGATACAATAGAATTGAAAATCAAAATGGGAAAGTAGGGCAATCAGCTGGGTATCTTAGGTGCCTATACACAAATGCAAGGAGCCTGGGAAACAAGCAGGAGGAATTGGTAGTACTAGCGCAGACAAAGAACTATGACATGATTGGGATAACAGAGACGTGGTGGAATAGTTTGCATGACTGGAGCTCTGCAATAGATGGGTATAGACTGTTCAGGAAGGACAGGCAGGGAAGGAAAGGGGGAGGAGTAGCACTATATGTAAAGGAGCTGTATGACTGCTCAGAGCTTCATTATGAAAGTGGAAACAAGCCAGTTGAAAGTCTGTGGGTTAAGTTTAGAGGGGAGAGCAACAAGGGGGATGTTGTGGTAGGTGTCTGCTACAGACCACCAGATCAGAAGGAGGAAGTGGATGAGGCATTCTGTGTACAACTGACAGAAGTTTCTAGAGCACAGGCCCTGGTTCTCATGGGGGACTTCAATTACCCTGACATCTGCTGGAAGGCCAATACAGCAGTGCACAGGCAATCCAGGAAGTTTCTGGAGAGTGTTGAGGACAACTTCCTGGTACAAATGCTGGAGCAACCAACTAGGGGCCTTGCGCCTCTCGATCTGCTGCTCACAAATAGAGAAGAATTTATCAGGGAAGTAGA
>ML681963.1:37551371-37620831 GCA_007922195.1 Podocnemis expansa
GCTGGGGCGGTCCAGGCTGGATATTAGGAAAAACTTCCTTACTAGGCAAGTGGTGAAGCATTGGAATAAGCTGCCTAGGGAGGTGGTGGAATCTCCATCTCTGGAGGTGTTCAAGTCCCAGCTGGACAAAACACTGACTGGGATGATCTAATGGGAGTGGTCCTGCTTTTTTTTGGCAGGGGGTTGGACTAGATGACCTCGTGGGGTCCCTTCCAACCCTATGATTCTATGATTCTATGATAAACAACCCCTTGTGTCTGGACATAGCCGAAGAGATAGAAGTTATGTGGGGGTTGAGTGGGTACATAAATAAGCTGGGGGGGGCAGGTGTGAGGCTGGGGATCAGAGCATTAACTCACTCAGCTTTGGGCATTTTGGGGAAAAGCTAGGAGCTCCACACCATCAGGCAGCAATCTGTACAAGGCTGTATAACTTGGTTTTGGGGACCCTGCAGCAAGAGCTCCTGCAATGGAGGGGAAGTGAAAAAACAGGGTACAAGGTACAGTCCAGACTAATAAATCATGTGTCATCTCTGCCCTGCAACCCTGGGTGCCCTTTACAATGCCTCGATGCAGTAGCCTTCAGCCTCGACTGCTCACAAACAGCCTCCAGCATGTAAGCCACACCCTGAGTGTCTGTGAATAATTGCTACTAGCCTGCCACACTTGAGTTATACTCTAGGTCTTGCTAGGCTTAGTTATATGGCAAAACGATCCCAACCTCCCTCTAGGCTTAGATTTCACTGCAGAAATGTCTGTCCTGTATTGCCCAATCCTCTTCTGGACAGCATAAATTATGTTGTCGTCATTCCTTTAAAAGACTAATATGCATTCAATTCGTCACCCTAAATGGCGTTACCCAGACTCATAGATTCATAGATTTTAAGGTCAGACAGGAGCAATATGATCATCTAGTTTGACCTCCTGCACATTGCAGGACACAGAATCTCCCACTCACTCCTTCAATAGACACATGACCTAGGATTGTGTCTTTGAAGTCCCCAGATCATGATTTAAAGACTTCAAGGAACAGAGAAACCACCAGCAAGTAACCCATACCACACACTCCAGAGGAAGGTGAAAAATCTGCAGGACCCCTGCCATCAGTCCAGGCGGAAAATCCCTTCCTGAACCATACATGGTGATCAACTAATCCCTGAGCATGTGGGCAAGATTCACCAGCCAGACACCCAAAAAGAATTTCCGGTTCAAAACCCATCCGATTTACCACAGATATTTCAATTTAAACACAGTAGATTAGATAAAATGAACCCCCCCCAACGTTATTGATTATAAAATGAGTACAAATAATGAGGCATACAAATCTTAAATTATTACAAGAAATATAAAGATTAGATGAAATAAACAAGGCATCCTGTGTCACTTAAAGACTAACAAATTTATTTATCTATCATATGAGCTTTTGTGGGAGAAAATCCCACTTCATCAGATAGAATTTAACAAACTATAGCAGATTCAGCAAAGTTTCTCACCACATGCTTTCACCAGCCTTACTGACCAAACTCTTCTTCCAGAGTCCAGTGAATGCAATGGGCAGGGAGAGAAAGAGGAGTCCCTTGGGGAGTTGGTCCCTCCTTTTTATAGTTTCAACCCCTCTCTTGCAAAACATTTCCAGTTAGTCACTGGGAAACAAAAAAATCTATGTGGAAGGACCTTCATTGCTGCCTTTTTCTCACCTGTTTGAGCCTGTTTGGGCTTTCTTTATTTCCCTTCCTGCTTGATGATTCTATTTACTACTTAAATGCAAAGTAAGCAATGTACACATTCCTTTGTTTAGGATAGACCTGTTTGCCAGCCTTAGTTTGGGCAGGGCTATGGAGTTTGGACGTGTTAATCTCATCACACAGGGAAATCTGAAACCATCACATACAATGTTGTCACATATTTTATCAGGATGATACTGATCATCAAATTGTGAATTTTCTGATGATACCTTAAAAAGGCTACTTTGTGCAAAAATTATTACAATCATGTGTAGGGTGTGAACACAAGGGTATGTTTTTGTCACAGGGACTCAAATCCCCTTACTCAATAAAACTGAGTAAGCTGGCAACACTGGTTTAAACTACCACAAACACATACTGTGGGATGGGCAGGGGAGTTCAACAGTTCAGGAGATCACCTTTAACCAAAAAATAAAACAACAAAAAACCCTCATATTTTCAGGGCATAGCTAATGGTTGGAGAGGAGGGGCAAGACTCATGGATGTAAATGTTTGAAGAAGGCAACAAAGACAGCCAAATACAAGCTCATTCATTTAGAAACAAAGTATGTAGGTCAGACTGACAGGATGTGGAAATATACCCTAGAAAGTAATGACTCTGAAAAGGACTTAGTGGTCGAGGTAGATAACCAACTGAACATATGTTCTCTGTGTGATGCTGGGTCAATGTCATCTCTGGAGCTATAATCAGGAGAATACCCCATTGTAGGACAGCTGTTTATGGCATTAGTTAGACCATTGCTGGATATTGTGTCCAGTCTGGTGTTCATGTTTCTAAAAGGATGTTGACACATTGGAAAGAGTTCAGAAAAGAGCTACAAGAATGAGGTGAGTGTCAACGGAGGTGGCAGCCATGATGGTCAGCCATCCCCACATGTAGCCCCCCCTAGATTATGCTGCTCTCAGGGAGGAATGTTAAGTATCAATCTCCCTGATGGGCCTCACTCTCCTGTGTGAGTTTCTTCCTCCCTAGCTTTGTGTCAACAAGAAGATGGGTGAGTTCCTATCCCCGCTGAACAGTTTCTCGGCACCCCCGTCACCACAAAGGAGGGGTCATTGTCTGGGGTCTCAGTTCCATCATTGGGCCTGACCAGAATCCCACTCCCAATTGGCTATTTTTACTCTGGCTGTGCAAAATTCTATTTAAACCCCCTGTCTCAGCTAGCTTAGTGTTCGCCCACCCTCGAATGCTAAAGGGCATGTCGTGACCCGGTTGGACTGATCCCCCGACTGAGACAGGGAGCACCCACCCCCAAGACTTTGGGGGGGGGGTGTACACGAATTGCCGGCTGAACGATTAAGTACTGGGATGTTGCAGCTGGTCTGCCTCCTCACTTTGGGTTCCACTACGGTGCTAGGACAGGTATTATAAATCGATACAAACCTCCTACTTCTCTTAATTCTTTTCCTTGCTACTATTCATGTATAGTCTGTTATTGTAGCTTCCTTATTTGAGTTTTGTATAGTTTGTGTAGCTGTTTATTATTCCCCCTGTATCCTGCATAATCCTTTCATGATATAGACGTTCATTGCCTAGCATAGATTGTTATTTCATCATATGTTTATTAACCATTTGTATTTTGCATTTTTATTATAAAGTTGTTTATTGCTCCACTTCTGCTCTAAACTGCTGGCCCCAGATTCCCCCAGCATACACTGGAGGAGTGTGGGAGTTTAGTTTGTCTCATCTGACTCCTTCATTCTGCCGCCCACCCTTCCTGGCTAGCAAGGGGGAATGGCTTTGAGCCATTGGTAAATATGCGTTGGGTGGGCTGATCAGTGCCGATACCGATGTTGAGGCAGTAAAAGGCCAGAAAAGTCCTTGACTTATTATGGCCACTCTTTTGTAGGTTATTGCTCCATACAGTTATTTGGTTATAAGTGTTTTACACAGTCTTTCTTGTTCCATACTCTTATTTGGTTATAAGTGTTTTACATAGACTTTCTTGTTCCATGCTGTTATCTGGCCATAAGTGCTTTACATAGACTTTCTTGCTCCACACTGTTAGTTGATTATAAGTGTTTTATATAGACTTGCTTGCTCCATATTGTTAATTGGTCATAGGTGTTTATGGTATCACTATAAACGTAGGGTTTTTTTGTTTACTTGAACTGGTGTCTGTCTCATTGGTGAGTGTCGTCGGTCCACTGCAGTTACATTGCGAACCCGGGGTTCAACAGTGAGGTTTGAAAAATCTGCCTTATATTGAGATATTAAAGGAGTTTTTAATCTATCAGCAAAAGGCATAAGTAGATCGAATGGTTGGAAGCTGAAGTTAAACAAATTCAAACCAGAAATAAAGTGAACATTTTTAAGTGAGATAACCAACCACTGGAACAGCTTATCTAAGAATGTAGTTGATGCTCCATCACTAGAAATCTTTAAATCAACACTGTATGCCTTTCTAAAAGATACAGTCTATCTCAACCAGAAATTATGGGCTTGATACAGAAATTACTGGTTGATGGGTTTTGGCATCTGTTATGCTGGTTGTTAAATTTTCCAGACTACTATACCCTTTTCAGGAGTCTAATTTGTCTTGTGTACCCCAAGCTTCACCTCACTTAAAAAATAAGCACTTACATAATGAGATATTAAAATGCAAAAGCATCACAGCACCCTGTTACTGAAAAATGACTTAGTTTTTCATGTTTACCATATAATTTAAAAATAAATCTATTGGAATATAAATATTGTACATTCGCTCAGTGTAGAATTATATAGAACACTATAAATAAGTCATCTATATGAAATTTTAGTTTGTACTGACTTTGCTAGTGTCTTTTATATAGCCTTTTTAAAAATTAGGCAAATATCTAGAGGAGCTGGTGGAATACCTCTGCATACTCCCAGGGGTATGTGTGCCCCTGGTTGTGACCCACTGAACTAGATGGTCAAAATGGCTTTAAAATCTCTGAATCATTCCATGAATCTAACCAACATCCCATCCTAGCAGGTATGCAAACTGACTTGGCCAACCCAGTTGCTTTGTGTGGGTGTAAGCTCGGGGGTAACTGATTCTTGGCTATGTCTACACTGCCAAATTAGTCTGGACTAAGGAGGCTTAGTCTGGACTAATTTGGACCATGGCCACACTAGGCTTTGCCTAGTCTGAACTAAGAAATTTCTTAGTTCGGGCTAGGGAGAGCTTAGTCCCAAGTAGTTGGTACCAATGTTAATTCAGACTTCTGTGCTTAGTTCGAACAGTGTGGACAAGACCCAAACTAAGGGTTATTCAAACTAAGCCATTAGTTCAACCTAACTGCATGTTCTAGTTCGAACTAAGCATTAGTTCAAGCGAAAAAGTCTGTGGTTAGTTCAAACTAGCCCAAGGTTAGTTTGAACTAACCTCAAACTTCTGTAGTTTTGGCTAGCAAGTCCGAACTAAAACTGTAGACGTAGACATAGCCAGTGAGCCTAGTGTGGGCTGTTGATTGCCCAGGCTGGACGCAGTAACAGACTTTTGAGGGATGGTCACAATAACAGCGTGTGCTGTAGCTAGAGTCCATCCTGTCATGGCTCCGACATGGAAACCCTATGTAATTTGCTATAGCAGTTTGCTGCCGCCTCTGTTACGAGAGAATCAGTGTTTGGAATGGATCTGCGGCAGGGGCATGATAAAATGGCTACACTTCCTTCAGTGTCTTGTTCTACTGTACCTGAACAAAGTGGCTGCTACTCTCCTCCTCCCTCCACCTTCATGCCATGATATGGAGATCAGTTCACTGGTGAATTCATTCGCACTGTCATTGTCCATGAGCCCCATCTCTGGGGTGCAATTATTCAGGTCTCACGGCACCCTCTTGTGGTGTCTGCTGATCATGCTGTCCTGCTGGAACCATCTTAATTCCCGAGCTGTAGGCTTGGTGACACAGGCTAAACAGTGCACTCCTTCATCTGGGAACCTTTCTGCATACCAGGCTGTGCCATTCTTACACTCCCACACCCCAGCAGATGACATGCTGGAGGGGAGCAGAGAGTGCCTGGAATGTGCCCATAAATAACTACCCTAACCAGTTCCTGCCACAGGTGCTTGGTGAATGGCCCATGAGTTTACATTTAAATTTTAAAAATATATTTATATAATTTAAATAGCTGTGATCTTTTCACTGATCTAATTATGGAATTGTATTTGTTTCCCAGTCATAATTAGGAACAGAAGAGCTGGTGAAGGCTTGCATTATGGCCCTCAGGAATATGCTGCACTGCCAAGAAAACCAGCCTAGTTCTATGATCCATTGGAGAGAAGACGGCTCACTGTAAGAAGATGTCTGATCACATGGGGAAGGGACTTGTTTTACCCAAAGTCCTACTAGAACCTGGCAGAGGGCAGGTCTCTGCTGCAGTGAGTAGACTGGCAACTGGGAAATGGTGTGCTCTTCTCTGAACCACCACTAACCCCAAAGGCCCACTGTAATGCTGAGGATACCACACACAGTGGTGATAGAGGTGCTCCCTCTAATTTTTCATAGACTGTGTGCGCAAAAGAGTTCTTTGCAGGTGCAAAAAATAGCCTTGTGTACGCTAATATTAGCACTGTTGAATTTTTTTGTGCATGCTTTACTTTGTTGTGTGCACGTTTCACAATCTGTGTGTGTGTGTGTGTGTGTGCGCACAAACACACATACAAACACACACACATACACACAGCTTAGAGGGAACAGTGGTGCTGAGCTGTGCTGTCCTTCTTCCATAGAGAACAGCGACATCTGTAGACTCTTTTGGCCTGCAGCATGAGGCCCTGGCACAGGAGAGATCCTGCACTGAGCAGGGCTCTCAGCAAGCTTCCTCTGGCCTCTCTTGATCCATCAGGCATAGATGATTGGTGAAGCTTCCCCTGGGGAAAGGCAATCTCCCTGAGCTGCCTCTTCTGACCAAGGTCCAGACCCGTTCTTAGGATGTATGTTGATTTATTAAAAAGGTTTTGTAATCGTTTTTGTAATCCACGGTTTTATAACTTTATTTGAAAAAAAAAAGTCATAGGTGTTGGAACTAAGGGTGCTGGGGGTGCAGTATTCCCTGCCTGAAAGTGGTTTCCATTATTTAGAGGGCCACAAAATGGCTGAAGGGTCTTCAGATTATTCATGATCATGATATTTTTGAGGATCTTTCCATCAAGAAATAAATGTTCAGATTATGTGCTATAACTTGATCCTCTTTCACCACTATCATAAATGAGTTGATGCTGAACTAAAAGGCTGCATAAGGCTGTCTGTGAGGATATTTATCACCTAATTTAGACTTGAACATGCTTGGGGGCTGCTGCTATTGTTCTGTGTCTATTGGTGTCACAAGGAGCTTGCTTTTGCCTTTTTAATATCAATGTGAAGAAGGTGAGGGGCAGATGATGGTGAAAGCTGTAATATCTTCAGACTAAATGCAGATTCTAATAACAAGATCAGGAAAGGTAGCTGTGTTAGTCTAGTTCAGTCAGTGGTTTGCAAACCATCGGAAGGGACCAAATCCTGTAACATAGATCATCAGGTACTGAGTAAGAGCGCCCCCAGCTGTTGCTTCCAAAAGATTGGAATGCATTGCTTGAAGATGTAATTGTTGGGTTGTGGGCCTATAAGATTTTTTTCAAGTGAGTCCTGAGGAAAAGAGGTTGAAAATCACTGGCCTACTTCAGAAGAACAAACCAGGAGTCCAGCAGCACTTTTAAAGACTAACAATTTTATTTTATCACATGAGCTTTCATGTGTGGATCCTACTTTGTTAGACATTGAAATAGAAAATTTACAGCGCGGAGGAGAAAAATAAATGCAGTAAAGGGCAGGACACAAGATCAGTAAAGATTATTTCAGCTAATTGAATAGGTTGTATTAATTGAAACAGTGTGGAACAACAGAAAAAGAAGTGGGGAGACTGAAGGGAGGGGAGAAATCACCCCTTGTAAAGAGAACCAGCCCATATCTCTGTTCAAATCCAAGTTAATGATGTCAAATTTTCATATGAATGCCAACTCTGCAGCTTCCTTTTGAAACTTTGATTTAAAGCTTCTCTGTTGGATCAGTGAAGCTGATGGTTTTCATGGGATGCAGTCGTGTAGAGATGGGGGGAAGGTGGTGGGGGGCTGAGACCACAAGCATTGAGCTGCAGGAGAGAACCAGGCCAGCCCTGCACCAGGGCCATATGAATGGGATCCCAGGCAGAGCTGCCAAGTTTCAGGTCACCTCCCAGTGCCCCCATCACCTCCACTGTGTGCGCCAGAATGTGGAGGGGGCTGCAAGGCATGGGGCAGCATGGGGTGCCTGGGGGAACACAAATGAGCACTTAGTCCCCAGGCGCTAGGCACCTTTGCTACACCATTGATGGAGGGTGAAGGGGGATTGAAACATTCCCCTAAAGGTTTTTGAATGTTGCCACTTCTGATATCTGATTTCTGTCCATTTATTCTTTTGTGCACTGTCCTGTTTGTCCAATGTATAAGGTGCGGGGGCATTTCTGGCACATGATGGCATATATTACATTGGTGGATGAGCAGGTGGATGACACTTGAGAGAATGAGGGATTATCTTGCAGGATAGGCTGTAAATCCTTGATGATGTTCTGAAGAGGTTTGACTTGGGAGCTGTAGGTGATGACCAGTAGGCTATGTCTACATTTGCTTTTTTAGTTCTGACTTGCTAGTCCGAACTAAAAAAGTCTGAGGTTGTTCTGGACTAGCTCTGAGCTAGTTTGGAGTAACTGGGCTTTTTAGTTTGAACTAGCCACGCATCCTAGTTCAAACTAACTTTTTATTTCGAACTCAGACACACAGCTAGTTTGAACTAATGGCTTAGTTCAAACTTTTTTAGTTCAAACTAGCCATTAGTCCTGGTCTACATCACATTTAGTTCGAACTAAGTGCTTAGTCTGGACTAAACAGTTGAACTTATTAGTTCAGGTTAAGCTTTGGCTAGTCCAAACTAAGAAATTTTTTAGTTTGGACTAGTCACAGACTAGTGTAGATCCGGACCAAATAATCTGGACTAATTGGCCAGTGTACACGTAGCCGTAGTGTTCTGTTGTTTTCTTTGTTGGGCCTGTTCTGTAGTAGATGACTTCTGGGTACCTGTCTGGCTCTGTCAATCTGTTTCCTTGCTTCCCCAGGTGAGTATTGCAGTTTTAAGAATGTTTGATAGAGATCCTGTGTCTGTCTCTATCTGAGGGACTGGAGCAAATGCACTTCTAATTTTAGAGCTTGACCGCTGCAGACAATAGTGATTAACCACTGGAATAAGTTGCCTATAAAGGCTGTGGAATCTCCAGCTATGTCGACACTTAAGAATGCTAGTTTGAACTAAGTTAGTTCAAATTAATTAGTGCGAACTAATTTTGATTAATTGGAACTAACTTAGTTTGAACTAGCACGTCCACATTAGAAGCCTAAATCGAACTAGCATGTCCATGCACAGGACTTGTGAGTTTGGCTTAGGGGTGGAAGGGCACCATGGGAAGTGTGGCAACATGGAACCCAAGAAGGGCCATCCCCCCATCGAATCCCTTAAAAAGAGGAAAGCACTTCCTCCCTGGTGCCATGCACCCTGGGAAGAAGAAGGTCAAACCTTGTTTAATTTGAACTAACAGTTAGTTCAAAGTAATGTGTCTACATTGGGTTAGCTTGAACTAATAAGTTCAAACTACCTTAGTTCGAACTGAGGAATTTCTTAGTTTGAACTGATGAAAGCCAATGTGGATGTGCATTAGTTCGAATTATTCCTCCTTAATTCAAACCACATTCCCAGTGTAGACATAGCCTCCATCACTGAAAAAGTTTATGAACAGGTTAGACAAACACCTGTGAGGGATGGTTTAAGATGGTATTCGGTCCTGCCATAAGAGTAGGGGAATGGATTCTACCACCTCTCATGTTCCCTTCCAGTTCTATGATTCTATATTTGAAGACCAAGAGAAAATCTCATATCAGCAAATGCCATGGAACGACTGAGATCATTTGTCATTACCTTTAAAAAGATAGGATGCATATTTAATCATGTAAATGGTACAAAACTGAAACAAACTTGTTCCAATCCAGACACAGGAACTGCAACTTGTTAGCATTTTGTTGTTGTTCTGTTGTGTAAAGGATTTAATTATACAAATCTTGTTTCTGGTGGACAAGATCCCACACAACTAAACCAAACACAGCTGGCACTAATTAGTCACCTTCTTGACAGTTACTGCAGAAGTCAAGGACAAAATGGGCCTTTCTTGCTGCTTCCTGATGTGGGGCTGAATAGGAATTTAATTCTCCACATCTCTCAGTCAATTTTGTCCTACTTACGTAGTCTTAAGCATTGCAAAACTGAAAACAAATAAAGCACAGAGAACAGGAAACCAGGTGCTTGCTCATATAGAAATGAATAAGTGATATTTTTTTAAAAGATCATGTCAACAGTTTCACAGTCATATTCTGCCATTTTTAAGCATGCTATAGGGTGTCTCAGACTTGAATGAAGTTACATACAGGAGTTTGTATACCCCATAGCTATCTAGGCTACTGGCCTGGTTAGCTGTTGCTCACTCATTCCTGGATTCAATACTACCAACACACAAATAAGCACACTTTCTAAGGTTCTAGGTCATCAAGCAGGGCTGGGTTCTAGCAGGAGCTTTAGGAACTGAAGCCCCAAGCCCCAGCCAAAAAGGGGGCCCCAGACTCATCCCTAAAACCCCATATCCGGCTCCCCCTCACCCTGCTCAGCACAGTGGGGCTTCCTTGCTGGTGCTTGGGGGGGTTGAGTCTGGGGCCAGAGGACAGACTCTGAGCTCCTGCCCTGCCCCTGGGCCAGTTGGTTCACCGTGGGGCAGAGCCAGGCATACCAGCACCAGTTCACTCCACGCAGGGGCTGGAGCCAGATGGTTCTCAGAGCAGCCTCCATGGCTTTGCTGCAGCTTTCTAGGGTCCTTGGCCCCGAACGGCTACACTAGGTGCTGCATTGCATGCCATCCAGCCTGCCACAACACCTGGTAGCAGATTGGAGAAAGGTCAGTGTGGGAGCACCCTTTGGCCTCAGTCCTCTTCCCCCCCCCCCCAGCAACAGGCCTCCATTCTGAGGGGGGCGGGGGCCCAGGCAGTGGGGGGGGGCATTGTAGGGGGCATCCTGGGGCCCCCAGGCCAGTTATTCTGGCCCTGTCAATGAAACACTTAAAAGTCACTGACAAATGACCGTATTGCTCTGGTTTGAACCAGCTCTTTATAAGACCCTGTTCCAAGAAGCTCTACTATGACTAATCAGAATAGACCTCATTCACATTGGTCCTCCACATAATAAGGTGATTCACCCTTCTTTGAATGTGTATATAAACCTAACAGACTTAAGTTCCAACTTCATGCATCTGATGAAGTGGGTTCTAGCTCACAGAAGCTTATGCCCAAACAAATGTGTTAGTCTTTAAGGTGCCACAGGACTCCTCATTTGTTTGGCTGAAAGAGACTGACATCGTTCCTCTTCTGGTACTAGTCTACTACTATCTATTACTGTAATGTATATCATCATGTGCAAGCGAAGCCCCTCTACAAGAATAAATGGGCACAAATCAGACATCAAGAATGATAACATTCAAAAATCAGTAGGCGAGCACTTCGATCTCCCGGGAAACACAGTAAAAGACTTGAAAGTTGCCGTTCTTCAGCAAAAAAAAAGGTTAAAAAACCAGACTTCAAAGTGAAACTGCAGAGCTGAAATTCATATGCAAACTATCAGGCTAGGTCTGAATAGAAACTGGGAATGGCTAGCTCTCTGCAAAAATTGATGTTTCCTCTGTTGGCAATTCACATCTTCTTATCAATTGTTTTGAAAGAACCTCTTCCACCCTGACTAAATTGACCTCATTAGCACTTGCCCTCCTTATTATTTGTAACTCGCCCTTGCACTTGTATATGTATCTAACAAACTGAAGTTTCCACTTCATGTATATGACAAAGTTGGTTCCAGTCCACAAAAGCTTATGCCCCCACAAATGTTTTTGTTAGTCTCTAAGTTGCCACAGTACTCTTCATTGTGTTGCAAGAAGCTTGTTTCAGTGCCATTAGCGAATGTTATCTCCAGGTTATCATCATGTTTACTCAACTTCACCCTTTTAAGTTCAGCACTAGTTTCAAAATACATGACATCCTTTGCTTGGTCCTTTGAGAAACTGTCTATTATTTTCACATCCTTCACCTGGTGCAGATCATAAATATCACTCTCTTTCACAACATGCAGGATATCAGAAACCCACATTGGCTGGAGAAGGTCAAATCCACCCTTCGCACTCAGGAAATTACTTCCTTCATTTCCTACCAGGATGTCAGCACAACTGGTATCAATCCTATTTTCTATCCCAAAGTACAGGTCACCATCAGCATCAGCCCCTGATCCGTGACCAAGATGGACATTTATAAGCCCTCTTGTGTGGTTCTGGGGGATCTCCCACAACCAGCAAAGTGTCCATTCCAGAGGAACCCTAAACTGTGCCCCAACCCTGTCCTGGGTAAAGAACATTGTCCCTAGCTCAGGGGTAGGGAACAATGTTTCCTCTAGTTTTTCGTAAGCTGTGTGCACAAAAAAAGTCTTTCATGCAAATTTTCAGAACCAATGTCCAAATTTGTGCATGCTCCAGTGAGTGTGGTCAAACTTGTGAGTGCAACAAAGCAAGTGTGTATGGCTGTGTTCACACACAGGGGGTTATTTCGATACGGTTGTTTCGAAACAACTTGTATCGAAATAACGCCTTATTTCGAAATAATTTAATTTGAATTAACAGTTTGTTAATTCGAATTAAGGAAAAAAGCTCAAAGCGAAATAGCAGGTTCAGGCAACAGTTATTTCGAAACAAGTCACCGTTGTTTCGAAACAACATGTTCACACGGCGTTGTTTTGAAACAATCGTTTTGAAACAACGTTGTTTCATCCCCGCATGGGGTTTAACTTGTTTTGAAACAACGCCATTGTTTCGAAACAACGGGGCCCGTTGTTTTGAAACAATCGTGCATCGTGTGAACGGCCTAAATCTTATTTCGAAACAACCTCTGTTGTTTCGAAATAAGAGGGCTGTGTGAACACAGCCTATGATGCAAATAATATCTAAATTTTATTTCTATATGGTGATAGAAATGATTTTTATAAATTACAAAACCTTATTTGAAATGTGTTACTTGAAACCACCTTCTGAAACTAGCATAAAAATATTAGCACTGGTGAATTCTTTTTGTGCACGCTTTATTTTCTTGTGTGCAGGGGTTTCATAACTTGTGTGCACACGCACACGTACACAGCTTAGAGGGAACATAGGTAGGCAACCCCTGGCTTCTTTTGGTGGCGGCTGGGGCACGGAAGGTCCCTACCATGCCTGTGCCTCACACATGCTGTGGAAAGAAATTGCCTAGAGCAGCTTCTCTCCATGTTGTGCTGCCACCAAAAGGAGACACACTGGGTAGTTTCTTTCCGCAGCATGCCTGGAAGACTGCGCAAGAGCAGCTGCTCCAGGCAGCTTCTTTCCATGAGTGGCTCCTTTCAGCAGCATGCCTGGTAAGGAAACCCCAAACTCTAGCCATGGCTGCTACTAAATTTTCAGGCAGCTGTTGCTTTTTTTTTTGATGAAGACAGCCAGCAGCACTGGCTGATGGGCTGAGAGGAGGGGCTGGCACAGTGGTCGGCAAACATTGCTGACCCCTGCTCTATCTCCTCCCAGAATATAGTCATCCCCACATCCTCCATGGATCTCATCATTCCCAACCCCACAGAAAGGTAGTCCTTAGCCCACTGCAGCCTTGGAGAATATCACTTCTACCTGGTCAATACAGAACATCTCTTTCTTTTCCTCTTGTCAGTGTGTTCAAGGCTGTTTCCAAAAACACTATCCTCAGACAGAAACACCCTGCTACAGTGACTGTGGAGGTAAGACTCCTGCTCTGAAAGGTTAAAGTGAAGTTCTATCACAAGGAACTCCTGTCCAAAAATGAAGGCTGAATTTCAAATGTTGCCTCAGAAAATGTGAGTCGTACATTGTATTTGGTTTGCAGAATCAAATTCCTGTTCTTTTTATTTGGGCATACTTTACAGGCAGACACATCCATTCACCCACTCTGGGGTAACTGAGTTGCAAATCTCTGTCTACCAGTTTTTCAGATTTAATAGCCCAGCCTGCAGAGAAAGGAAATCAACTCTCCCATTGCCTGCAACATCATCAAGTCTTTGTAAGTTTTTCTAATGATATTAATATCTTTCCACCTTTTCCACTCATGAAACCACCAATGATCCCTGGACTGATGTAGTAATCCTCATTTCCGCATGTTTCACTGATAACTACAGAACAATTATTTTTGTGGCATCAAGGAAAATTCCACTTCTAGCATCTGTATAATGTTTAGGCTTAAATGTGAATAATCTGCGGCATAAGCAGAGAGCTCATTAGTACGGTACCCTCTAAAATAATCCCATCTTCTATATAGTCAACAAATGACTGCTTTCACCAGACCTGTGCAGTTCTTTAAAGAGATGTCACATTTTCCTCTTGTAGTATGGTTCTATTCTATTCTATTCTCTAGTAAACTTAGAAGAATGGATCTCAGAGGAACTGACAGTTGAGGAGTTGAGAAAACTCAGATTTTCAAAGTTCTCTCTTCAAATCAAAACATCAATTAATGTATCTTTGGCCCAATTATAATAAGTTTTCACTTACCAAACTGTCTGGAATAACCATGGGCCCTCCCATCTACCTGAACTTTGTTGACATGGTCCTTGAAACCCATTTTTGATCACAACACAATGGCCATTGTTATAAAATAACTTCATATCATTTTCTGTTTACCTTACTGATATCTGAGTGAATGAAATATTTATCATTGGAAAGTCTCCAGCTGTGTCCTATGCCTGATTATAGATCTCAGTATCCCCACTATCTTGAGGAATAGAGTAAACATCCTGGCCATTTCCACCATGAATGAAAATTTTCTGTGGCCCCAGGAAGAACAGTTCAATCCCACTATTTCCATAAGATTTGTAGAAATGTTTGTCAGAGAATAAGGAATTTGATTTGCTGCACAGTATAAAACTGGTTGGATCAAGAATCTTTATAGGAACCACACAAGGAGCTGTTATCTAGTTTCATGGAATCTATCACATCTGGTTTCACAGGTTTCCTTTAAGGTTACTGATTTTGATTTAAGCACAGCACTTTCACCAATTCCCCAAATACTAATGGTGTGTTCACATAAATACTCAAAAGCAATCTCTTTGGTTACTGGTTGAGACCTAACAGGATTATTAGTGGCTATTTTCACAGAATTTTGATCAGCTAGTTCAACAGATACATTGTCTTCATAATAGGAACATTTCTGTTGAGCAAGGCAACTGTCTCGCTTTAGTCAGTGTCTTTTAAATGTTCATGGATCTTATAGTTCTGGGGAGTTTGCATTTTCTTCACCAGTTCCATGCTCTTGTTATGGTCTTTCTCAAGATCATGAATTTTTCAGGTTATACTGAAAGTAGTAACCTACTTAAATATAGCCAAAAAGAGATTTAAAATGTCCCACAGACCAAGAGCTATTACCATAACAACAGCTATCGGATGCTTTCCTGTGCTGTTATGATTTGCAGGTAAGGAATCTAGCTTGTGTTTTATTTCATGGCACACAGGGTCGATGCCTAAGCTTATCACACTCAAAGCAGTTAGTTGTTAATGGCACTGGTCCTGGCTTCACCAGACTACTCAGTAGTATAGATGTATCTAGAACTGCATCAGTTTTACCAATCACACTTTTGCTGAAGATCTTCCTATATAATGAATGCAGTGAAATCTACTGAAAGTCATGGGACACGATCTGTAATTTCTGCTATTCTAGTCACTTAATGTATAAAACAAAGTGACTCTGCATTGTCAAGCATCCCTGAGATTCTAGTGACAGCCTGTTTAAATGTTGGTTCCAATCGAGTTTGAAGCAGTTTTATTGACACCTGCCAGCTCCCCTACTACATGAAGACCCTGGGCTACAAAAACCCTTTCTTCCTCATTTCACCCCTCTGCAAACATCTGGTTGGCTGCTTGGAAGCCCATTAAAATCCCATAAAGACCTATTTGTTTATTAGTCTTGTACAGGGCAATGTTAGCATCTTTAAAATAGAATGATCCAGCTCTTTATATCTCAGTGGCTCTGATTCTCCAGAAACAGGTATCTCTATGGGCACGTGTACACGGCTCTTTTATTTCGAAATAACACTTGCGGCTGCGAGCCCCGCAGCTCACCTGGCCACCAGCTCGGGGACCTGCAGCCGCGGGCGGGGTGGCCGCAGCCCAGGCGGCTCACCCCGCGCCCTGCTGGGGGGCGCTGCGGCCACCCCGCCCTGGCTGCAGGCCCCCGAGCTGGTGGCGGGTGAGCCGCGGGGCTCGCAGCCGCTGCCCCCGCTGAGCCCAGGGCCTGAGGGGCCGGCGGGACCCGGCTGCAATCCCCGCGGCGGAGAAAAGCTGGGGCACCGGCACCCTGCCGTGGGGTTTGCCGCTGGCCCTGGCAGCAGGGAGAGCCGGGTGCCCCCGGACCCCACTGTGGGGCGGGGAGCAGCCCCGGCAGCGGGCAGAGCGGGGAGCCCCGGCACCCGGCCGCAGGGCTCCTGAGCAGCCCCAACGGCGGGGAGAGCGGGGCATCGGCACCCCTCTGCAGGGCTCCCCGCTGGTCTTGGGGGCAGCGCCCCGTGCCCTGCGGCTTGTCTCCCCTCAGCACCCTGGCCAGGGTGCTGAGGGGGTGGCCTTTCCTCCCAGGGTGCTAAGCACCCTGGGAGGAATTTCAAATCATGTTTTTTCGAAATAAAGGTTTTATTTTGAAATAAGTCATTTCGGAATGACTTATTTCGAAATAAAACCTTGCGTGTAGACATAGCCTATGGTTTTCTGAGAGTCTGTTTTGCGCTTGATTTAAACTTCAGGCCACCACTATATTTTTCAATAAATTCAACATTGTGATAGTCAGTGAGGTTGTGGAGATTGTGTGTGTTTATTGCTTCTTGGGGTTTGGTGGTTTTTGTTTTGGGTTTTTTTTGGCATATTCCCCTGGTCCTCTGGCATCTTTTACAGTAACTGCATCTTCAAACTTTTCCAAAGCCTGTCTCCCCTGTACCCTAGCTTCTCCAGAGCACTTGCAGACAAACCATTTTAGTCTTTTTGGCATGTATAATCAGTGGCTTCATCATATCTTTGTAACTTTTTGCCTTTTACCTTTCACTTGCATTAGGTCACTTGGAAGAGGAATATCATTTTTCTCTTGGAACTCATTTCTATACTTCTTCAAAAGCCATTGTTTCATGACAGCCCAAGAATTTTCAAGTACCTGGTTTCTGGTGGCACAACAGTAATCCAGCATATCATTGCATGGTCATCAGCCACATTCCTCCCCTTGTCATGGGATTTATATTTTAAAAATCTCTCCATTTGGGGATTGTATCCAATAGAAATCTATTTAGTAGAAACAGGTTATGGAGATGTGAGAGGCTATCACTGCTATGATGTTAGTGGCAGCATTGTTCTGATCCCCATGCATCCAATCATAGACCATCTTCACAAAACTATCTGGTTTTTCATTCTATGGCAGAATAGGTTTCTGGATTCCCTTCCTTTTCTCTTGTTCCTACAGGCTGTGTCCACACACAGGCAGTTAAATCAATTAAACTTGATTCGATTTATCAAAATCGCTATAAAAACATCAAATCAATTCAAGTTAAATTGCTGTATCAGGTCCCCACAGAAAACCCAAATCGAACTAGCATGTCTAGGGACAGGACTTGCTAGTTTGATTTAGGAGAGGGGTACTCTGGGAGGTGTGGCAACATGGCCCTCTGGCAGGTCCCCAGGAGAGCCAGTGGCAGGAGAAAAGCAGCCCCCACCAGCTCTGGGCTCCCTGAGCCCAACGGGAAGAAGACATCCTCCCAGACTGGCTGTAGCTTTGTGGCTCAGCACCCGCCTTCCCCAACACTAGCCTGACAGTGGGGAGAAGAGCCCCCCACCCCCACCCCCGGCTCCTGGCATGCTGGCTGGGTGGTGGGGGAAGACATCCCTGCCCAGGGCTGCAGGTGTGCTTGCCGGTGCGGGGGAATGGACCCCCGGCCTGGCTGGAGCCGTGCTAGCTGGGCTGCAGGGAATGCTCCCCTGGCTCCTAGCATACTCGCTGGGTGGCAGGGGAAAGAGGATCCCTGCACCCAGTTTTTCCAGTGTTTGCCAGGTGGCAGGGGAGAGGGGACCCTTGCACCCAGCTTTAGGTGTGCTGGCACCTGGCAAGCGCTGGAAAAGCCGGGCATGGGGGTCCCCTATCCCCTGCCACCCAGCAAGTGCGTCAGGAGCGGGGGGTGCATTCCCCGCAGTCTGGCAAGCACAGCTCCAGGCAACTTGGGGGTCTCTTCCCCCTGCCCCGGCAAGTGCGCCTGCATCTCAGTGGGGGGATGTCTTCCCCCACTGCCTGGCCAGCCCACAGGGAGCCGGGCATGGAGGGCTCTTCTTCCCACTGCAGGGTCAGCGCTGGGTAGCCAGGTGCAGTGGTCCGTTCCCCACCACCCAGCTATTGGTGGGAAAGCCGAGCACCATGTGTCTCTTCCTCCACTGCCCCACTAGCAGTGGGAGAGCCTGTGTGGGTGTCCCTTCCACTCCCCCACTCCCCTGGCCAGGGTTCTGAAATCTGGCCCTTCCTTCCAGGGTACCATGCACCCTGGGAGGAAGGTCAAATAGTGTTAAATCGATATAACAGTTATGTCAATATAATGGTTTCAATTTAACTGTTATATCATATAAAACTAGGTTCTATTATATCAATGACTTTCCTTATATCAAAATGAGGGAGCTCCTCATTTTGATATATGGCATCGTGTGGACCAACCTATTTTTAAATCAAAATAACCAGTGTTATTTTGATTTAAACTGTGTGTGGACATACCCATACTCATCCCATAAACCATAACATAGAAGTTTTCTAGATTCAGTCTGTAAATATAAGGTTGAAATTGATACTCCCTAAATGTATTGCTTAATTCCTTATGAATATATTTTTCAAGTTTAATGAGGTTTTGACTGACTCTTGTTTTATCAAGTATCTTATATACCTCTTCAGGTAGTTTTTATTAATGCTGTTAAAAATAATTCCTTCTGCCTCTAAACGTTTTTATTGCTTTCCAGTATTTTTTTTCTGATGCTATTAGCCTCATTGATGAGGCTGCTAATGCTATTCCGTAGGTCATCATGTTTTGTTACTGCGCTTACCAGCACAGTATTTTTTCCACTCCCATTCAAGGGATGAACATCCACCTCCTCTTTCTTTGGCTCTTCCCATGGAGAATTAAAAAGCTGTCTAACTTTGGAATAAATTTTGTCACCTATAACATGATTTTCAACTCAATGCGCCATACCACAGAAGTAAAATAAAGAGGCTTATCATCTGGAAGAATAAGGGGATTTGAATCCATTGAGGCACCTGCTGTTCATTTCATGCCTGCCTCTTTCCTCAGATATCTGACACTCCACATTGTTTGTTGTCACTTCCTAAGTAAAATTTACACATGTGCCTTGGGTTGTAATTACTTCTAGGTTTAGTGGCATCTGCTTTGCCAGTTCTCTTACTCCCACCAGTAAGATCATAGAATCATAGAACCATAGGGTTGGAAGGGACCTCATGAGGTCATCTAGTCCAACCCCCTGCCAAAAAAGCAGGACCACTCCCACTAAATTATCCCAGCCAGAGTTTTGTCCAGCCGGGCCTTAAACATCTCCAAAGATGGAGATTCCATCACGTCCCTAGGTAGCCCATGTGATGCTGTCTTGGGTCTAGGGGAGTGTTTATTATTATTTTTTGTATTAATATTTCATATTTGCAATAATCCATATGATATACCATGTTTGGTGGCAATAGAAAGGCTGTAATCTGCCAAGAATGATGATATGGTTTATATGTAGGTAGCATGACTGTATTAGAAATTAGAAATCTATTTGTTTTTATGTGTGTTCCAAGTGATGTGTTCCTAAAGCAATCTCAGACTGGGTGTCTGCAAAACTATTGTTCCCTTTAACGGCTCCCATCAGGGGGCCTCCCAGCTGCAGTGGGCCCAAGAAGAAACCTGTCTGGCCAGTTACCCAGACTGACCATGTGGTCCAGCTCCATTTTGATCTGGCAAGAACTCTGAGGTAAAAAGGCAGGGGACCCATCTCCATTTTGTCTTTAGTCTCTAGCCTTCAGTCTGTCTGCATCCAACACCCTCCACTGGAACTATTCTCCTGGGACTGAACATAGGACTGAGACCCACCCTGCTGCTGCTGCTGCTGCTGGGTGCACACCAGAGGAGTGGGACTAATCTGCAAAATACAGGATCTTCAAGGATTTGTTTTCTATGGACTCTAAATCATGTGTATGTATGTGATTCACTTTGACCCTTTAACATCGCTCATATTTTGTTTGTTTTCCTTTTATATTAAACCTTTAGTTGTAGTTACTAAAGGATTGGCTGGCAGTGTGGTATTTTGGGTAAGATCCAAGCCTATATTGTTCTGGGTGATATGGCTAGCCCTTTGGCATCTGGAGAACCTATTTCACAAGGAGACCCAGTGGCTAGAGGGGACCTTAGGAACTGATGTGCAGTAAGGAGGCTGTTTCTATTTTGTTATGCTGGGTGATGACCAGAGTGGGGGAATCAAGAGCATGTTTTGTTACTGACTGGGAGACTGGTTTAAGTACCACCTGTCAGTGGTTTGGGGGTTTGGCCCCTGGTTTTGCAGCTTGCCCTGATTTTGGAACATTCAGAAGGTTATCCCAGGAGGCCCGGGTCACAGCCCATTCCAATGCTTTACCATCTCCTAGTAAGAAAGTTTTTCCTAATATCCAGCCTCGACCTCCCGAGCTGCAACTTGAAACCATTGCTCCTTGTTCTGTCCTCTGTTACTATTGAGAACAGCCGAGCTCCACCCTCCTTGGAGTATCCCTTCAGGTAGTCGAAGGTTGCTATCAAATCCCCCCTCAGTCTTCTCTTCTGCAGGCTAAATAAGTTCCTTCAAGTCTTTCTTCATAGCTCTTGTGCTCCAGCCCCTTGATCATTTTTGTTGCCCTCCGCTGGACTCCTTCTAATTTGTTCACTTCCTTTTTGTAGTGGGGAGCCCAAAACTGGACACAGTATTCCAGCTGTGTTCTCACCAGTGCTGAATAGAGGGGACTGATCACATCTCTCAGTCTGCTGGCATCACTTCTTCTGATGCAGGTCAGTATGCCATTGGCTTTTTTGACAGCAAGAGCACACTGCTGACTCATAGCCAGCTTCCCATCCACCAGGACCCCAGTTCTTTTTCTAAGGTGCTGCTACTTAGCTGATCGCTCCCCAGCCTGTAGCAGTGCATGGGGTTTTTCTGTCCCAAGTGCAGAACTTTGCATTTGTCCTTGTTGAACCTCATGAGATTTCTATTGGCCCTCTGCTCCAATTTGTCAAGGTCTTCCTGAATCTTCTCCCTGCCTTCCAACGTGTCTACCATTCCCCCCAGCTTGCTGTCATCCGCAAACTTACTGAGTGTGCAATCAATCCCATCATCCAGATCATTAATGAAAATGTTGAACCGAACTGGCCCCAGGACCGACCCCTGGGGCACACCACTATTACTGGCTGCCAACTAGACATGGAGCCATTGATTCTTACTCGCTGAAACCATTGATCTAGCCAGTTCTCTATCCACCTTACAGTCCATACATTCAACCCATATTTTCTTAACTTGCTGATGAGAATGTTGTGGGAAACCGTATCTAAAGCCTTGCTAAAGTCGAGATATATCACGTCAATGGCTCTTCCCTCATCCACAAATCCAGTCATCTCATAATAGAAGGCGATGAGGTTGGTCAGGCACAATTTACCCTTGGTGAATCCATGCTGACTGTTCCTGATCACTCTATTTTCCTCCAAGTGTTTCAGGATGGATTCTTTGAGAACTTGCTCCATGATTTTTCCAGGGATTGAAATGAGGATGACAGGTCTGTAATTCCCTGGATCCTCCTTTTTGCCTTTCTTGAAGATAGGCACTGTATTTGCTTTTTTCCAGTCCTTCAGCACCTCCCCCATTAGCCATGAGTTTTCAAAGATAATGACCAGTGGCACTGCTATCTCATTGGCTAACTCCCTCAGCACCCTTGGATGCAGGTCGTCTGGCCCCATGGACTTGTGCACATCCAGCTTCTTTAGGTAGTCCTAACCTGACCTTCCATCACCAAGGGCCTCTCTTCTTCTCTCCAATCTGCCATACCCAGTGTAGTGGGCTGGGAGCTGGTCCTGCCTGTGAAAACTGAAGTAAAAAAAGCATTGAGCACTTCAGCTTTTTCCTCATCCTCCATCACAAGGATACCTGCGCTATTCAGTAAGGGACCTACACCAGCCCTGATCCTCTTCTTGTTATTGACATACTTTTAGAACCCCTTCCTGTTATCCTTTACATCCCTCACTAGCCACAACACCAGTTGTCCTTTGGCCTTTCTGATTTTATCCCTGCAGTCCCAAGCAATATCTTTATATGCCTCCTTAGTCATCTGTCCAAGCTTCCACTTCCTGTAAGCTTCCTTTTTATGCTTTAGCTCAGTGCAGAGTTCTCTGTTAAGCCACACTGGGCACCTTCCATATTTGCTGTTCTCTCTGCTCATCAGAATGGTATCTTCCTGTGCCCTTAGCAAGGTTTCTTTAAAATGCAGCCAGCTCTCTTGGACACCTTTCCCCTTCAGATCAGCCCCCCCAAGGGATCCTGCCCATCAGTTCTCTGAGGGAGCCAAAATCTGCTTTTCTGAAGTCCAGGGTCTGTGTTTTGCTTCTTTCCTTTTTTCTATTAATCAGCATTTTGAACTCTATCATCTCATGGTCACTGCTGCCCAGGATGCCATTCACTTCTGTTGTCCCCAAACAACTCTTCTCTGTTTGTGAGCAGCAGGTCTAGTTGGTTCCTCCAGAATTTGTACCAGGAAGTTGTCCTCAATGCTCTCCAAAAACTTCCTGGATTGCCTGTGCACTGCTGTATTGGCCTCCCAGCAGATGTCAGGGTAATTGAAGTCCCCCATGAAAACCGGGGCCTGTGATCTGGAAACTTATGCCCGTTGTCCATAGAATGCCTCATCCACCTCCTCCTTCTGGTCTGGAGGTCTATAGCAGACACTTACCACAACATCCCCCTTGTTGCCCTTTCCTCTAAACTTAACCCACAGATTTTCAACTGGCTCGGTTCCACTTCCATAATGGAGCTCTGAGCAGTCATAGAGCTCTTTTACATATAGTGCTACTCCTCCCCCTCTTCTTCCCTGCCTGTCCTTCCTGAACAGCTTATACCCATCCATGGCAGAGCTCCCGTCATGCAAGCTATCCCACCGTGTCTCTGTTATTCCAATTATATCATAGTTCCTTGTCTGTGCCAGTACTACCAATTCTTCCTGCTTGTTTCCCCGGCTCCTCGCATTCGTGTACAGGCACCTAAGATACCAGGCTGATTGCCCTACTTTCCCATGTCAATTTTCAGTTCTATTGCACCTACCTCCTTGCATTTTCTCCCAGCATTGTCCTCCCGCCATGTGCCTCAGGTAGTAAAGCTTCATTAGAATATCTGACACAATTATTTGATTCTCCCCCATGTTCCAACTACCTTCTTTTTTATCCCTGGTGTTACCGTCCAAGTGCCCCCCAAGTTACATCCCTTCCCCCAGGTCTCCCACATTGTCACTTACCTGTGGGCTTTGGTATGTATTAACACTTGTAGGCTATGTCTACACATAGCCCGTTATTTCAAAATAAGTTATTTTGAAATAAGTTATTTTGAAATAAAAATGTTATTTTCAAAAGAACCAAAATCAAAATAACGAAAAATCCAGTCGAAATAAGAGAAAAGCTGGAATCAAAATAGCACGTCTAAACCCAGGACTTGCTATTTCACTTTAGGGGAAGGGCACTATGGGAGGTGTGGCAATATGGCCCCCTCCTTGGGCCATGTCGGCAGCCATGTTACCAGCCAATCCTATAAAAGCTGGCCCCAACCTCACTTCCCTGTCCATTCTGGCTAGCAGGACTCTGCAAGTGACAGAGATGGACGCTGCCCGGCTGCCTAGCCTTCGCCGTGTGGCCACTAGACCTGCTGCGCACCTGCAGTGTTCTCCTGTTGGGGGACACTCTGCTCACAGACCCCAATGCTGCCCAGGCTGTGCCCCAGGCTGCCAGCACCCTGGACCTCAGAGCTGCCCTAGTTCCCCTGCCCTTTTCTGTGCCTCGCCAGGTCTGGGTCCAGGAGACCAGCACAGACTGATGGGAGCGGGTAGTGCTCCAAACCTGGGAGGGCGACGAGTGGTGGAGGAATTTCAGGATGACTAGGGCCAGCTTCAACCACCTGGTAGCAGAACTCACCGCGCTGCTGCGCCAAAGGGACACTGCCATGCGTCCGGCCATCCCTGTCAACAAAAGTGTGGCCATAGCCATGTGGAAGATGGCCACCCCGGAGTCCTACAGGTCCGTGGCACACCTCTTCAGGGTTGGCAGGTCCACCATTGTCATCATCCTGATCCAGGTCACCATGGCCATTAACAGGATCCTGCTGCGGCGCCTCGTCACGCAAGGGGAGCTGCAGGACACCATGGACGGCATGGCCACCCTGGGATTCCCAGATTGCGTGGGGATCCTGGATGCCACACACATCCCTGTGATGGCCCCAGAGCACCGAGCAGCAGAGTACCGCAATAGGAAGGGGTACCACTCTGTCATCATGCAGGCCCTTGTGGAACACCAGGGAGTCTTCCAGAACTGTTACGTGGGTTGGCCAGGGAGGGTGCATGATGCCCGAGTTCTCTGGAACTCTGCCCAGTATCAGGGCATGGAGGCGGGCACCTTCTCCCCCCCCCCCATAACATCAATGTCAGGGGAGTAGAGGTGCCTGTCCTCATTGTGGCAGACGCGGCCTATCCCTACCACCCGTGGCTCATGCACCCCTACTCAGGGCCCCTCGATCCTCGCCGTCAGCTTTTCAATTGGCGTCTGAACTGCTGCCGCCAGATGGTTGAGCAGGCCTTTGGATGGCTGAAGGCCTGCTGGAGGTGCTTCCTTACCCACCTCCACCTTGGGGAGGAGACTACATCAGAGGTCATCAGCGTGTGCGTGGCCCTGCATAATTTCTGGAAACTGCGGGGCGAGCCCATTGCAGCTGCCTGGGAGGTTGAGGCCCTGCTCATTGGGGGCCATTACGAGCAGCCCACACCTGTGCCCCCACGGGAGTGGGCATCAAGAAGGGCTGTCACTGTACATGACGCGCTCATAAACAGTTTTGCCACCGAGGAGGACCTCTGAAGGCCAGGCCTGCCCCACCACACACCACCCTCTCCCCCTTCTACCACAGCCAGCCCCCACCCATCCACCCGCACTGTGAAGCACACCCAATAAAGCAAGACACACTCATCAATATCATTTGTAAACTGTTTATTTTAACAGAACAGGGGGGTTAGGCAAGGAAGGGCTGGAGAGTGTTAGGGGATGGGGAAATGTGCAGGGTCACTGGGGGGAGGGTCTTCAACTGGGAGATGGAGGTCATTGGGGGGAGGGGCTTCAACGGGGAGATGGAGGTCATTGGGGGGAGGGGCTTCAATGGGGAGATGGGGGTCACTGGGAGGAGGGTCTGGCATGGCCCTGCCCAGGACCACCGCGGATATGGGGTCACTGTGGAGGAGTGTGCTGAGGTGGTGCTCTGCCAGCTGCTGGTGGGCCGGTGTTGTCTGCAATGTGGTGCAGACTGGTGGCTGCTTCAGCAACAGCTGTGCCAAGGCGCTCCATGGCCATAGCCTGGCGCTCCATGGCCACGGCCTGACACTCCATGGCCACAGCCTGGTGCTCAAATGTGGCCACCAGGTGGTTGTCTGTGGTGGCCCCCTGGCACAGCAGCTGGAGGGCGGCATCCTGCCCGGCAGCCTGCTATTGTCACCAGGCCTGGGCGGATGCCTCAGCCTGCTCCCCCACGTCCTTAAGGCTGGCCAGGATTTCACTCTATGTCCAGGGGCCCCTTCTCCTCCTCCTTCTGGGTCTGGGGGTGCCGGGTGGGGTCCGTGCCCGATGGCTACCAGGGGCACGAACTGCTGGAGGGAAGCATAAAACAGGGTTGGAGCCCGCTGCCTGCTGGCCTTGCCTGTGTGCAGCTTGTCTGCAGCACATAGCTCCACCCTCATTGTCAGCAGGAATCTAGACTTGGTCCTGTGGGACATTGCCCCAGAGGGACGCAGGGCCTAGTGGTGCCCACAATGTGAGCTGGACTCCCCCAGAAGAGTTGCTCTGGAGAGTCTCCCAAGGCCACTTGCCAGTGGTCTGGTCTGCATGCTGTGCACCCTGCCCAAGATGCAGCTGCATCTGTCACACTCATCCAGGGTTACCCCAACCCAGGCACGCAGAGGCCTGTCACCCTGGTGCCACACATCTCCCGGGTATCCATGCCCATGGGAGGGCCTCTGCCCCCTGCCCCGGCCCTGTGCCCTGCCTGTCCCTGTGCCAGACCCCATCGCTGCCCGTGACCTTGGCAGACCTAGCCCTGCCTGCTTGTATGGGACATGGAGACTCACCAATAGGGGCTCCGGATGTCCGCCAGGACGTCCCGTCGTCTGTCTTGGACGCCCCTGGGGTCGTTGTTGCAGTAGGCTGCTGCTTCTCCTCCTCACTGGCACTGCCCTGGGTGAGGGGGAACAGCTCCAGTGTCCTCGCCGCAGCCTCTGGTGGTGGTGGCTGGTCCGGAAGCTCCCCAATGTCCAGGGGTGCCTTGGGACTGTTGTCAGGTCCCTCTGGGGCTGAGGAGGTGCTGGGGCGGTGCCTGGTGTCGACGGCCCGGGCAGACAGGCCACTGGGCTCAGCCCCCAGGAAGGTATGCAGCTCCTCATAGAAGGGGCAGGTAGCAGTGCTACCTGCCCCCTGGAGCTCGTGTGCCTCCCTGGTGTGAGCATGGTCCTGTCTCAGGGCCTTGATTTTGGAGAGCACCTGCTTGGTGGTGCGCTCCTGGCCCTGGGAGGACAAATCCACTGCGATGTCGTTGTATACAGCCCAGTTCTGGTGGCTAGCCTGGAACCGGGCAAGGATGTCCTGCCTGCTCCAAATGCTGAGGAGCAGCTGGACCTCCTCATTGGGCCAGATGGGGCCACACCGTCTGCCGTCAGGTGCTCCAGAGCCATGTGCTGACATGGCTCTAGAAGACTCTCAGCATGCTGACTGGGCAGAGCACTTCCTTATTCCCGTGGGTGCACAGCACCCACGGGAATAAGGTCAAAACGCGTTATTTCGAAATAACAGTTATTTTGAAATAACACGTCCAAACGGTGTTATTTTGAAACAACCGTTTTGAAAAAATCACCGTTTCGAAACAATCAGGGTTTAACCTGTTTCAGAATGGCTGTTCTTATTTCGAAAGGGCTGGATCCATCCTTTCGAAATAAGAAAACATCGTGTAGACCAAATTTCTTTTATTTCAAAATAACCAGTGTTATTTCGAAATAAAAGTGCTGTGTACACAAGCTGTACAGTTTGGAACTCGTTACCAGTGGAGGTGGTGGAATCTCTATCCTTAAAGGTTTTTATGGCTTGGCTTGACAAAGCCCTGGATGGGATGATTTAGCTGGGAGGTTCTGCTTTGAGCAAGGAGTTGGACTAGATCAGGGGTCTCAAATAAGCAGTTTTTGGGCCGCATGTAACCCCAAAGCTATTTCATGCAATCTGTGACAACACGATTGTTACTGATATTTGCTACTGATATTATACTGATATTAAAAGGTTTCAGTGGTGCGGCCCTTGGGCTAACATACTAATCCTTATGAGGCCCTCATGATGATTTGCATTTGAGACCCCTAGACTAGATGAATTCCTGAGGTCCCTTCCAACCCTAATCTTCTATGATTCTGGATTAGGATGGTGAAGACATCAGCTCTTTTGGCCTCTACTCTTGTCTAGGAGGTGAACTGCCTGCTCCCCACAGGATTATGAAGTCTGCAGGTGGTTCCTCTATAACCATCATCCAGAGGATAATCACTGAAAAGAGATACCTGGGAAGATAATAATGTGCAAAAATCCATATGGCAGAACAAGGCAAAGCAGTCAGAAGTCTAGAAATGTCAGCATCAAGTCTTAACTCTGGCCCCTTGTGCACATCCCTTAAATATGCATTCACACACTATTGCCTAAATAATACTGGATAATTAGTTCCAACTGTCCAATTTGACTTTGCAATCTTTTTTATGTAGAACTAATTGGACTAATTAGGCCCTTTTAAGCCCCAAGCACTGGGCCTGGAGTCGGGAAGAGGCAGGGCTAAGGGAGCTCCGCTGAAGGTTCCTGCTGTACACCAGGCTCCAACTATTTAGTCCATAAAATAGTCAATTACTGAAAATTTAGAAAATGCCAGAAATTAAGGTTACCTCAGTGCATAGGAAGCCTCTGCTCTGGAAATAATTCAGTGCTGTGCAGTGAATGAAGCTGTTATTTGTAAGACCTTACTCATTTGTTATCAGAAGTTAGAAGGTGCTACCCACGCCTATAATTGCAGGGAAAGTCCTGCTTAGCCCTGAGCTGAAGCATGCCCAGTGTGAGGGATGTTGGTGTACAATATTTATAAAATATTTATTATTAGAGGGAGTGGAGGAGGGAGCACACTGACTTGGTACTTAGCCCATTCAGGGCAGTATTGTTCATGAGTTGTACTTGTACTATGGCCTTGAGCATGCTGGGTACTGCACAGGCAGATAAAAGACACTTGCTCTGCCCCACTGAGCTAACAGTCTGAACATGTGCCCACTCTGGAGCTTTACATGTAGCCGCATGCTCAAGCAGAACTTCCCACACTAGGACTGATTGAACTAGGGTGCTAAAAAGCAAAGTTAGACATGGTTGGGTGAGTCACCTAAGTATGAGCCCAACCAAAACATTAGCCAGCCTCCTTTCTCATTCCAGCTGCTGTGTCCGTACTGCTATCTTTAGCACACCAATTCTGTCAGTGCTAGTATCAGCAGGCATATGTGAGCTGGAACATACACCTTCCAGCCCCAGTGTGGGCAGTGTTGTAAGATCAGCCTCAAGAAAGCCAGCTGGGCAACACATAGGACAGGATGAAATAAGGGAAGTGAGGCTCTGGGATACAAAATAAGGAAATGTGGGTACATTGAGGTATACACTTCTGGGAGTGCCAGTTCTCTTTGCTGTCCTAGTGCTGAGGAGACATGAGTAACAGAAACTAGAAAGAGAGTCATCCGAGTTACCTCTGCCCTGGCCTGCTGATGTCTGCAGGTGGCCTGTAGGGCACACCAGTAGGGGCACCATTGTTGACAGCCATTTCTCTAGTCATTCAACCAGCGCTGACAATAAATGCCAAGCTGGGGGCTCTTTCACCATTCTATACTGAAGGGAAGAAGTAAACTCAGGCACTGGCTCATTTGCATACTTTAGTTACACACTTCTTGAGTTTTGTTTTAGGAGGAAGAATGGGGGGTGCCAACTCTGTAGCAGTTCTTGAGTCCTCTCAACCACTTCTCAGACATCACTTGCATTATTCAATGATTGTAGCAAAAGACACTTACGCCTTCTTTCATTCAAAGATGAAAACATTTGTGGAAACTAGTTAGGTTACTAATTTAGGTGCTGACATTTGGTTTTGCTAGGATGCTCTACCCTGCCCCTCCAAGAACTCCAAGTATAAAAGGAGCAGCCTGGCTCATTCAGGGCTGACCAGCAAGGAGGAAAGATGTGCACTGGAGGCTCCAAGCTGGGAACTGCACCAGCCTGAGACAGTGGGAGTCAGGGACCTAGGGAACTCCACCAGGGAACAGCCACACTTTGTTGACCACCCAGGGCCAGACACATCAGGAACTGCTTCTATCAACAGATTCTCTGACACCCAGGGATGTGGACAGCAATCACATCAACAGGGAAGCCAGGATGATCTGGAGACTCATGGAATGACCCCAACAATGACCAGCTAAGAAGTGGCCCAGGGGGCTCAAATGGGGAAGCAGGGGTAGATGCAGGGTGTGATGGAGACCCCAGAAAAGCCTCTTGGATCCCCTCTGTCCACAGCCAGTCAGGTCTCTGCTACAGTGGAGTCTCCTCCCGTCCAGCACCCGGGTCTCTACTCTCCATGCAGCCAGCCCCAACTTCAGGCTCAGAGGGTCCGATCCTTGCTCTGTCTGGTCTCCCTTGGAGGGGATTTCCTCCCTCCAGGAGCGTTCCAGCTGTCCCAATCAGCAGTGACTCTCAGCCAGTGTTGCAATCAGAGGGTTTATTAGCAAACCAGTTCATACAGCAGCAAGGACAGTTGGTACCAGCATCCTCTGAACAACCACAAGTGAAACCCCCAGGGAATTAGGGCTACACCCCAGGGCGGGGTCCTGTCTCTTGGACCCCCATTTCCCTCTATTCGCTCCTTCCCCCGGTCCTTTGTTCCCCTCCTAGCTCTGCCCACCTCTCCGCCCCCCGGCCCAACCAGCCGAATCCAGTGTGACCAGCGGGGGGGGGGGGTCCCAGGTACAGGCTCCCTAAACACTACCCCTCTGCCCCCTAGTGGCTCTACCTCATATCACCCACCTGTGTCCCATCACCCGAATAGAAAAGATAGAGGGTCAACACCCGTGTCTTCCCTTACTAACCTAGCAGAGGGTTCCCACTTCTCCACACAGGGTAAGAGTCAGCATGTTTCAGGTGGATCACTGGTGATGCGGTGCTGCATCCTCTGTCCTGGCACCATTAGGGTCCTGGGCTGGGGCTGTTAAGGCTGTTTCCCCACTCTGGCACTCTGAGTGCAGAAGGTGGGGGCCTGCAACAGGCCTTAAAAGCCACTGGCCTTAAAGCCTGGTTTTACAATTCTCCAAGACCTCCAATTCCTGGCCTTAGAGTGGTATTGCTGCCACCACCCAAATGCAAGAACCTCTTGAAACCCAGGAAGGCGCACTTGGGAATTCCTTCCTGTGAGGTATCCTCAATCACTTTTATTCCTTTCTCTGGACAGTGACTGAACCACAGCTGGAATATCAGCTGGAACTGGAACAGAATCCCTTCTAGTAGCTGGCTGTGCAGTCTGAGGCACATGCACACAAACCTCTTGCTTTTCAGCACACAGAACCAGAGCTTACTTAAAAAGTGAAATCTTTAATTAAAAAGAACAGATAAAAAACACAGAGTTGCTTCTCTGGGATTTAACTTAGGTAGTTACAGGGTAGTGGCGGGGGGTACACATGCTCAGCACAGAGAAATCCAAAAACAAACAAAATACCCTGACCGCATCTAAATAAACATTCCCTGTTCTACTCACGCCTGGTCAGTAACAAACTTAACTTATTTTTGGTAAGAATGTTGCTGGATTCTTCCTCAGACCCCTCTGGCCTCCTCCTGATCCTTCCAGGAGCTCTGCTGCATCCAAACAGGAACAGGCAAGCCTGCTGCTCCAATTAAAAAAGCTGTGCTTTGTTCCTATTGGCTGTCCTGGGATTCACTGACCAGAGTGTTAACCCCTTCCTCCCCAAGGATTATTACAGGAGCTCAATGGAGCAGGGAGGGTCTGGGCCCCCATATCTGTGGCACTGCACCCCCATAGTGGATGGCCCTTCCTATTGACTCTGGACACTAGGCCATGCTGCCTTGCACCTGGGGCATACTACTGACCCTCGCTGCCAGGCTGTAGTGCCCTGAATCCAGGAGAGTTATTATTGACTCTGACCACTAGGCTCAGCTGCACTGATCACTGGGCCAGCTAACTAGGGCAGACAGGTGCAATGTCAGTCCATGGAGACCCGGTGGATTAACCAAAGCTGTGGAGGCACCTGTTTCTCTCCTGCCCCTTTTGAATTTCCCCATCAGCATGTGATGGGTGATCTTACCCTGCACTACTGCCTTATTAATTTTCTACATTTCTACTTCCTGTGTAACAAAGTCTTAATCTGTTATGGCTAGAGGGAGCCTATGTGCTGCACAACAGCTTGTTTGCAACAAAGCAAGGAATCCAGGATCAAGCAATGTCAGCATTACCGAACCTCAACCCTCAAAACACAGCAATAGAGGTACTGAAATTGGGCACTGAGAGGGGGAGACAGACAAGAGGGACCTAAGGAAGAGGAAAGAAGTCAGGATGGGGATGGAGGTGGAGGAGGGCAGAGAGATAGGATAGGAGAACATGAAGATCTTGTGAAAGGAAAGGTGAATGAAGGAAGTAGAAGAAGGGACAGGAGGGAACTACAAGTACTGTGGTAATAGGGGTGATACTGAAGGAGAGAGGAGGGATTTTTGGAAAGAGACAGTTGGATTGAAAAGCAGGGATTTATGGAAAAGAGTGAGTGGATGGATGGGTGGATGGATGGGGAGTTTTGGGGAGATCAGATAGAAGAGCACTGAGAAAAGGGTAAATCTCTGGATGAGAACAGAGCTTCTCAAAATGATCTCCATGGAGCAGTTGCTCTTGGGCCAGAGAGTGCTGCTGTTCACAGGGTGATGGCCTCTCTATATTTCCTGCTATGTCAGTCCCCTGAAAGAGTCCCAGACATACCAACACTTTCCTCATCATCCTTTTACATGGCAGCAGTGGTGTGATTGTGAATGGGACCGAAAATGGAGTCTACATGAGGTGTGCTCTGCTAAAACAAAGCCCACAGTCCACAGAAGCCAGAAAGCCTGGGGAGAGGCAAGGACCTCTGGCTTTATGGAGTCTGGGGCACACATCCTATTGCAGTTTGCAAGAATACTAAAGGCTGAGCAGGGGAAGCTGGAAGGAAACACAGAATCATGGCAGAGTGTGTGAGAGAGAGCAATAAAGGACAAGGGGCCCAGGCTAGGCAGTTATTAATTTGTCCCTCATTACCTTGCAGTCTGAGTGAGCTCCTTGCTATCATTAATAGATTTTTTCCTCACTGTGGCTCTGGCAGAGCCATAACACCAGTTTTTGCTGCCTGGGGCATGTTCCAATTGGAACTCGCCCCTTGCCATTAGTGGCGCTCGGAGCCGGTGCCACGAAAGCTGCCCTTTAATAGAGTGGCTCTACTGAGCCGCTCCACACTGCCCAGGGCTTTGCCCCTTTGGTCCCACTGTAGTTAAGGCGCTGGGCTCTGGGAGGCAGGGAAGCATCAGCTCAGTTCCACAGGCAGCAGACAGGCACAAGGTAGGTAAAGTCACTCGCCCAAGGTCACTGAGGACATCAGTTACTGAGCTGGGAACTGCAGCCAGATCTCCTGAGCCCAGCTAGGGTGAGCTGGTGACAGGGGAGGTCCCAAGCAGGTGACAAACCAACCTGGTGGGGTGGTAGTGGGATCTAACATAGCATGAGGGAGAAGAGCAGGCATGGGTGGGGATAAGGCCCAATCCATTTCCCATGCTGCCTTTGCTGCTAAGACTCATTGGCTATGTCTACACATGCATTGTTATTTCGAAATAAGGATTTTGAAATGAGTTATTTCAAAATAAAATCCTTATTTCGAAATAAGTTAATTCGAATTAACAAAATGTTAATTCGAATTAAGGGAAAGCCTGCAATCCAAACGGCTGTTATTTTGAAATGGTTATTTTGAAATAAAGCCATTTGGACCTGTTGTTTCAAAACAGTTCTTTCGAAACAACAGGTCTACACAGTGTTGTTTCGAAAGAACAGGTCTAAACGGTGTTATTTTGAAATATCCATTCTGAAATAACGGCCGTTTTGAGGGGGGGCCAGATTTTACTTTTTCAAAATGATGATTCTTATTGTGAAAGGACAGGATCCGTCCTTTTGAAATAAGAAAACATTGTGTAGACCTAATTTCTTTTATTTCAAAATAATGAGTGTTATTTTGAAATAAAAGAGCTGTGTAGACATAGCCATTGAGAGCTCATCTCCTACTGCATACATTTCCACGCAGCACTGCAGGAACTTGACTCCAGGGCCCTGACCCCCTGCCCTAAAGGGGGTTTGGGATAATCCCTCCTAAAGTGGCCTGCAGTGTTAAGGGGGAGCCTGGAGCTCTGCATCACCTGAACCTCTGCAGTCTTAAGCTCCTCTGATTCCCACTAATCAGTTTACCAGGCCTTGACATAATTAGCAGCTTATCCACTGTCCAGGACTGTCCCTGGTTGTGTGAGACCCAGATCAGAGCAACCATTCCGCAGGCCAGGAAAGCTCAACTTAGCAAAAGCAGCAAGACTTTCAAGACTACACAGGATCCCATGGCATCCCCTATGCAAGCCAAAGAAGAGAACCTGAAAGTCATTCACAAAAACAGCCCAGCTCAGCCAAGCATAATAAGAAACCAAGGGTGGATGTTTGTATGGGGGTGACTTTATGTAATTAAAGAAGAAAAAATCTGGCATGGTTAGAATACTCCTGGTGAACTGAGCAGCTAGCTCCCACCCCCTTTGACTCCCACTTGCTAGCTTGTTTTCTAACATTTCAGCATGTCAGTTCTCTCTCTCATGTTCTCACTCTCCCTCAGTGTTGTTAATTCAGGTATTTACTCCCTAAGCCCAGCACGGAGATAAGCTTGTCATTTAGGGCCAGATCATCTAGCAGAATTTTTCTTCTAACCAATAGAATTCTACTCATCAAGTGACAGCCTGGCCTTGTGAAAAGGGCCCTGGCCATCACCTCACCCCAGTTACGGCCCTGGTTGGCAAGATGTTGAGACTCATGTTTTAGGACATTGGCTCCTAAGCTAGAAAGCAGAACCCCCTTGGGGGTATGGGGGGAGGGCAACAAAGATTCCAGCGAGTCCATGAAACTTCAGTAATAGTGAGGTCATTTAACTCCTTGAATTCTGCACTGTGCACGGTAGCCTTGAGGTCCATGCTGGCCAGAGCAGAGGAGCAGCCCTCCTAAAGGGAGCAGCAGCCCCAAGTTCTACACTGGCTGGAATGGAAGAGCAGACCCACACAGCCCTGAGCTGGCTAGGCACTCAGCTGGACAGAAGCAGCTCTGCATTGGTGGAGTCCTGGAGCAGCCCTGGACAATACACCAGAGCTCACTTCCATTATCCTCAGTCCATGAGGGGTTGAAAGAGGCGTGGCCAAGGAGGGGGGCTTCTTACCTAGGTAAGAGTCATGATTAGTTTTATTACATAATTTAGTGCTATGAATATTAGTATTGTTGTTGTCATTATATGTGTTTCTAGGGGTTACATGTGTTTATGGCCAGTGAGGGGAGGGGGCGAGGCAAAGTGCATGTTTTACCTAGCGTTAACTAGTGGGGCTTTCACTCAACGAATTTGGGAACCACTGATCTAGGACATCCTGCATATACTAGGGTGTTCATCTCCTCTGGCATGTTTCCCACTGGGTGAAATTTCTTCTCCCCCTCTGTTTATTGCAGCTTAACTTGAGGATGGCCTGAAAAATCCTGGAACCATGAGGTGAGATTCAATTCTCCATCTCAGGGGGTGCAAAGTGAGCTTTGCTTTTTGGGTTAATGTCACGCTGATGCAGCATTAACAGCTTAATTCCCTCCCCCCTTTTTTTTTCTAGTAATGTTACAGAAAATGACACAAGCAGGCAATATGCGAGTCTGGCCTATCATGCACATGAATAATCAGACACTTTATAAACAGTGTATTATACAGTCGACAGATGCTGTGTACAGTCTGTTGTACCCTGTCAGTTCCTGTCATGGAGCTGCCACTTAGCTAATGCAGGTACACATATTACACACCATTAGGAAGGAGTCAGCTGTGTGATCAGAACCTGAGTCACAGAAATATTTACACAGCCATTTCTAAACGAAAGAAAGAAAGAAAGAAAGAAGATCGGGTGTAGTGCCCACATTATGAACAAAGAACATGAGAAATGTCAGCAAGGTTCCCAGGGATGTTACTGGGCACCAGACCATGGGGCCTGTGGCCCCAATACATAGAGGAGTGCCCTGAGCTGGCCCCAGAAACACTTTGTCAGCCTTGAGCCCTCCTCTGCTCATCCACATGCCAGGGAGCTGGGACTGGCAGGGAGCTTTTTAAATCTCTCATCCTTTGGTGTGCCAGGTGTGTGACCCAGGATGGGAGCTGTGAAACACAATGGCCCTGCCAGGCCTTCCAGGGTGTGGGTTCCAGTGGCTGGTGGCTATAGGTTGGCTCCTTTGCCCAGTGAGGGTGAGCATCCCCCCTTGAACAAGGGTCAGGGGGATTGAGACCCAGGCAAGGTGCCAGGGGAGCGGGGGGAGAGACTGGGGGGAAGAGATCAGGAACATCAGGCTGGTGAAAGGAGAGGGGAAAATGGGGGGAGAAAGAAATGGGAGGGACTGGGAGCACTGGGCTGGAAGGGAAGACAGGTGGGAGAAAGAGATCCAGAGTGCCAGGCCAAGGGGTGGAGAACGGAGAAATTGGGAGCCCTGGGCTAGCAGGGAGGACAAGGGAAAAGAAATCAATAATGTGAAGCTGTGGGAAGACAGGAAGAGATCAGGCGCTTGTGCCCCAAATATTGTTTTCTATATGGCAGCATTGGAGGTTCCCAAAGTGACTTAGATACTGGGATGTTGAATGTTGCATTGCCTAACATTTAGGCTCCTAGGTAATTCAGGAACATACTACAAATCACAAAGCCTTAGGAAGGTGCCAAGCTCCTATTCCATGAATGGAGAGGGAGAGGTGCCTTATACTTGGCTATACGGACAGTTAAGTTTCACATGCTGCTATTTACCTCAACCTTTTGCAACCTGTGTCTCCACTGTCTCAGTGCTACGCTACAAATCAGGTTGACTTATACCACCGTTTAATTCAGACTAGTAGTTAAGTCTGAATTAAACGGTGCTGTAAGTCAACCTGATTTGTAGTGTAGCACTGAGGTTGAAATCTGCAATTGAAATTTAGGTCCATGTAGCCAGAGAGTAGTGCTAATCTTGATTTTCCTGTTTTTCCAGTCTGCTGCACCATAGCAACATAGCTTCTTCCCTGCCTGCAGCCCTAGAAAGTTTTCAATTAATTCCTCTCTCTGAACGCAGCTCTGTGCCTCTCTGTTGTGCTTGTGGCAGAGAAACAGCAAGGAAAGCTTTTTCTGCCTTTTTTTTTAAGAGAAGAGGGGAGCAGGAGGGAGCAGAGAATTACTTCCTCCCCACAAGCCCCTGCAACTCCTACCCACAGTGCAATGCACAGGAACGTGAGACCCTGAGAAAGCAATTTGCTGTGATCACTCACCTTCACCTTCTGTCATTTGACAACCTAAGTTCTAATTATCCCCACCTCAGCATACATAAGCTCCTATATTGTGATTCACAAAAGCCAGCATACAAGACAGGCAGTTGCTTTGGCCAGCCAATAGGAGCTGCTGACAAAAGAGTTCTGTCCTAGGCCCTGCCCCTCATGGAGGTATGTGCCCATGTTCTGCTGGTGATTCTCAGCTTCCAGTTCAAGTTGTCTTCTGTAGTCAGTTGATGCAAGAAGCCAGGAAAGAGGACCAGAGCCTCCTTCCTAACATTCAGTCATCTGAGTTGGATGCTGCCATGGGATTGGGAGACCCCAGTTTAAGTTCCTTCCCCTGTCTTGGGGAATAAATGGGATTTGAAGTGAGAGCTGCTACCTCTCAGATGAGCTCCCTAGCCCTGGGGCTATCAGATATTCTGTTGAGTTGTGGGGGACCCTCTGGCTCTCCTGTTTAAGCTGCTATACTTGCAATAAATAACTGAACGGTCACTGGAGCATGAGCAGTGGACGCTGAAGCTCCCATGTCATGGGTAAGTAAGGGTGATAGCCACTTGGCCAGACAGTTCTTTCTTTCCTCCAGTGACTATTTAATAATTTGCACACCATGGACTAGCTTCAGTGGAGGAGAGTGTGAGGTCCCACATCAGAGTTGCCCTTAGCCCAGTGGATAAGGCACACACACACCCCCAAGCAGCAGGAAAGCCCCATTCAGATCCCTTCTCCTCACTGAGTAGAGTGGGGGCTAGAGCTGATGGTCACTCCCATCCCACGTGGGCACCCTAACTCTTGACTAACTGTTCTGAGGGAGGGCTTCTTCCTTCATTTCAGCCTGATGGATGTCCTGTTTTCACAGACAAACTCAGAGGCGGCTTTAGGGGTAGCCAAAGCAGGCGGCCACCTAGGGCCCTTGATCAATAAGGGACCCCATCCTCAATTTGGTGAACAGAAATGAAAATCTAGAAAAATATAGAAATTGTTCCCATCTAGCAGGGCTAGTAGCACTGGAAACTTCAGCACTTTTCAGTCTTGGTTCATCAAGGCAGACTATCATTAGGATCTGTGCTTCATTTGAATTACAGATTTCACAATTATCTACCAATCACCTTTACACTGACATGCTAAAAAAGCAGGAGCAAGCACAATAGCAGGAACTTTTCCAATGGTCTCATCTTTTAGTTCTTCAGTGTGGCCATTTCTTCCATTTTTTAATCCCAATTGTGATATTTTCTCTTTTCCTTTTCTTTGTTTGTCTTTTGCCTTTTTGCTTTAGCAACCTTTGTGACAACTTTTCCTTTGGCTTTGGTTAGCTCAGGTTACCGGGTAGGTCCATATAAGGCTGCTACATATAAATACAGTGCAGCCCTCAAGCAATCATTACAGCTCTGCGTGATGTTTGTGCTATATGTCTTTCTTCTGGTAAGTAATTTTTTAGCTTCTTTTGTACTTATTATTTAATATTTTTGAGGGGGCCAGAGTCTTATAAACTTGAGTATTCAGAGAATTTCGTTGAAATTTGGTGTTTTTCTTTTATAGCTACACACAAGAAACCTTCTTTTCATTTATTTTTATTATAATTATTTGTATTAAACTTCTAGAGCATATAAACCCAAACCTACAAGAAAAATTTGTAAGATTTGGCTGCCATAATCTTAAATGTGGTATTTTAGTTATTTTTGAGCCACCATTTTTACCACTTTTTCTTTGTTAATTAATGCACGTAACTTTGTAGTTAAGCATTAGCTCATTTATATTAAGTGAAAGATGATCAACTTACAAGTTTCATGATGGAAAGATCTTTAAAAACATCATACCTAAGAAAAATTTACAAGTTACAGAGGGATAGTCATGTTAGTTTGGTTCAACAAAACAAACATGGAGTCCGGAGGTGGTGGTGGTGGGGAGCTTAGGGCTGCAGGGGGACTGCGGCCACAGGGAGGATGGCAGGCCCTTTAAGAGGCCCCACAATGGGCCTTTGCCTAGGACCCCCAATTGCCTAAGGCCACCTCTGGACAAACTCACACTCTATCCTGCCAGCTAGTTAGGAAGGAAAAGTCTCTTTTCCCTAGTTCATACGTGCCTGGCATGAGGCTGCAGGGAGCAAGGGCAGAAACACAGGGTCCAACTCACGAACTCTTGCTGCAAAAGCATAGGCACTGAGTGAATTTAGGCACCTACTGGGCTCAGCGGCAGCAGAACAAGGGGCTTCTGGACCCCAGTGGTGCCTGATTTTAGGATTTAGGCTCCTCCATCAATTTGCGACTCTAGCCCTCAGTTGCTGTGTGCATCTGTAAAATGGACAATCACACAGCCTGCCTTCCAGAATGGTTGTAGGGATCAAGACACTGAAGCCAGGCAGTATGAGACTTTTTAGCCCATCTCATGATTTTGGGGCCTGACTCATGATTTGCAAAGGTGTGGAGCTGGCAATATTGCCTGTGGCTACCCCACCTGCCTCCCACTCCCTCCCCTTAGCCAGGGTTACAGCTTCAAAGCAGGCAAATGGAACTGGTGAGCACAGGGAGTTGCAGCCTTCATTTCTCCAGAGTGGAGGCCTCCCAGCCATCAAGGCTGTGATAGGGCAGAGACACACAGACTGCTGGGATTAGCAGACTGAGAACAGTTTGTTGGCTGGGATGGACAGAGTAAAGTTCACATTTTGCATTTAGTGGCCCATGATGAATAAGGGCAGATTTCAAAGGTCCCATTGGGCAAGTGTCTCTCAGTCTCTTACAAACAGGAGTAGTGCAGTGGAGCTCTGAAAGCCCAGAGTTGGCTGAGAAAGACTATTCCCTTGCAAGGGACATGCTGGACAGGGACAAACAGGGTGGTGGTGGCGGGGGGGAGCATAGCATGCAGTGTTGCAGAGATTCATAAGAACAGCCAGAATGGGTCAAACCAAAGGTCCACTCAGCCAAACAGTCTGTCTTATGACAGTGTCCAGTGCCAGGTGCTTCGGAGGGAACAAAGAGAACAAGGCTGTCATCAAGTGGTCCATCCCATCAGGCATTCCCAACCTCTGACGAACAGCTGTCCCTGACTATCCTGGCCAATAGCCATTGATGGACCTGTCCTGCACAAATGTATCTAGTTCTTTTTTGAACCTCGTTACAGCCTTGGCCTTCACAACTTCCTGTTGCAAAGAATGCCACAGACTGACTGTATGATGGTTGAGAATTATTTCCTTTAGTTCAGTGGTTCCCAGCCTTTTCCTTTATGAGGACCACTACATCATCATCAAAAGCTTTTGTGGACCACTATGTAAGCAAACTACTTTTAATACAGCCTATGGCTGACAGGACTCAAGCTTCAGGCATATTAAAAATGCTATTACACAAGGATGTTTGTGAAGCAAATTACATTGCAAATAATGATGTAAATGGAATATGAAACATAAGAGAAACATGGGATTATATTATTATTACAGTATCTTGCCCCCTCCTCCATGGACCATCTGCAGTATCCTCATGGACCACAAGTTGGAAACCACTGCTTTAGTTCATTTAAAACCTGCTGCCAATTACTTTCCTTCCTTCTGTCCCCAAAGAGACATGCTTCATGCCAGAGGATACCATAATATCAACTGGACAGAGTCCCAATTATGGGTCGTTTCCCTCTGCTCCAGTTTGATGTTCTCCTTCCATGGGGCTTTCATCTTCCTCAGCAGTACAGAAGCTGCAGACATGGTTGGGACCATTCTACTGTGTCCTGGAAAGTCTTCTCTATGTATATCTATGTCTCCCTCAGCTCCTCCAGTCCAGCCACCTTGGTCTCTAAAGCATGTATGTGGACACTGAGAGCTAGGATGTGTGTGTGCTGAATACACAGCTATGCCCCTGGCCATGCCCATGGGGTAACATAGGGTATGTTGCATTCAGTGCAACGAACTGGATAGCTCTACTCTGTTGCTGGATGTCTGCCTACATTCTCTTATTACTCCAGCACAGTTCTTTCTTTTACTGTTCCTTGTTTTAAATTGGGGTGTTGTCTTGGGTTTACAGAATGCTAATGAAGTATATCTACCCATCCCTCTCTCAACTCCCTTGCAAAACTCCCCTGTTAGCTAGCTAGCTGCCATATTCCTGTTTGTTAACAAGCTCCTTTAGTCATTCAGGGTGGGCTTTTTAAACCTTGGTTCTCCCTGAGTAGCCCTGCCATCTGGACAAGAGTGATGGGTGCTAAGGGCTTGGGGATCAAAGCCTTGTTATGAAGCTCTCAGTCTTGCCTAGCAGGCCTCTAGGATCACCACATAGTCCCCTAAACAAACAGAGCACATGATACATCAGCCAAGCAGCAAGCACCCCACAAACTCAAACACACACATTCCAGACAACTAACTCACCACAGGGGTCATGTAGTGGCTCCTTCTTCCCCTAGAGAACTTCCTTGCAAAACTCCCATTAGCTGCCCCTGATCAGCAGCCAACTGTCCCAGGCAGCAGTAACACCTCCAGGAAGGCTACTCTGACTTAGAAGCAGTCCAGAGGAAGTAGGCCCAAAGAGGAGTTAAATACACATTAGAACCCCTACCCCCTCATCTGTAAATTCTATTCTGTGCTTTATTGAATCTCATCATACTTCACAATTAATGCTGGAATAGATCCCTAGTAGGTGTATTTCATCTGTGCCAGTTTACAGCAGCAGAGGATCAAGGGCCAATGCTTGTAAAGTACGGTAACCCCAATCCAGCAATTCACTGAGATTTAAGCAAGGTCCTAAAGTTAAGCAGAGTTGTTAAACTGAAGGCTGCAGGTGTGCAAAGCATTACTCAGGGCAGTGGGGAGATTTGTTGGGGGGGCACCATCCCTCTCAGCAGTGTTCCTTCTCTCATAGCATCAGCAGAAGTTCCAACTATAAAGGTGAAAGAATGGAAGCCCCATGCTTAACTAAAACTACTGACTCTATGACTCCTGAATTTCCCAGTGCTATGAACATTTTTTGTATTTTTATAAAATTCTTCCAATCCATGAATTGAAAACTTGACAAACTTTCCCAGTTCTTTCAAGTGACAGATAAGATTGCAAGCTCTCTAGTGCAGGAAGTTTGTCTTCTTGGGTGGTTGTTAACATCCCACACTTAGGGGGAGGAGTGTGTGATACTAAAATACAGCAACAAACAACAGCAATGACATGATTAACAGGCTATCAATCTCACCTAGCTCTAAGAGGTCTGCTGGAGGCTTAATTTATTTGCCTCCGATGTAATCCAAATACAATGTATTTGAGCAAATAGTTTAAAGTCCTGGAATAAAGAACATAATGGACATGTTTTTATTTGTTGTTACTAATAACTGGAGATGAGGGCTGTGTTTCAGCCTCCTTTGTTATTACTCGAGGTGAGGGTCTCTTCCTGAGACTAGTTACCATCACTTCACTGGTTCCTAGAAATTTTGAGTGGACAAACAGGAAACATCTGTTTGTTTGCTGCTTTTGTACATTTGGCCCATTAATCTTTCCTTGATCAGGAATTTTAATACGCTATCGCCACATAATATGGTTGTCAATTCAAAGCATATCATGCACTCACTGCTCTGTTCTCAGAGTAAATATAATTATCCCACAGAATTGCAGGCTAGCTGACACGATAGAGCCATTATGACCTATCAGTTATTTAAATGGGAATGGAGAGACTGTTGCAAAATCAGCCTCTGAACATTAACTATGTATATTTAAATACACATTACTGGCTTAAGGGGCAGCAATGACTCCTTTGAATACCACCAGGCAGGAGCGTCGCTGGCGCTGGGCACCCAGGGCACGTGCCCCAAATCCCAGTGCCGGATGCCCCGGATCTGGCGGGGCCACCCCTCTCCCAGCAGCCCCACCCCCAGCCAGGGATGCAGGACCCAGCTGCCCGCAGCCGCTTCTGGCCCTGTCCCCAGCTGGGGATGCGGGACCCAGCCACCCACAGCTGCTTCTGGCCCCGTCCCCAGCCAGGGATGCAGGGACGGGCCACCTGTGGTAGCTTCCAGCCCTGGCCCCAGCCAGGGGATGGGGCCTCCGGGTTGGGGGGAGGCTTGCAGGCTGGGGTGGGGCCTGGGCCCCTGCCCCGGGTCCCTCCCCGGGGCAACGACACCCCTGCCACCAGGTGCAAAGTCTTTTCAGCTGGCAGATTGCACATACATGAGACCAGAATAATAGTTCTAGAGCTGTTTGGGTATATCAGGTCAGTGTGGTTGGTAACTGTGAACATGGTACAGTTCCTGGTGGAATAAAGCAGTGGGCTCATCTTTTGAACTAGGAAACTCATTCTGAGTTGCTATAAAGCATATGAAACCCCTGACTTCTCCAGTTCATGTCTATACCATGTGGGCTCTGGTCGGCAGGACACCTCCAGTGCTCAGAGAAGCTGGTGAGAAGCATTCCCACTAGAGAGGCAAACATCCGTCCCCATTCCTGTACCAATAGCCCTGTCTCTAGGGGCTTGTTTAAACTAGGGTGAGGTTGTAATTCGGTCTTAGTCTGTTGAATTACAGAAGGCTAAGGTGAGTGATCACTGTAAATTGCTTGCTCAGGAGCTCACAATCCCATTGCTCACATTACTTCCTGAAATATATTGCACTAAGGGTAATAGGTGCACAGTTTTGTGGGGAGGCAGTCCTCTGCACACTCTCACTCCCCTCTTCTCAAAAGTGGAAAAAATGTAGGAAAAGCTTTTCTTGCTGTTTCTCTGCCACAGGCACAACAGAGAGTCACAATGCTGCATGCAGGGAGAAGACTTAACTGAAAAGTTTCCAAGGCTTCAGGCAGGTGAGGGGCTATGTTGTTGTGGTGTAGCAGACAGGAAAAACCAGAAAAGCTGTGCTCTGGCTACATGGACCTAAATCTGCATTGTAGATTTCAACCTCAGTGCTGTGGCACTTGCAGAGGTAGTGTTAGCAGGTCGAATTACAGCTCCACTTTTTTCAAGATTTACTGCTCTGATAGTGGAGACAGACTGCAAAAGGTCAAGATAGGCAGCATTATGTTGAATTTCGCTGTCAGTGTAGACCAGGGCTAGGAGTGCACTCCCTTGCTAATGGCTGTGGCGTATGCAGAGATAACTCCACATATCTCAAGATACGATGAGGTGCTCTCTTCAGTTTGTTTTCATTCTTGTCTGACAGCTGTCTTTCCAGTCAGCAAATCCCACCAGGATCTTATAACCATGAGGGATTTGGTGGGCAGGAGGAAAGGGGCAGCCTTTCCTCTCTCTAAGAACCCTCCAGTTCTTAACTATGGCAGTGAGAATTTCAGCCACCCTGTGACACTCAGGGTGCATTCATACAGCATTCTTATTTCGAAACAACGAGGTTGTTTCGAAATAAGAATTGCCATGGCCACACAATGCACTGCCATTTCGAAACAAGGAAACCCCTTGTTTTGAAATGGCCACCGTTCTTTCGGAACAGCTTAAACCTGGTTTCCCGTTGAAACAGCGTTGTTTTGAAACAGCTCATTTCGAAACAACGCCAACGGGACATGCTGTTTCGAAAGAACCGTTGTTTCGAAACGAGTTGTTTCAAAACAACGCTGTTTATGGACGTGTTATTTCGAAACAACAGTTGTTTCAAAATAACCATTTGCCCTTCCTCCCAGGGTGCACAGTGCCCTGGGGGAAGTCCCTGCCTGGGCGTGCCTGTCAGGCTGCATGGCAGGCAGGGACCTGTAGGGCAGCCATGTCCCAGCAGCCAGGCCCCTCAGCTGCAGGATGCCGAAGAGCCCCTGTGCGGACCCAGGAGGATATTAGTTGCCTCCTGGGCATCTGGCAGCAGCCAGATATAATGGCACGGTTCTGGGCCAGCCACCAGAACCGCGACATCTGTTCAGACATCGCAGCTACGATGTCCGACCAAGGACACCCCCGCACCACAGAGCAGGTGCGTAGTAAAGTGAAGAGCCTCCGGCAGGACCATGCCCATACCCGGGATGCCTGGGAGCCAGGCCACTTGCCCCCACTTTGAGGCCCTGGATGCCTTCCTGGGGCCACAGCCCAGCAGTCTCCCCGCTGAGGCTGTGGACACCTCAGGAGGGCATCAGAGCCTCTTGTTGGGCCCGGAGGCACCGGGTTTCAACGTCTCTGTCGGGGGGCCTCCAGCTGCACCACCACCAGCAGCGGAGACCAGCCCCAGCACCCCAGAGCTCTTCGTGGGCGTGGAGGCGGGGACCAGCCTGGAGGAGCAGGGGCCCACCACCGCCCCGGGCTCTGGGTCTGACCCCAGGACATCTCAGCGGACCTCCGGAGCCCCTGTGGGTAAGTATGGCCCCCCCACGGAGGCACACAGGGCTGGGCCTGTCCAGCAGGTCCCAGGACGCGAGGAGGCCAGGGCCAGGCACCAGGGCAGGTAGGGCCTGGGTTTGGCGGTCGCAGAGGGGCCCCCCTGGCCACGGGTCCCACAGAGACAGGTGGCACCGGGTTCACAGGTCCTTGTGTGCCGGGGGGGTGGTGACCAGGGACTGGCTGGGAAAGATGCAGCAGCATCTTGGGTGGGGTGGAGAGCAGGCAGGACACACCACTGGCAAGTGGCCTCAGGAGACCCCCTAGTGCAAGGCGTGGCTGGGTCCAGTTCACCCTCATGGACACCACTGGCATGTGTGCCTCCAGGGTACGGTTCCCAGATGTCTGGCAAAAGGAGAACATGGTCCCCTTTTTTTCTGCTCCGTTCTTCTTTTTATCCTCACATTCTCTGTCTGGCAGGCAGTTCAAAATACAGGGGTTTGTCAGGCTTTTTCCTATAGGGGTTGAAGGATCCTGGACTGCCATAGAATACTGATTTATATGGGAAAGTGTTCCAGGGTGCCTTAAACCCTGACGACTACCCCGGCCAGACAACCTTTTTTCCCAGGGTCCTCCAATGTCCTCCTTTGGGTACTGTCCTGGCCTCCTTCCGAGGCCTTGGGGGCCAGGAGCCCTACCCCAGGGCAATGTCCATGGGATCCTGGGACCTGCTGACAGTCAGGGCAGAGGTGTGTGCTGCAGACAGGTGCACACAGACAGGGCCAGCAGGTGGCAGGGGCCAACTGTGTTTTCTGCTTCCCTGCAGCACATCGCAGAGCTCCTCCCCGGGGGCCACCACCCACACCCAGGCTCTAACACCTGAGCCCCAGGGTACCCCGGTGATGGCGGAGGGCCCCCCAGACCTGCAGCGAGCTCCTGGAGAGCCTAGAGGAACTGGGCCAGGAGATGCACGCTGCCACCCAGGCCTGGCGGCGGGAGCAGGTGCAGTGGCAGGCGGCTGGTCTCCATGCCCTGGAGTGCCTCGCAAGCGCAGAGGACAGGGCCGCAAGGGTGCTGGAGCTCCTGGTGGAATGGCTGCCAGCGGCCATCTCGGAGCAGGCTGCAGCCATCGCTGAGCAAGCCACAGCCATCAGGGAGCTGGCTGAGAGCCTGGTGCCCCGACACCGCGACGAGGCATCACCGCCTGGACCGCCACAGCGACAACGGCAGGTGGAGGGCAGCTGTGGGTGCGGGCGGGGCATGCCACCCCCCCCGGACCCTCCCACAGGCCATGCCTAACCTCCCCCCTGCCCCCTGGACTTCTTCACCCCTGTCCCCTCCCAAGCTGATGCTCCCTACCCCAAGTCCCCTCCCAAGTTGATGCTCCCTACCCCGGGCCTCCCCCACATTGCCCCATCCCTTACACCCCCCCCCCCCGCCCTTCCCTGATTGTAAATAAACCCTTTAAAACTCATGTCTGGTTCTCAGTGTTTTTATGGGGGGGGGAGTTGGCAGTGTGGGTGGATGGGTGAGGGGTGGCTTTGGGTGAACGAGAGAGAGGATGGTGTGCAGGGCAGGCCTGGCTCTCATAGCTCGTCCTCAATGAAGGTGACCCGGAGGGCATCGTGGACAGACAGGGCTCGCAGAGACGGCTGCTCACGTGTACACACACATCCGGGCTGTTCATAGGCCCTGCCAAGGATCTGGGCCTAAGCCTCACATGCCGGTGGAACGGGTTCCCCGTGCTGCTCACAGTAGTTGTGGAGAGCTGCACATGCCGCAATGACCTGGGGCAGTCTCCCCTCTGCAAGGTGGAGGCGGGTTAGAAGGCACCTCCACTGTGCCTTGAGGCGTCCAAATGCACGCTCGACCACCTGGCGGCAGCGGGCCAGGCGGCGGTTAAAGAGCTGCTGGCTGGGGTCGAGGGGCCCTGCGTAAGGCCGCATGAGCCAGGGCTGCAGGGGGTAGGTTGTGTCCGCCACAATGAGGACGGGCACCTCTACTCCCCCAAGGTAGATGTTGTGAGGGGGGAAGTAGGTGCCCGCCTCCATGACCTGGTACAGGGCTGAGTTGCGAAGGACCCTGGCGTCATGGGCCCTCCTGGGCCATCCCACATAGCAGTCCAGGAAGAGGCCCTGGTGGTCCACAAGGGCCTGCATGATCACAGAATGATAGCCCTTACGGTTCCTGTATTCAGCGGCCCTGTGCTCCGGCGCACGCACAGGGATGTGCGTGCTGTCCAGGATTCCCACACAGTTGGGAAAGCCAAGGGTGGCCATCCCGGGCATGGTGTCCTGCAGCTCCCCACGTCTCACCAGCCGTCGCAGGAGGACACGATTGATGGCCCTGGTGACCTCAATGAGCATGGTGCCAGTGGTGGACCTCCCGACGCCAAACAGATGCGCCACTGCCCTGTGGGACTCTGGAGTGGCCATCTTCCAGAGGGCAATGGCCACTCTTTTGTCTACTGGGACGGCAGGCCTCATGGGGGTGTCCCTGTGGTACAGGTGTGGGGCAAGTTCGCTGACCAGGCGGGTGAAGCTGGCCCTGGCCATCCTGAAGTTCTGCCTCCACAGGTTGTCACACCAGGAGCGCAGGACAACCCTCTCCCACCAATCTGCGCTGGTCTCCCAAGCCCAGATGTGGCGAGGCACGGGGATGGGAGGGGCAGTAGCTCACCCCTGTGGACGAGGTGGATGTACTCCTCGGACAGGGGCCAGTCATCCTCGGGCTCCTCGAACAGGGTGTCCCACACGTGCAGGAGACCCTGCAAGCGGTCCGAGAGCCTGGGGGTCGCACGGTGCTGTCTAGCCAACCGGGCAGCGTCCATTGCTTGCAGCACGCTGCTAGCCAGAGTGGACAAGGAAGTGAGATCGGGGCCAGCTTTTATGGGATTGGCTAGCAACATGGCTGCCGACGTGGCCCAGGGAGGCGGCCATGTTGCCACACCTCCCATGCTGCACTGCCCCTGAATCGAAATAGCAAGCCCACTGTGTGGACAAGCTATTTCGATTCCCGCTTTTTGCTTATTTCAAGGACAGGGTTTTGTTATTTCAAAACAGGTTATTTCAAAATAACCCGTTATTTCGACATAACTTCCTTCAAAACAAGCCCTTTGTGTGTGAACATAGCCTCAGGTGGTAAAAAGGTCCTGAATGGGAACTGAGTATCTGGCCCTGTATTTCTGAAGTTCTCCAGCCTGTAAAGGATGAGATGTGACAACCACCAGAGTCTGATTATGCACAGGGCTCCTTACAGGACACAGAGACCAGGGCTTTTAGGGAGCAAGGATTGATGCACTGGCATAGCCTTACAATGCTCTGCTGATGCTTATAAAGCTAAACACCTGCTTTAGTGCTGCCTGATCAGGGCCTAGGTCAACCCAATACACAGAGGAAGCCAAATATGGACAAGAACATTCCCCTAAGAAATTTTCTATCAAAACTTCCCACACGATGTGCCTGAATCACAATAGCTTTGTCCAGCAATTCCTATTTGCATTGGGTTAGTTGTAGCTGCTTTTTAATCACTTGTTGTTCTGGCTCCCTGAGTAGTTAATCCCATCCTGCAAGCCCTTGCATACATGCATGTTTTGCACAAGTGAGTTGTCCTATGGCGTTCAGTGGGGCATCACCTGCATAAAGCTCAGTGCAAAAGCATTTGTACTACCAAGGCCCTAGATAGGACACATTTGATAGACTAAATATAAATCAGTCTGAGAAAGCTTCTAACCAGAATCCCAAGTGTTTCGCATTCTCTTTTGAATTTTCTAAACTTGCTTAATTAAAAAAAAAAGCTAAGTCTACCATGTTTCCATTCTGAGCACTATCAATATTCTTAATTTCCAGACACAAGGCACAACATTTCAAACATGCCCTTTTCTTCAGATACAAATCAATTTGCCTGGAGAACATGAAGCTTCTGAGGCAGTGTGTGAATGGGACCATTTCTGGATTTAGAAAATGTACCTGTTAGGAGAAGAAATGTACCTACCTTCTACCCTACGGATGTGTAACTTCCAGTGTATTAAGTGAATCCTTGATAAGGAAGAAAAGAACCTGGAAATCAAGTCAGGCCATTTAATGAATAAAATCTTGTGCACCAGAGAGTATAATACAGCCTTCTGTGCCTGAAGCCCATTAGAGGACAAAATCTGCTATTTCCCACTTGCTGCACTGGGAAGGGTCTCTTAAGCAAACACCTGCTATAGGGATAAAGCTGCTAAGTATTAAATTGGCTGCGCATTATAGCAGGGCTATTATCAGTTATCTAAGGAAAACATTGACTTCTTTTCAAAGCTGTTTTGTCAAAGTCCACAGCAGACAAATAATTTATTGTTGGTTCTGTGTCACTAACTTTACCCTAGAATGATGATTGAAACTTTAACATCCAACTTTTCTATCTGGAAGGCTGAGATTTCCCCAAATATGATAAAATCCAGAGAGTTGGAAGCCTGACTGGGGTAGGATTACCTCCAGGAGGGGGACCACCCAGACTTGACAGCACCTGCAGTCTTTAACCAAGGCCAGCCTGGCTGCTCATGTTAATGCCTGGAGCCAAAGCGACGGGGAATCAGGTTTTCGGGAATGTGCTCCCCAACCCCCACCCCCACCAAGCTGCTGGGAACCTGTTCATGGAAACAATCACCCACATTGTTTGGCTCTAAGAAATTGTTCAGCCTCTCATCTCATTGAAGTAAAATGAGGTAAAGTTCTGACTGCTCACTTTTTCTGCTGCTTAAGAGTAATTCTGAATCATGCAGTGTATTTATGTGAGTGTGCATATAGGCCTGGGTGTATGTATATGCACATTGTGGGTGTGTATGGGAGTGCAGTAAGTGTGTGTCTGATGAGTGCTGATACGTTGGTGACTTCACAGTCTGACCAGTGATCTCACAAAAACAGCACAATCAGCAGAAGAAGGGACAATGGGAGTTCTACACCACACCCAACGTCACTGACAAACGACCTTCCCAAATGGGAACAGGATCCTGTTGAAACTGCAGCCACATTGTGTCACATGCTGTCCCCAATACCAACATATGATTACAGCATGAATCCAACCACTAAAATTCCAAGGGAAGTGGAGAAAAACTGGCATGTTGATTTCCTCCTTTGCCATGCTGGTGAGAAGAGATCCTCCCTGAATGGATGATGTGCCAGAGAGAGCCCCAGAAAAGGCACAGCTAGTGTCTCACTCCACATGGGCTGGGAGTTGCTTCATTTACTAGTGGGAAATGTAGCACTTAGCTACAATGGACATATCCACTCAATCCTGGTGCAGGACTTGTGTTACAGTTGATACAAGTATTTAATAGTGTGGCATATTGGTGGAAAGCATCAGTAAAGATAATTTCAAGGTTTCCATCTGAAATTGACAGTGCAGTCACAGCATGTTTTACATTTGTAACACACATTAACTAGATTTGCTGCTGGTTACCAAGCATCAGTGACATGCTACTGAAGAACCTGTGACATCCCAAGGCACAGCAAGGAAAGGTGTCAGTGGTTCTCAGGACAGGTGAAGAGGGCTAACAGTGCTGAGCCATCTGGTCTCTGCCCCAGAACAAAGTCTGTGACCCTGGATTGTTTGAAATCGGGTCAGAAAGGCCCATGAACAGCATGACAAATCAAAGTCAGGTCAGAGATTGCTTTCTGGCATTGACTGTAGCCTATTCTTTCCACCACATGGACATTCCAGAGAAATCTGTCCAGAGCCAGTGAGCCCACAACTGGTGCCTTATCAACAAGCATGCTTTTGGATAATCAAAGAGGTCTGTGGATAGTCATTGTAGTAGAAAGTGAGAGTGTAAGACATAAGGCTAACCTAATAGGCCAAAGACAAGGCCAGAGGCCTGTTATGTTAGCCTTATGTCTTAGGTTCTCACTTTCTACTACAGTGGTGGGACTCACGTTTGCCCTTATCTTCTCAACCAAGCATCTTCATGGTAGATGTATAGAGGAGTTATGTTGCTGAGTCTGGAGAGCAACAGTGCTGGTGTCAGTCTCATTGTTCCAGTACTAATGCACACAGTTGAGTGTAGCTGTGTATAATTAATTTGACACAAGATGACTGGAGCACAGTATTCTACTGTAGTGTAACACAGGGCTAAACCAGATGGTCAGCAGTTTGCTCCCCATCAAGTAAGTACTGGCCAGTTGGTTTACCATGTTGTTATGCACTCCCACTGTAGCCAGCTTCCTCAATGGAGAGATCTATCTAGGGTTTCTCTAAGGTAGACTTGCTGGGATTTGTGTTTCAAATGATTTTGACTGAGAAAGATATTCAGTTCTTTGACTGCTCTGGCTTTGAAAAGATGGAATATACTCAAAATAGCCTTGATCACCAATGTCCCTGGCTGCAGCATTTGGCCATCTTAATTGAGGCAGAGTTGAAGATGTGTTCAAGTTCTGGGCATGACCATGCTTAAATGTCTGAGCAAATGTCACCTGCATATATAAGCATGCAAGACTGGGTAAGCAGAAGGTTGTTTGTGCACTGGCTGAAAAGCACTGGTGCCAGTACAGACCTGTGGGATAGACCATTGGTTTGCCTTTTGCACACACTGGGATCGGCTTACTCATCATGCATCTTGTGATTATTCAGTTCATACTAGGGAAACTGATGATCCACCAGGAGACTTCATTCACAGTCCTTTTCAGAGATGGATTCTGGTCAGTCGGCAGCTGACATTCCTGATACAGCTCTATCCTCCAATATTTGAGCCATCAGGCTAACACTGAGGATACTGTAGCTCAACACTGATGGCTTGTTAGCAGCTAACCATTGCATTGTCAGTGAATCTAACAACTGAAAGATTGGAATTGGGAAAAACAGACTTGGGAGAGATGAGTGGCTTGTAGCCAGATATCTAAAGCCAGCCCTTAGTGATCCATGTGAGCTGTGTTGAAAAGTTACTGTGCCTTGAGTGGAATAATAGCAAAATGAGACTGTGTGTGATGGATTGGGAAAGGAATTAACATCTGATAGCTGTTTGGTGGCCTATGTGATGTGAGGAGTAGGTGATTTCAGTTTTGCTTCTAGCTGTTGTGTGCATCATACAGTAGACCACTACCACTTAGTGCTAGGCAGCAATGTCTCTGCAGAGTGGCCAATAGCTGAGTGTGCCAGGGAAATTGAAGCCTAGGGAGCAGTGCCTAGAATATAGATGGATTTGATAGATCTATAAAGCAGTAAAGCCAAAGGAGACTGGGGGTGATAGTAGATAGCTGGTCAGATAGCACTTTGCAGGGCAATATGGTACAAAAAAGGCAAATGTGACTTGGGTCTCTCCGCACAGAGCAGGAGATGATAACCCTCTCCACATGGCCCTCAGGAAATCACCCACAGGCTACAAAAAGGGGGATGTTCTGGAAGTCACAGCATAGATCTGGGACATAACACCTCTGCATTCTGCTCTTCCATCAACAACCTGTGAGTCTCCACCTCTCTGGCCCTCATTTGTTTCATCTGTAAAATGGGGATAACAATACTACCTACTGTAGGGGCAACTAGGAGGTGTAATGGAGTCATCTGTGTAGAGCACATTGGGTATGTCTACACTACAGCCTTCGATCTACTTAACCTGTATTAAGGCACAAATCTGAAATCAGAAATCACAACATTCTAAAACCAGTGGGTGAGCACGTCAATGTTCCTGATCACTTCATTGATGATTTACTAATTGCAGTCCTCATATCAATGAATACCAGATCAAGGCTTCAAAGAGAAGCTTTGCGAAAAATAAATTTGTTAGTCTTTAAGTTCCACAGGACTCCTTGTTTGTTTTAGGATAACTTCTGAACACCACATCCTGTCAATTTCAGGGAATTTGCTCAACATCAATAGGCAGAAGCTTACAGCAGAGCATGGCAGACACACTCAGAACCCCTTGCATGGGGGAGGGAACATGGGATCCTGGCATGGTGGGAGGGAGGGAGGAGACTGCACACATAGCCCAGTTATGGAAGATAACAGGCTACAATGGTGCGTGGTAGGCAGACCTCCTGGGAGGCACACAGAGCTCCAGGCCTGAAGAGAAGGGGTGAGGGAGAGTTTCAATGAGCCTTGGTGCGTGCAGTGAGCTTGATTGACAGGAGCAATAAAGAGTGCCACTCCCTGGTTATAGCCATTCCATTCCAGCCACAGTCATACCAGGCAGAGGCATTTCTGGCCCGGGAAGGGAACCCGGGGCATGGACCCAGGCCCCGCCCCTGGCCCTCAGGCCCTGCCCTCAGCCCGCAGGCCCCATCCCCTGGCCAAGGACAGGGCCAGAAGCCGCTGCACGGGCCCTGGATCCCCTGCTGGGGACGGGGCCAGAAGCGGCCACGGGCAGCAGGGGCTCGGATCCCTGGCCGGGGACGGGGCTGCCGCAGCCGCTGGCCACTGGGCCCCGGATCTCCAGCCCAATTGGGCTGGAGACCAGGGCCACCAGATCTGGGGCACTGGCGCTGGGATTCGGGGCGCATGCCCCGGGTGCCCAGCGCCAGCGACACCTCTGGTATCAGGACCATTTGGATGAAGTTAAACAAATTCAGAGAAAAGCTACAAAAACACACAAGGTTCAAGAGTAACTCTGAAGACAGCTAAGTTTGCAGGCTGGCAGTGGGGTCTTAATGCCAACCTATAAATACCTGGAAAGCATAAATGGGGAGAGGAATTACTTTAGGAGCAATTCAGTCTAATGGGATTAAATTAAATTCATATGACTGTACAACATGGCAAGCAGCATGGTCTGGTAAAATGGACCCTGGAGTGTAAATTAGCACACTTCCCCCATCCCAGCTGCTGGCTGGCTTTTTCACCTGTAATTTCTATTATGCCATGATGTGGAAATTGCTGTACAAAATTCTGATAGGCTGTTGGCAGAGCTGACTGGATAGAATATTAGAGAGACAGGGTAGGTGAGTGAATAGTTTGTTTTGGACTAACTTCTGAGGATGAGAGGGATTAGCTTCCTCATTTTAGAGCTCTTCTGGTGCATGCAAGGTAGGCCATCTGAGTGTTTAAACTACTGCTTCTGACCTTGTCAGCTAGGAATCTCTGGAGATGATAGATCAGTGCATGACAATTATTGCCTTGCTTTCGCAGGGAAATAATAGGAGACCTGCCAGGTATCTGAGGTGGACCTAGCATACCACTGCCTCATTAGATGCAGAATGTCCTCTGCTGCCACTGATTACAATAGGGAATTAAAGGTGCTAAGAGTCTAATCCCTGCATATGCAAAAGGAATAAGGAAAGCAGCCTTTGATGGTACCATGGCTGTAAAATATTATTTTAAAGCTTAAAAACATCTTGATGTTTCTTGGAAGGTCTAACAATAGAGGCTCTCTGCTCATGACAATGTGTGGAGTCCCAGACAAAACCATCTCCAAAAGAAAAGTTCAGAAGCAAAGAAACTTGAGAAAATTAAAAGTGGTGAAATGTTAATTAATTCTGATTACTTTTACCTCTTAATTATTCCCTGACACTGTATTATTTCTCAAGTAGAACAGGAATGGTTTGAGTCAGAACTTATAAAGTGCTAGCTCCTCAGATACTTAAAGCACAGTGATTGCATTTAATTAAACTGAAACCAACAAAGCCCTATTGTGCAATACTTGCCAGAAAGCCTGTGAAATCCTAAATGTCAAAGATTAAACAAACCTCTTCTTGAGTGAGCAAAGAGGAGAGGTGCCACTATTTATAAAATCAGAGCCAGGAAAAATACAATAATTAGAAAAAACAGGTCATATGGAAAAACAACATCTAACTTGACAATCCTTCATGCAGATATGATTTGAAGTTCATTATTCATTGTATTCCTCCACAGAAGGCTTTTTGTTGTCTTCTTTGCAAGTCATTTTTTCAGTTTAATGGAGATGGAAAGATGTTCAAAAGATTTTTTTTTTAAACAAATTAATACAGATGCATTTCATATAGTTTTTTATATAAAGGTTGAATGATGCTGCAGGGAAGGCAACTACATTTAATTAATGTATAATTTCTCCACAAATGGGATCTGTTTCTGATCACTTCCTTTAATATTCATGTGTGGTTAGAGGGCACAGAGAATAGAAGGTTAATTTCTCATTCAGAGCCTTGGATAATTTCTTTTGAAAGAGCATAACGTTTAAATTCAAGCTCCTAAATGTAAATATATGTATTAATGTAAAATGAGATAATGTGAGGATTCTAACTGGCTGGGCTTAATCACATGGTGCTAAATGATCATGTGCTTTGAGATGCTTGTTCAGACGTAAGAAATGCATCATTAAAATCCTTTCTTTGATGCTTAAAGCTATTTTCCACTCCAAAAGGTTATAGTGTAAAATCTGCAGTTTCCCCTGTGCCTTGACCTTCGGATCCTCCCATTTCTCCTTGCTTAAGGGCACATTGCTGTGCAAATGGCTACGATGCCCACATTAGGCAAATCATCCCTTCTAAGCAAATCATATAGAAGATGGATCAGTTTAGGCAAAATCCAGAGTTCAAACAGTCTTCCTAACTGAAGTTTAGGCAAAATCCAGATGTTCAAATGCTCTCTAGTTCACTCAGAATGACCTCTTCACCCCGGACCAGATTGGGCATGGGTTTGATGGCTGTGAGGAAAAACAAAAATGTTTGTTATTTTCACCTCATGTTTTTGAGTAAACCAAAGTGCAGTTTCCACATGTAGATTACACCCAGCACATTGCAAGGTGCCAGCTTTGAGCTTTTAGGGGTATCCTGGCATTCAAAGGGAGTTTTTCCATTGGCCAGGATTTCAATCCCATCACACCTCACATTTAATAATAGACCTGACAGACATCCAGGAATTCCGGACTTGGTGAAATAATAAGTCCTTTCCATCACCCTGCAGAGAATTCCTGAGCTGCAAAAATCCATATTCCAAATTAAGTACACATAGGTGGGGAGCAAGATTAGAACCCTTGATTTTTAGCACCAACAATGTAAGACTGCAACAACATGTACTAAAGGAGAAACCACCTAATAGTGCTCAAGGGGTAAAACATTGCTATTTCCCACTCAATAGGGAAGCCATCAGTGCTGACCCTTAACTAAATGCAGAGGCCTGAACTTGGTGGACATTTTCGGTTTCAACCTAGCTCAGGACACCTTCCATTGACAAGCTCTTGTTATAACACCTGGAACTGAGTGGGTGCATAGAAACGGCTGGTGAGCTGAGAGGTGCTGTAGAAACCAGCCATCCCCTCATCCCTTTTCCATTTCCCCCAAAGTCTTGATTTACATTTGAATATACCTACCAACTCTTTTCCTATGTGTCCCATTGCTGACTAGTATCTGGAGTAGGGATTGCTGGTGGAGTCTCCATCTTTGGAGGTGTTTAAGGCCCAGCTGGACAAAACAATGACTGGGATGGTTTAGTGGGAGTGGTCCTGCCTCTGGCAGGGGGTTGGACTAGATGACCTATGAGGTCCCTTCCAACCCTGTGTTTCTATGATTCTATGAAACAGCAATTCCATTGCATAAAAGACATGGAGGTTTTGCAGTTTGGTTTCATTCTGGTGCATAACAAACTGGAGACTTTTGAAGTTTTCTAAAGAGGCAGAAGGAATGAGAGACTTATGACAGCTCATAGCCCAGGGATCAGCACTGAGGTCAAGTCACAGCTTTGCCTGTTAAAGCCCAGGGACTTAAACCCTGGTCAATCATAGATTTGGAAGGGACCTCATGAGGCCATCTAGTCCCACCCCCTGCTAAAAACAGGACCACTCTCACTAAATCATCCCAGACAGGGTATTGTCTAGCCCAGGGGTCTCAAACACATGGCCTGTAGGCCATCTACGGCCCCTAAAGCTATTTTCTGCAGCCTGCAATGATGCCATTTTTACTGACATTTGCAATATTGTTGTGCCCAAAGGTCTGAGTGGTGCAGCCCTCAAGCTAAGGTACTAGTCTTCATGTGACCCTCATGGTGATTTGAGTTGGAGACCCCTGGTGTAACCAGACCTTAAATATCTCAAAAGGATGGAGATTCCACCACTTCCCTAGGCACCATATTCCAATGCTTCACCACGCTCCTAGTGAGAAGTTTTTCCTAATATCCAACCTTGACCTCCCCAGCAGCAACTTGAAATCAGCACTTGCCCCTGAGCCACTCAGGCCCAGCTTTTAATACTGTTTAAATTTCAAATCAAATCATAGGGTTAGAAGGGACCTCATGAGATCATCAAGTCCAACTCCTTGGGGCTTGAACCCAGGACCTTCTGCATATTAAGCAGAGGTGCTAGCCACTACACTATTGCTCCTTGCTCTGTTCTCTGTTACTACTGAGAACAGCCTAGCTCCCTCCTCTCTGGAGCACCCCTTCAAGTAGTTGAAAGTTGCTATCACATCCCCCCTCCGTCTTCTCTTCTGCAGGCTAAACAAGCCTATTTCCTTCAGTCTCTCTTCATAAATCATGTGCCCCAACTCCCTAATCATTTTCACTGCCCTCCACTGGACTCTTTCTAATTTGTCCACATCTTTTTTGTAGTGGGGAGCCCAAAACTGGACATAGTATTTGCCTCACCAGTGCCAAATAGAGGGGAATAATCACATCCCTCGATCTGCTGGCAACACTCCTATGCTATTAGCCTTTTTGGCTACAAGAGCACACTGTTGACTCATATCCAGCTTCTCATCCACCATAACTGCAAGATTTTTTTCTACTGTAAGGGGGCCGCCTGATCACAAAACTGCAAAGTCAGCCTCAAGCGCTGCAGTTCCAATCACTTGTATAAATTCCAAAATGCTCATTGGTCAGGCAAGCCAGAGGACTCTCACCCCAGTGAAGCCAGCTCCCCAGCAGTTAAGGTATTGGCTTCAGATATGAAAGACCCACATTCCACTTCTCCAAATGCAGCATTTAAAGCTGCCTGAGAGGCTTTTGTGCAGCTCAGGGCGAAGTGTGTCTCTTTCACCTGAGAAGCCTTCCCACAAAGACTTTGTTGAAAGTGGCATGTTTCCATCCTAACAAAAAGCAGCATCCTCCAATGGAAAAAAGAACATTTTCAGCAAGCTCCAATCTGGAGCAGTCTGTGGCTAAACTCAGGGTAACACCTAAGATCATCTTCATAGTGTCTCATGTCAAGTTGACCTGAGGGAGGAAGTGAATAGCTGTGCCATCAGGACCTCTCTCCACCCTTTTTGTGAGAAAGGTTGCACTGAGTGATGTGGCTCACTCATATCATGTGCTGCAAAGTTGAGTTGCCATGAAGAAAATGGATGAATAATGTATCATGGTAGGAGTCCCAGTCTCCAGAATCCATTATTCATGTTCCCTGTAGCAGTCTAGATCTAGATAAGAGTGACTGGAGCAGATATCTCTTTTCTGTTCAGACTGTGTCAGAATTGACCCAGGTTTTATGGGGAGTGGGAGAGGCTATCAGTGCTTATGCCTCTCTAGGTCTCTGAGAAACATTTGGGGAATGAGAATGCAAGAATCATGAGATGACCCCTGAGATTTCCCTGACTCCTTTCATCCCTTTGGGTCCTAAAACACTTTGTGTATTGGGATCACATCAGCCGGGATGAAAAGCAGCTACCTTTGGGCTGGAGAAGACTAACTTAAGTCCCGCAGGGCTCCTTGGTTGTTTGTCATTCTGTTCCAGTAACACTATAGAGCAGTAGCCGCAGGCAGGTCAGTGACTGATACCTTCCTCAGGGGAACTGCAGCTCTAGCCCAGACTGAGACCTGCCCGGGAGACCTGGATAGTTCAATTTAGACCCATAGACTTAGGTCAAGAAGGGTCCATCATGATCATCTAGTCTGACCACCTGCTTATTGCAGGTCATATAACCTCACCTTTCCACTCCTGTGATAGACCCTTAATAAGTGACTCATGCCCCATCCTTCAGAGAAAGGCAAAAAACCCCAAGGGCTCTGCCATTCTGACCCAGGTGTAAATTCTCTGCTGACCTCAAATAGGGCACTTGGTTAGACCATGAGCAGGTAGGGAAGACCCACTAGCCAGACACCTGGAAATAATTCTTCGTAGTAACTCAGAGCCCTCCCCACCTAGTGTCCCATCACCAGTCTTTGGAAATATTTGCTTCTAGCAAAGGTAGATTGGCTACATGCCATTGTGGGCAGTCCTGTCACACCACTCCCCTGCCCCCCATAAATTTATTGAGCTCAATCTTGAAGTTGGCTAGGCTTTTGATCCTACTGGAAGGCTGATCCAGAACTTCACTCTGGTGGCTAGAAACCTTTGTCTAGTTTCAAACCTAAATTACTTGGCTATGTCCACGCAAGGCTTTTATTTCGAAATAAAAGTTGTCATGTCCAAACAACGTTTCTTTATTTCAAAATGACAGGACCCTGTCATTTCAAAATAACGTCTGTCATTTCAGAACAATAAAACCTTGCCTGAAAGCGAAATAGCCATTGTTTCAAAATGGTTGTTTCGTAACAATGCCGTTTGGATGTGTTATTTCGAAATAATGGTTATTTCAAAATAACATTTTTGCCCTTCTCCTTCCCAGGGTGCCTTCCTTTTTGTATATAGTGAGTGGGGGCATGGCCCAGCGAGGGGCCATGTTACCACAGCTCCCATGCTGCCTCTCTCCTGAAGCGAAATAGCAAGTCCTGTATCTGGACATGCTATTTTGCTTTGAGGTTTTCCCTTATTTCGATTTAATATTTGCTTATTTCAACTTAAGTTATTTCAAAAAAAGGATTTTATTTTGAAATAACTCATTTCAAAATAACTTATTTTGAAATAAGAGTTTATGTGTGAACATAGCCCTTGATGGTCAGCTTACATTTGTCCCTGTGTCAAAATTGTCACTTAAATTAAATCACTTTTCTCCCTCCCTGGTATTTCGCTCTATAAGTACATCAGAGGGATCTCTTGTCTCCCCTCAGCCTTCTTTTGGTTAGGCTAAACAAGCCAAGCTCTTTGAGTCTCCTATCATAAGGCAGGTTTTCCATTCCTTGGGCCATCCTGGTAGCCTTTCAGAGCACCCGTTCCAATTTGAATTCATATTTCTTAAACATGGGAGACCAGAACTGCACACAATATTCCAGATCAGGTCTCACCAGCACCTTGTATAATGGTACAAACAATTCCTTCTCTCTACTGGAAATACCTTGACTGATGCATGCAGGGACTGCATTATCTTTTTTTCATGGTCTCATCACATGAATGGGTCATAGTCACCCTGTGATCAATCAAGCCATCCAGCTGTTTTTCCTCATCTGTTGCTTTCAATGGATAAAATCTCAGTTTATAGCAAAAAACTGTTGCTATTAGCCCCTAAATGCATGACCTTGCACCCTGCATTATTAAACTTAATCCTATTTCTATTACTCTAGTTTTCAAGGTCATCCAGATCTTCCTGTATGATATTCTGATCTTCCTCTGGATTGGCAACACCCCCCAACTTTGTGTCATCCACAAATATTAGCACACTCCCACTTTTGTGACAAGGTCAGCAATAAAAATGTTAAATAAGACTGGCATCCAGACTGATCCACTAGTAACTTATCTCCAGCCTGACAGTTTACCTTTCAGTATGACTCATTGTAATCGTCCTTTTAACCAACTTCTCATCCATCTTTCAATTTTCATGTTAATCTCTGTCTCAATTTAACTAATAATTTCCCATGTAGACGTGTATTATCATGTTGTATTTATCTAAATTTTTGTTTAATTCTATGTTCCTAGCTACCTTCTCTTTCAAAAGTTTGTTACAAGCAGGGCTGGTCCTACCATAGAGGTGACCTAGGTGGTCACCTAGGGTTCCAGAAAGCAAGGGGTGCTGCGTTGCTGTGCACAGACATGTAGCCCAGTACGCAGCAAGGGGAGAAGCTTTCTTGGTTGGCTCCACTCCAGAAGGTAAGTGCTTGGAGGGTGGGCGGGGGCCTCGCTTCTGGTCTGCAGCTCAGCTGGCTCAGGGCCAGCCTGCAGCCCAGCATACTTCAGGCAGCCTGGCTCACCACTCAGCCAGAGCAGCCTGCAGCCCTCTACCTGGCCAGCTGCTCTGACCAGCCCTCTGCTCTGCCTGCCACCTGGCCTGCCACTTGGCCAGGGGCACCATGGCCCGCTGCTGAGCCTGTCCTGCCCCAGTCCGGCAACTGGGCCTGCTGCATGTCCCGCCGCCCAGCATGGCCCACTGCTCGGCGTGGCCTGGAACACTGTGAGCCCTGCCATCCAGCTCAGCCCACCACCTGGCCCACTACACAGCCCACAAGGCCTTGGCCACCAAGGTGGCTGCAAGGGTGCAAAAATCACAGGCGCCTAGGGCACCATAAAACCTTGGACTGGCCCTGGTCACAAGATCTCACATTCAATTGAGTCAAAATTAGTAGTCAAAACTGACAAATGTGTAGTTCCTGTTTCACTTTTCCCCCCTTTCCTAAAAATAGGTACTATATTAGCAATTCCCCAATCATACAACATGATCCCCAGTTCACAGTCATTAAAAATCCTTGCTATTGGACTTTTAACTTCATGTCCCCATTCCTTTATTATTCTTGCAGAAAGATCACCTGGGCCCATCAATATACCTCCTTTCTACTTCTGTATCCTCATTTTCCTTAGCCACCCAGCCACTATCCCTAAGCTTCTCATTCCCTTCTTTAAAAACTGAGGAAAACATTTTGTTTAGGTGTTGCCTAGATTATCTTTAATTTCATAGGCTATGTCCATGCATACATCGTTATTTCGAAATAAGTTATTTCAAAATAAAGTCCTTATTTCAAAATAAATTAATTCGAATTAAGGGAGAAGCTCAAAGTGAAATAGCATATCCAAACACAGGACTTGGTATTTCGCTTTAGGAGTGGGGCACCATGGGAGGTGTGGCAACATGGCCCCCTCCCTGGGCCATGCCCCCGCCCGATATAGGCTAAAAGGAAGGCACCCTCGGACAGAGAAGGGCAAAAGTGTTATTTCAAAATAATGGTTATTTTGAAATAACATGTCCGAATGGCGTTATTTCGAAATAACCATTTTGAAATAACAGCCGTTTTGATTTAAAGGAGGTTTAAGCTATTTCAAAATGACGGCTCTTATTTCGAAATGACAGAGCCCGTCATTTTGAAATAAGAATATGTTGTGTGGACCTAATCTCTTTTATTTTAAAATAACCAGTGTTATTTCAAAATAAAAGAGATGTGTGGACATACTCATATTGTCCCATCCTCTATCCTCAGTGCTTAGCGGTCGCACATCTCTCTTTGTTTTCTTTTAGTTTATATGGCCACAGAATGTTTTACGATTGGTTTTAATTTCCTTTGGAAGATCCAGCTCTGCTTGGTTGTTGAATCTTCTCACATTCCCCCTACACACTCTGATATCTAAGCAGCAGCTTCCCTGTAGGCTTCCTGTTCTCTCTTATTAACCTGTTTGAGATGCCTATGTATCCAATTTGATCTGCAGTCCCTCCCTACAAATTTTTCTCCTTGCTTAAGATCAGGGCCGGCTCAAAGGGCTGTGGTGCCCCCTGCCAGCTTTTGGTTTAGCAGTGCCCCCAAGGAGGGCCAGACCCTGTCCTCCGCTACAGTCAGGTCTCCCCACCCCCAGGGAGGCAGAGCTGGCCCAGGGATGAGGTGGGCCAGCCCAGGGGCGGGGCTCCCCTCTCCTGCCCCTCCCCTGGGCCAGCTGTTCCTCCCTAGGTGCAGAGAGGGCCAGCCCAGGGCCAGGATGAGAAAGTGGAGCCCCCCCATGGGCTGACCTGTTCTGCCCTCAGGGGGCAGAGTGGTTGGCTAGGGGAAGGGCAGGAATGCCGGTCCAGCTTCTGAGCCAGCCCGCCCTATCCCCTGCATGATCCCACAGGCAGTGGCACCCCAGGCACTGCCTTATTTGTTTATGGGTCAAGCCAGCCCTACTTAAGATGCAGTCTTTGGATAGCTTTGACTTGAAGTAATTTCAAGCCTCCTCCACATTCAGATCTTTTAGTTCTTCAGTCCAGTCCATTGCCCTAACTAATTCCCTTCATTTTTGAAAACCAAGACACCCACTTGCAGATCTGTTTTAGTTTATCCTTCCATTTTGTTTAAATGGAATTAGCTCCTGATTAAAGATAAGATTATGTCACACAGGTAACAGCATCTGCAACTTCCTGCTACTTCTGTGACTTTTTTTGCTTCAGATCAGGGAGGGCTGGGGTGGAGCAATCACTATCAGGGAATCCAATAGCTCTCTCACCCCCAAATTATTCCTGCTTCATTTCATTGGTACAAGCACTATCTTTTCTCTTAATGTCCATTCTTCTACCCCTTGTTCTTCCTTTCTCCATTACTATAGTTCAGACGTGGCCAAACTGCGGTTCAGGAGCCACATGTGGCTCTTGAATGAAAAAGTGTGGCTTGCGGAAGAATGTCAGCAAATCAATTTTGTAGGTAAAAGTATATTGTTATATGCCTCAGTGCGGCTCTTGAAGGTTTAATAATTAATTTGTGTGGCTCTTGAGTTCCATAAATTTGGCCATCCGTGCTATGGTTTCTCTTTCTTGATTTTTCTTCTGGTCAATATTGGTAGCAGGGGTAGAGATAACATGAGTACCTCCCAATGGTCTCCCACAAATTCCTAGTTTAAAGCTCTTTTAATAAGTTGTGCCATCCTCCATCACAGATGTCTATTAGTGTCCCTGCTCATTAATCAGGACCTTGCAGTCAAGAATCCAGCTCCCTTCGTCTGTGTCAGTAATACCGGGGTTTGCACAGAGTGCTCACATCCCATGCAGCCAAATGAACCAGTGCAGCCCAAGCTTCAGCTTTAAGCAACCACTAATTCCTTAGACTAGTGGTTCCCAACCTGTGGGCCACAGACCCATGGTGGGCCACAGCATGGCTTGAGAGGGTCCACGGAGAGGCTGGCAGCTGGGGCCAGAAGCGCCAGTGTCTCCAGGTGCCACAGAGACCCAGGCTTCCGGCCAGCCAGCAGGGAGCTTCCCCCAGGCTGGGAGTTTTTAAAACTCCCACCCTGAGCATGCAAAGCATGCTCAGAGTAGCCTGGGGGGCGGCCAGATGCCCCCACCTCCAGTGGCCAGGTCAAGGGGGGAAGGGACCATGGAGGGGGAGGAAAGCCAGCGGGGAGGGGGATATAGCTGCAGCAGCTCCTGGCTCCCTAGGCATGGGGGAGGAGGGACAATCTGTTCTGTTCTGCTGAGAATAAAAGACCAGCATGGTGACTGGGCCAGATGATGAACCTACAGACTACTGGGGGGCATTTGTTTCTAAAGCTGCACAGCTCCACTCTTGATAGCTTGTTGTTCAGGCCATCCCAGAAGAGGAGAGAGACCTAGGTTCAATACTTACCTCCTGAATAGTCTCCCACCTCACAACAGAGTTGCTAAGCACTAGTTTAAAGGGATAAGTGGGAAGTGTATGACTTAAATAGCAATAGTGTCCTCTTTTGAAACTGGTTGAAACAATTTTATTTATTTTACTGAAACAATTCAGAAAATCTGTGCCAAATCTTCAAATACTTTCAGATCAACCACAGTTGCATTTTTAGCAAATAATCTGTTTCAAGAATGTTACTCACTTTACTTTTTGTGTCTGGGACACCACCTAAGGGCAGTTGTACTGTTGTCAAAGTATGTATCAGTCAATGATCTTCTATTATTAGACAAGGTGGAGAAGGTCATACTCAAGAGCGTTGTTGCCCTGGGGAAAGACCCAAGGCCCAAGCCTAGCCCCACTCCCTTGGGCCTTGGCCATGCCCCCTGGCCCCAATCCAGAGTTGGGGCCCTGGGCTCCTGCCACTGCCAGCCTGGCCCTTGACCCCCAGCTGGGCCAAGGCCAGGGCCAGGTGAGGGAGTGGCTGGCATGGGCAACCAGGCCACGGATACAAGGACAGAAGAGGCAGCTACCGACATGGCTGACCCAGCCCTGCCCCAGATATCTGGCCAGGGATGGGCTCTGGAGAGGCAGGGGTCACGAAAGAGATTTGGGGCACTGGCACTGGGACTTGAGGCACATGCCCCTTCTGCCAGGCACCAGTGACGCATAGCACCCTGGGGGAAGGTCCCACCCCCCCTTCAGCACCCTGGCCAGGGATCAGCACCCTGGCCAGGGTGCTGAGTGGAGTGCAGGGGGTCCGAGGGTGCCCCAGCTGGCTCCCCCCCCCGTTTCCCCTTGCTGGAAGCAGGGGGGGATGGGTGCCTCAGCCCCTTTTGCCCCCCCTGCCCCTGGCAAGGGGAAGTGGAGGGAAGCCAGCTGGGGCACCCCCAGGGCTCTGCCCCCCCGCCCAGGCTGCGGGGCAGCTGCCGGCCCCGCAGCCTGGTCAGGGGGACTGCATCCCCCACGGGGTGGCCGGTCCAGGGGCAGTTCACCCCACTGCCAGGGCTGCCCCCAAGCCCGGGGCACCCCACCCTCAGGGTTCCCCGGTGCCAGTCCCCCTGCTCCTGTATGGACATGCTATTTCGATTCCTGCTTTTTTCTTATTTTGAAATAGCTTTTTTGTTATTTCAAAATAAGGCGTTTTGAAATAAGGCATTATTTTGAAACGGCTTGTTTCAAAACGGCTTGTTTCAAAACAAGGGCTTGTGTGTGGATATAGCCTAAATGTTTCTATGTTAAACCTTTATGGGATCCTGTAATATTTTTCTTTGTTATATTACAGAGTCCATCATTAAATAATTGTTCCCCATGTAATTCTTGTATTCTATAATGAAGTCACAACTTAACCTTTTTGTTTATCTAACCATACTGAGCTCCTTCAGTGTCTCACTGTAAGGCAGGTTTTCTAATCTTTTTCATTCTCATGGCTCTTCTCTGACCCTCTCCAGTTTATAAACATTCTTTCTGAATTGTGTGTGGACACAGGATTCCAGCAGTGGTCTCACCAATACAAAATAGAGAGGTAAAATGACATGTCTGCTCTTACTGTAGATTCCCCTGCTTAGGGATCACATGATGATATTAGCTCTTTAGGCTACAGGGACACATTGCAAGCTCATGTTCTGTTGATTAGCTACTCCAGCTACTCAAATCTTTTTCAGAATCACTGATTCCCAGGATAAAGTCCCTCATACTGGAAGTGTGGCCTGCACGCTGTGATCCTAGATGTATACATTTTACATTTAGCCATACTAACATGCACATTGTTTGGTTGCACTTAGCTTACCAAGTGATCCAGATCACTCTGAATCAATGACCTGTCTGTTTCATTATTGATCGTTTTCCTGATTTTTGAGTAGCGTTAAGCTGCAAAATTTATCACTGATGAGCCTGCTTTCTTTCAAGTCAGTGATAAAAATGTTAAGTAGCACAAGGTTACAACCTGATCTCCAAGGAACCCTGCTGGAAACACACCCACTTGAGGACAATTCCCCGTTTACAATTGCATTTTGAGCTATATCATTTAGCCAGATTTTAATCCATTTAATGTATGCCATGTTGATTTCATATTATTTCAGTTTTAAATCAAAATGTCATGCAAGACTACATCAAATGACTTACAGAAACCTAAGTGAATTACATCAGCAACATTACCTTTATCAACTAAAATTGTAATCTCATTGAAAAGAAAGATAGCAGGTTAGTTTGACATTATCTATCTTCAATAAACCCATGTTTATTTACATTAAATTATATTACTTGCCTTTACTTCTTTATCAGTATGATCCTTAGGTGCATAAAAAGGTGTGCAGTGAAGAAAAGTAGAGACATACCTCTGTATGACTGTGTTCAGCTGAGAGTTTTATTTCAAAACAACAGCCGTTGTTTCAAAATAAAATTTCTTATGTCCAGACAACGTTCCATTATTTCAAAACAATGGGACCCGTTGTTTCAAAATAACGGCCATTGTTTCGAAAGAGTAAAACCTTGCATGAAATCGAAATAGCCATTGTTTCGAAACAGTTGTTTCGAAACAACAGCGTTTGGACGTGTTATTTCGAAATAACAATTATTTTGAAATATCACTTTTGCCCTTCTCCTTCCCAAGGTGCCTAACTTTTAGCCTTTATTGGGTGGGGACATGGCCCAGGGAGGGGGCCATGTAGCCACACCTCCCATGGTGCCCCTCTCCTAAAACGAAATAGTAAGTCCTGTGTTTGGATATGCTATTTCGCTTTGAGCTTCTCCCTTAATTTGAATTAACATTTTCTTAATCTGAATTAATTTATTTCAAAATAAGGACTTTATTTCAAAATAACTCATTTTGAAATAACTTATTTCGAAATAACAGTTTACGTGTGAATGTAGCCTATATAGCATTGATTAAACTGATATAGAAATACTGGCTTTGGTTCTAGTGTCTGTATTTTAAAAGGAGATTGAATAATTGGAGAGGTTGCAGAAAGGAGCCCCCAAAATTATCTGAGGCCTGAGGAAAAGGCCGGCCAGTGAGAGACTTCAGGATTGTTTACTAAACCTATTTAACTTTTTAAAAGGTCTGAGAGGCAACTTGATTACTGTATAGTTACCTTCATAGGGAGAAAATTCAAAATACAAAAGGGTCTAGCAGGGAAAGGCAGAACAAGATAAAACCAATTAATGTAACAGTGAGAGGAGGCAGACCAATAACCAATGTCTGGAAGCTGAAGTCAGACACACTCAGGTTAGATTTAAAACAAGTTTTTAAATACAGGTGATTCACCAGTTGAATGAGTGCCACAGAGGAGTGGTGGATTTGCCATCTCTTGAGGTATGTCTACACTGGAAATTCTGTTAACTCAACTTAACAAGGTAGCCTTTAAAGCAACTTATAGTTGACCTTGTTAAGTCAATTTACAGAGTCCACATTGGAAACTCCTGTCAACTGCTGTGTCCACACTGGCAGGTTCTAGGTTAACACTTCCTGATGGCCAGCTCTGCCAGGGGGCCTAGAGGCCAATTAGGTCAACTTAAGGGCTTTTCCCTGTCTGCACTGGCTTAAGTCGACTTAATAATTTCACTTTAAGCATTAAGTCGACCTTAAGAGGTGGTGTTATTAAGTCAACTTAAAGAAGCGCATAAGTCGACTTAACAAAGCCCAGTGTCGCAGCGGGGGTCTGTAGGTCAACTTAACCTTCCTTAAGTCGACCTAAGTCTCCAGCATAGACATACCCTTGATGGCTCCAGCTCCAGACTTAAGCATCTCTTCAAGAAAGGCCTCTAGCCAAACAAATGTTATTGGGCTCAGCATGGGAGGAAATGGATGGCATTTTTTGTCTGTGCAGTAATACAGGAGAAGAGACTGAATGATCTAGTGATTCCATTTGGTTTTACAATCTACAAAAGTCTATGAATCAATGGCCTTAGACTAATTACTTCTCACCTTCGTGGCTCAGCGATTCCATCTTTACAATGGGGAAAATATTCCCCTTGCCCCTAGCTTACTGGGAAAGTTTGTTACTGATAATAGTCCGATGCTGAGAGCCCCTTGGGTGGAGAGCACAACGGATGAGTTAAATGTTAGTTACATTTTAAATACACACTTCTTCTTCATCTGGGGAAATGAGGAAATATTATAACAGTCATTATTTTAATGGTGAGCCTGTTTGAATTACTGCTTCAGCCTGTGGAGAAGCAGTTTTCCCAAGGGAAGGCCACAGAAAAAACTTTGAGGTTAATGTTCTGGCAGGGTGAGGGTTGGAGAGTTAGTGAGGGCCCCAGGTCCCTGTGTCAGCAATGGTATGCATGCATTCCTCCCCAGATGGAGTGAGCGGCAACTGGAACCTCCAGTGTAGCATGGCTCACGGGGACTCACTATCCTGGTTAAGTTGGCAAGTCCCTCAGCCTGGTAGTCAGGGCTGGATCAAGGCCCGGGGGCCAGGGCTGCCCATCCTTGTGGGCTCCCCCATTGTTCCTCCCATGTGCAGGGGTGGAGTCAGGGGCTGCAGGGCCACAGATAGTGATGGGGGGGAGGCACTGCTGTAGGGTGGCCACAGTTGAGGGTGAGGAGGAAGCCACAGGCCACACTGCTGAGGGAGGGAACGGTGTGAGGGGGGGCACAGGCTAGTGCAAGCTAGTGCTGCTGCTGGAGGCTGGGCAAGCAAGCCAAAGGTGAGCAGTAGCAGCTTGCCACTCAGGTCAGCCAGGCTGGATTTTTGGGGTGTTGTGGGTCCCACCTTTAGGTCAGGGACAGGGGCTGCAGCCCCTAAAGCCCCTGTCTTAATCCTGCTGATGCTCACATGTGAGGAAGGAATAGATGGAGCTTTAGGCTGTGTTCACACACAGAGGGTTATTTCGATACGGTTGTTTCGAAACAACCGTATATCGAAATAACGTTCATTTCGAAACAACTTATTTCGAATTAACAAAATGTTAATTCAAAATAAGGAAAAAGGCAGGAAACGAAATAGCACGTTCACACTGTGAACATGCTATTTTGCTTCCGCAGGGGGCTGCAGGCACCGGCAGGCTTCAGCGCTGCTCCCCACCAGCTTAAAGCCCAGTCTGCCCCCAAACCTGCCGCGACCGTGGCAGGTTTGGGGGCAGACCGAGCTTTAAGCCGGCGGGAACAGCACTGAACACCGCTGGTGCCTGCAGCCCGGCTGTGCAGGCACCAGCGGGGAGCAGCACTGGGC
>ML681963.1:37620931-37636010 GCA_007922195.1 Podocnemis expansa
GGGCAGCGCTGCAGCCCGCCGGTGCCTGCAGCCCGGCTGTGCAGGCGCTGGCCAGGGGACGCCCCTCAGCACCCTGGCCAAGGTGCTGAGGGTTCCCTGGCCAGGCTGTTGAGGGGGCACCCCTTGAACTGTTGTTTTGGAACATCTTGTTCCGAAACAATACATTCGCATGGCGTTGTTTTGAAACAACTGTTGTGAAACAACATTGTTTCGCCCACGGACTAGGTTTTATTTGTTTCGAAACAACACAGTTGTTTCGGAACAATGGCTTCCCGTTGTTCTGAAACAACCGTGCATCAAGTGAACAGCTGAAACCTTATTTTGAAACAACCTCCATTGTTTCGAGATAAGGAGGCTGTGTGAACACAGCCTTAGGCTCCTCTCTGGAGAACAGGACCAAGGACCCCTGAGCAATCAAGGCACGAGGGAGGCTGGTGCCCTGTCAGAGAGTGATGGGCTCAGATCCAGTCCTGAACATTGGGAAGTTCCAAATCCAGAGGCAAACTCCAGAGCTGGTGCCCACCTCTGTACTTGGTCATTTTCTCTGACTGGGTAAGCAGATGAAAAGACTAGCCGGGGAGTCAGTGAAGAGAACACCAGGAATAGATCCTCAGGCTTTTAAATGGGACATGAGACTGCCACAGAAGGCAACAAGGCAGGGTGGAGAAGGAAGTGGGAAGGAGGGCAAGATCACATGATTAGTTGTCTAGGGGATGGCCACATCTTGGGGAGCCCATGACAGGTTTGTATCTCATCCTATTCTGATAGGAGAACTCATTCATGCTGGATCCAAACATCTAGACCACTCCTGGGCCTGTCAGCGCTGTCTTACCAGTCCCACTGAGTATCTTCTCTACAAGCCCCTTTCCTACCTGCCCCCAGCACTAAAAAACCCCATGGTAATGTACTTTTTGAAGACAACATCCTATTTCAATAGAACCATGGAAGCAGCAATCTCACAAAGACCCCTCCCTTATGACCCTGCTCCTAGACTGACCTTGGAGTCCCCATCCAAGCTTTGCTGAAATAAATAAACAACTGGAAAAAGCAGTGAACCCTTTAACAGGATATGGGGCATCGAATGGCTCAGTGGTAAAGGGCTCCCTAGCTACACTGCGTATGGTTTTGCTTGTAAGCCTCAGCCGCTGCGCTGCATTCAGAACCGATCTTGTGCACTGGTGGTGGGCAAGTAAAAATAGCTCCTGCCATGTCGCTTCTCCAGGAGTTTTTTTTACTGGGTGTAAATGATTAATGAAGGATATTGTGGAAAGCAGATGTACTGTTGCCACAGTAACCAAGGCGACTGGCAGGCAAGGCTTGTCCACATGCTGAATACTGAGATGATGATATCCCTGTGCAGTGCAGCTGTTTTAGCCTTCGCAAGATTCTGGTTAATTATTAACACTATAAGGGCCTAACCTGGGGGAAAATGTATAAGTGAGGCTAAATTTGTAATGAATCCCTTTCAATTTCCTCTCCCCATGCTCTCTCTCTATGCAAACAATTATAGGTCTAGCTCCTTAAAATCTCCCATTATCACTTTCCTCTATGGTCACCTATTAGCATCTTAAATATTTAAAAAGGATAATAACATGAGGAAAAAATTGGGGCTGGAAATTACTGCCATTCCTGTGTTTCAAAAGGCCTTTATTTGCTCAATTAACTGCTATACTACCTTTTGCATTGGGAAGCACAAGTGAGTGAACCAGAGTCTATCCAGCAAGTATCTCTGATTGAGTCAGGATTTAAAAGGCAGGATGGCAGCTGTAGCCGATATAGAGGTTGGCAGATTTGTTTTGGAAGATCTGTCACTCCAAGGGAATAGGTGCCCTGATTTGTATTTTAGCGGGCTAAAACAGAGGTCTCGATTTTTAAAGAGACAGTGTCCTTGGAGATGGATTTTGGAACCATGGCTGATTTTGCTTTTTGCTTACTGAGCTGAATTTGGCACACCACTGGGGAAAAGGGTGGGAGGCTGGAATTGATTTGATAGGGCCTAAGAAAAGAGAGCCATTCTATTCATCTCCTAGCCCCGTAGGCCGAGGGTGTGAAACAGCAGTGACCAGGGCCAGCTCTTACACAGAGGTGACCTCGGTGGTCACCTAGGGTGCCAACAATTAGGGGGCGCCAAGGGCTGAACTGGGGCTGCGCCACTCCCCACCCACAGCCAGACTCCCGCCTGTGGTGCCACTCCCCAGCTGGAGCCGGACCCTCCCCCCCCATGGTGCTGCTGCTTGGCTGGGGCCAGACCCCAATGGCAACACTGCTCCCTGTCCATGGCCAGATCCCTGGGCGGGGCCGGACCCAGGCAGCAGCAGAGCCGCTCTAAGCCCAGATCCCTGGCTGGGGCCAGCACCCAGTGGCAGCACTGCTCCCTACCTGCAGCCAGTGGTAGGGGCATGCCAAAATCCCAGATGACCTAGGGTGGCAAAAAACCTTGGGCCAGTCCTGGCAGTGACTATTTCTAAGTGCACGAATGGCCATTACCAGGGAACACCAGGTCCTTTCTTCAGTGAAAGGGTTAAACAGTGCAAGTCTACATCAGCAACAAATGACCCCATCGACCATAGTCCATCTATGTTAGAAAAGTCCTGATCCTTCAGTCTATCCCTCCCAGGTAATGGCCTGCTGGTGATGGCTCAGCAGCTGTTTCGGTAAATAACCCTAAGGCAGCAAGAGAGAATAGAGAGCAACCAGGCTGCTGGAGTCCACACGGTCAGGTTAGAGTTAACTCAAAATCAGGTCATGACTGGATAAATTCCCTCTGCCTGAGCTGTACCTGAGGAAACAGAAGAACATTGCTGCCACCCTCCCCCAGCAGCTGCCAGCACATCCCTCACGCACACAGAACTGAGAGGCTTGGGGCTGGGTTTAGATGGCTTCTTACAGCGGCTGTCTCCCTGCCCTCAGAAGATGGTTTCTACGGACAGAGATGGCAGCCCTGAGGGTGTGCATGGGGCATCACCCTGAGAAAGATTTCACAAGCTCCTTCAAAACCAACCCATTTTAGAGAGCCAGGCCCAAATCTGATCTGGGGCTGACCTTGAGTAGTGAAGGCACTGAATATGAGCCTGAGCACACAGCAGACAGCGGAGATGAATCTTTCCCCCCAAGTCTCCCTCCAAACACCCCAGGGACTCGGGGACAAAAAGTACCTGGCATGTCTATAGCCCCTTCCATCCAGGACTCTTGCAATGCTTCACAATGGCAAGGATTGAGTCTCCCAGCACTGGGCAAGAAAAGGAAATGTCATTTGACAGATGGGGAGACCAAAACACAAGGAAGTGAAATGCTTTCCTACAGGTAACATGCTGAGCTCACTAACAACAGCTTCCCAGACTGCCAGACCTGTGGATTCTGTTCTAGCCAGTGCTTCTCTCCTTCGGAAATAATTCATTTGTGGGGAATCCTCCAAAGGTCCAGTGTGAGGATGTTCTGGGGTGAAACTATGTCCTCTAAGGTCAAGTCCATGGACTTACTCTAGCTAGCATTTCTCCCCAGGTGCTTACCTCAACCTCTTGGCTCTGGAAAAGGGGAGGAAAAGAAAAGTTCCTGACACAATGGCAGGGCTTCCTGACTGAAATGGGACAGATTGTAGGAGACAGTTTCCTTTGAAATACACAGAGTGGCCTTGAACTAGAACAACCCCAAGTCTGCACCTCTCTGCAGTCCCATTTACTCCACCCTACATTCCCCACCACCTCTTCTTCTTGTCTCTGGAACTAGAGCTGGCCCCAGTTTAGATCCTTGGGGAAGGGCCGTAATGAGGGTGGGGCAAACGGGGCTTTGCCTGAAGTGGCTCCATTTAGTTGCTCTATCAAAGGGCGTGTTCCACATCACTTTCTCCAGGTGCTTACAATGGTAAGGGGCACCAAAATGCATAGTTACAGTGCTGCCATGGGGGACCCCACTATTTATTACACTCCACTGTGAAAACTGACCATTTAGTCCTTTCCTTTGTTTCCTATAATTTAACCACTTACTGATCTGTGAGAGGACTTTCCCAGGGGCCTCATTTAGGTAGGAGAGGAGGTTGGCATTTGCCCTACACTCAGGGCTGGCTCAAGGGGTTATGGGACCCTGAGCTGGTTTTTGATTTTGTTCCCTGGCGGTGGCAAGGAACCTGGCCTCCATTCTGGGCCAGCTCACCCTGTGCCCATGATGGGGAAAAGCTGGCCCAGGGGCAGAGCAGGCCAGCCCAGAAGACAGGTTCCACTCTCCCACCCCTTCCCTGGACTGGCTGTTCTGCCCTAGGGGCAAAGAGGGCCGGCCCAGGGGCGGAGTGGGCCAGACCAGGGGCTGGATTCCACTTTCCCACCTCTCTCTTGGGCCAACTGTTCTTCCCTAAGTGTGGGGGGGAAGCCCAGAGGCAGGGCGAGAGAGCAGAGGCCACCCCATGGGTTGCCTGCTCTGCCCCCACTGGTGGAGTGGCTGGCTCAGGGGAGGCATGAGAGCGTAGGGTATGGCTTCTGGGCCAGCCTGCCCCACCTCCAGGTTAAAATAAGCCAGAACGTGGTGGAACGGTGTTCCGGGACCCACTATTTTTAAGGGCTCAGAATTCTGGGGCCCGTAAAAAGAGAAAATGGAGCCAGAACTCTGCGTTCCAAGGCCCACCATTTAAAAATAGCAGTTCCTGAAACACAGTGTTCTGGCTCCATTTTCTATTTTTAGGGGCCCTGACACTGAGCCCCTAAAAATAGCAGGCCCCAGAATGCCATTCCACCACGTTCCAGCTGTCAGAGAGATGTCTTGGCCAAGGTAAGGGGGCCCTGGGGGTGTTTCAGGGCAGTATTCTCCCCAGGACTTGAAATCAGAGGGGTGTAGTGGGAGGTTTAGGGAGTTGTAGGTGGTGATCACTAATTTGGTAGAACACTGTTGCTAGCAGACAATGGGGGGGGGTGTTGGGAAATTTGGGAGGAACGTTGGTATTAGGGAAATCCTTGGCTCATGGACGGGTAAGCCAGCCTGGCTGGGAAAGGGCATGATGGAGGGGGTTGGCCCAGGGCAGTGGGGGAAGATGGCGCAGCAAGGCACAGGGTTGTGGAAGGGTTGGGAGACCAGCAGCGATACAGGGGTTGGAGGCAGTAGCTGGGGTGGTGGGTAGGCATTTGGGGGCAGTAGCTGGAGCGGGGGGCAGGTGCTTAGGGGGCAGTAGCTGGGGTGTGTGAGTGGGGTGGTAGCTAGAGTGCATGAGGGGCCTGCACCAGTGTGAGAGAGGCCTGCCAGTTTAGGAGGGTTCCAGGGCCCAAATTATACTTTAACCTCTGGCCCCACCCCTTGCACCTCATGGGTAGAGCCAGGCCTGCCCATGCTGATTTATCATAATACCAGCTGGGAGTGACGTAACTTGCATGGCTCCTCTTCCCCCAACCCTTATCAGCTAGGTTACTTTGCTTGCTCTTCTTCTCCACTCCACTCCATGGCCCAATCTTTGCTCAGCCAATAAAAGTGAAGTGTGTAGAACAGCCAGTAGCAGGGCTGTGAACCTCTGCAGCACTTTTCGGTCTTGAAACAACAGGTTCAGCTCTATTTTTCTAAGAGTAGAACCAAGCTCTACTATTTGATTTCCAGGAAGTAAGTGGAAACAAGTTCACCTACTGCCAATGGGCCCTATCCCAGCCTAATAGGAGGAATCATTAGGCCTAGGAATCAACTAGGTTCTCAACCTTTTGCAAGTCAAGACACTTTGTGGCATATCATGACCTGACAGGACACAACAACCCACTCCCTCAAAAGGCCAAATTAAGCCATCTCCCTGGCTCTCCACAACATACTTACCACTGTGTGGTGACATGGTAATGTGTCTCAACACAGTGGTTGAGAACCACTGAACTAGAGATATGGAACAACAACCAGAAATAGAAGTGAGAGTCAAAGGGTCAACTAAAAGGGAACAACAAGCAGAGAACTCTGAACAGTGCCAGCAGATATGGTCAAGAAGAACTCTGCTCAGATGCATGAATGAACAGAGAAGTGGAAATAGTCCCCAGCAGACTCTGGGCTTAGTCTGAAAATGTTGCAGATTTCACCATAACCAATCCCTCGGCTTCATGTTGACATATTAAACAGGCAGGAGCCAGCTCCCTGAGACACCTATAGACACAGCACGATAGTGGCAGTCCCAGGCACTTTCAGATGTTAATTATCCTCACAGATAGTCCAAGTTTGGACATTTCAGTCTGCAAAATCAGCACTGTAGAATAGCCACCTGGAATCTTTCTCTGCTATGGAGAAATAAGTAAATGCTGTCAAACTACAGATATTGTTTAAATTTTACATTTCAAACTTTCCAATTTTTTCCAGTGCTATAATTTTTTACTGAATGGCAGTATCCCAATGTGGTCATTTATTCTGTCATTTAATGCCACTTGTGAGAATCTTTCCTTTACCTACAAATGATGGGGTGGAGGTTAAGGATAATCTAACTATAGCTGAATATCTAAACAAATACTTTGCCTCCATTTTTCATGAGGCTAATGATGAGCTTGGGGATAGCGGTAGAGTGACTAATGGTAATGAGGATATGGAAGTAGAAATTACTGCTTCCAAGGTAGAAGCCAAATTTCAACTGCTTAATGGGACTAAATCACAGGGCCTAGATGATCTCCATTCAAGAATATTAAAGAAAATGGCACAAGAAATTGCAAGCCCATTAGCAAGGATTTTTAATGAATCAGTAAACCCAGGGGTTGGACCGTGTGACTGAAGAATTGCTAACATAGTTCCTATTTTTAAGACAGGAGAAAAAATTGGGCTGGGTAACTACAGTCCTGGTAATTTGACCTGAACACTATACAACATCTTGAAAAAAAATTTGAAAGAGAAAGTACTTAAGGATATCGAGGTTAAGGGTAACTGGGATAAAATACAACATGGCTTTTGTAAACCAGGCCTTCTGGGATGACCTCCTGAATGTGCAAAAATGAGGGCAAGCTGCAAAACCAGGGGCCACATCCCCAAACCACTGACAGGTGGTACTTAAACCAGTCTCCCGGTCAGTAACAAGACATGCTTCTGATTCCCCACACTGGTCATCACGAAACATAACAAAATAGAAACAGCCCCCTTGTTGCACATCAGCACCCCCTGTCCCCACCTAGCTGCTGGGTCTCTTAAAGAAATAGGTTCTTCGGACCCAAAAGGGCCAGCCACATCACCCAGAACAATATAGGCTTGGGTCTAACCCAAAATACCACATTGCCAGCCAATCCTTTAGAAACTACAACTAAAGGTTCAATATAAAAAGAAAAGAAACAAAATATGATAGATGATAAAGGTTCAAAGTGAGTCACATACATACAGATGATTTAGGGTCCATAGAAAGCAACTCCTTGAAGAATTTGTACTTGGCAGGTTAGTCCAATTCCTCTGGTAGACACCCAGCACCTGGGTGGGTCTCAGTCCTTTGTTCAGTCATAGCAGAATAGTTCCAGAGGAAGGTTTTGGTTGCAGATTGAAGACTGAAGATTGAAGACTAGATGGCGATGGGGCCACTGCTTTTTATCACCTGTGGCCTCAACCATGCTCTGCAGTCTTTACAAAATCAAAATGGAGGGGAGTCAAATGGTCAGTCTGGGTGACTGACCAAGCAGGTTTTTTTCCTTGGCCCACTATAGATGGAGCTTCCTTAATGGGCCATTAAGAGGACAATGGTCTTGTAGACACCCAGTTTGAGTGCACCTTAGAATCAAATAACTTGGAACACAAGTAGAACAAACTTATTCCTAACTTCTAATACAGGTATGACACCTACGTATAAACTATATAATCATTTCTAGCAGATTACAACCTTTTTATTGGTACTAAAATTGGCATATCACATATACATTATTGAAAATATGAAATATTAATATGAAAGATAATCATAAACTGTCCCCTAGACCAGCGGTTCCCAACATTTCCTCTGCCATGGCACACCTTGCTACCTTTAATTAATTTGAGGCACACCACCATATAGTTTCCAAATAAACTCATGAATATTTGTGTGCCAATGAGCCAATCCAGAGCTCTTTGAGGAGTTTTTCAAAAAATTTTGTGGCACATCTGTACAGACCTAATGACATATCTGTGCTCCATGGCACACTGGTTGGGAAACACTGCTCTAGACCCAGACAGAATCACTGCTTTAAAAAAATGTAGGTCATGCCAGAGCAACCTGATCTCCTTTTATGAGAAGATAATGAATTTTTTGGGTAAAGGGAATGGAATGGATCTAATTTACCTAGATTTCAGTATGGCATTTGATACAGTTCCATATCAGTAATTATCAGTTAAACCGGAAAAGATGGAGATTCATATAAAATAAAAAGGTGGGTAAGGTCCTGGTCAGGGGCATCACTGGCACCTGGCACCCGGGGCACATGGCTCACGTTCCAACGTCAGTGCCCCGAATCTCTTTGTGCACCCTCTGCTTCTCCCAGCTCCATTCCCAGCCAGATATCTGCGTCCGGGCCGGCTGTAGCCATGGCTCCTGCCTCTTCCAGCAAATGATCTGAGCCAGGCTGCCTGCTGTAGCCACTGCCTCACCCCACCCCATGCCCAGCTGGGGTTTGGGGGCTGGGCTGGCAGTGGTGGGAGCCCAGGGCCCCGACTCTGAATTGAGGCCAGGGGACTGGGTCAGGGCTCATAGAATGGGGACCCAGGCCCAGGCCTTGGCTCTTTTCCCACAGCAACAATGCTCCTGGTCCTGGTTAACGGGGAGACTACAGTGAGGAATACTGAAAGATGAACTATCAGGCTGGAGGGAGATTGCTAATGGAGTTTCTCAGGGATTGGTCTTGGGGTCAATTTTACTTAACCTTTTATTATTGACCTTGGCAGTTTTCGGATGACACAAAGTTGGAAGGTATTGATGATACAGAGAAGAATTACAATAGCATACAGGAAGATCTGTTTGACCTTGTAAACTGGAGTAATAGGAACAGGATGAAATTTAACAGTGGAAAGTGCAAGGTTGTGCATTTAGGGCCAAATAAAAAGAATTTTTGCTGTGAGCTTGTGATTCATCAGTTGGTGGTAACAGAGGAGAAGAACCTAGGCATGCTGGTTGATAGCAGGGGGGTATGTCTACACTTGAGGCTTAAGTTGACTTAACCAGGCTTAAGTCAACTTAAGCAACTTGAGGGCTACATTTGGAGTTCATTAAGTCGACTTAAGCACTTGCTTAAGTCGACTTAATAATTCTCACCTTTAAAGTCGACTTTAAGGGTTATGTTGATTTTATAAAATCTATTTAATAAAATGTGGCCACAAAAGGTGACTTTAAGTTAACTTAGGGCAGGAGAGTAATTTAAATCAACTTTATAAACTCGACTTACGTCAGGGGACCCATTTAAAGTCAACTTTATTGTCAACTTTAAATGGGTCCCTTGACTTAAGTTGACTTTACAAAATCAACTTAAACAAATGGGGACTCTCTAAGTCAGCTTAATAAGGTCAACTTTAAGTCAACCCTATTATGTCAACTTACCTGAGCCTTCTAGGCTATGTTCACACACAGGGGGTTATTTCGATACAAGTTGTTTCAATACAAGTTGTATCGAAATAACGCCTTATTTCAAAATAAGTTAATTTGAATTAACAGTTTGTTAATTAGAATTAAGGAAAAAGCAGGAATCATAATAGCATGTTCAGACAACAGTTATTTCGAAACAAGTCACCATTGTTTCGAAACAACATGTTCAGACAGCATTGTTTCAAAACAATCGTTTCAAAACAACGTTGTTTCGTCCCCACATGGGGTTTATGTTGTTTCGAAACAATGCCGTTGTTTCAAAACAACAGAACCCATTGTTTCGAAACAATGGTGCATCGTGTGAACATGGCCTTTCTTATTTCGAAACAACCTCTGTTGTTTCGAAATAAGACTGCTGTGTGAGCACACCCAATGGAGCTCCAAGTAGTCATAAAACTCTTGTTCATATAGGCTATGTTCACACATAAACTGTTATTTCGAAATAAGATATTTCAAAATGAGTTATTTCAAAATAAAGTCCTTATTTTGAAATAAGTTAATTCAAATTAAGAAAATGTCAATTTCAATTAAGGGAAGCCCTCAAAGCGAAATAGCATGCCCTGTGTGTGGACATGCTATTTCGCTTCAGGAGAGTGGCAGCATGGGAGGTGTAACAACATGGCCAGCTCGCTGGGTCATGTTGCCGGCCATGTTGGCAGCCATGTTGCCAGCCAATCACATAAAAGCAGGAACTGACCTCCCTTCTTGTCCATTGTGACTCCCAGGAGCTTGCGAGAGAGAGATGGCTATGGATGCTCCTTGGCCCCCATACCATCCTTGAGCACTTGGTAGCCCTGCTGCTAGCCTTCAGGGTGCTGCCTTGCTGTGGGACACACTCTTCCCTGAGGCTGATGAGCCCAGGGATGAGCCCTGGACCACTGTCTCAGTGGCCCTCCCAGCAGCAATAACTCCCCATCCCTCTTCTGTGCCACAGCGCATCTGGGCACTGGGCACCAGCACAGACTAGTGGGAGCCAGTTGTCCTGTGAACCTGGAGCAATGAGCAGTGGAGGAGGAACTAACAGGTGAGCAGGGAGATCTTCACCCACCTCATCGCCAAGCACACCCCAATTCTGCACTGAAGGAACACGGTGATGAGGGCAGCCATCCCCATGGACAAGAGAGTGGCCATTGCTCTCTGGAAGATGGCCATTCCCGAGTCCCACAGGTCCGTTGGCCAGCTCTTCAGCATTGGGAGGTCCACTGTCGGGGAACTGCTGCTGCAGGTCACCCATGCCATCAACCCGGTCCTGCTGCCAAGCCTCATCACCCAGGGAGTGCTGCAGGACACCATCACTGGCCTTGCCACCCTAGGCTTTCCGAACTGTGGAGGGATACTCGATGCCACCCACATCCCCATGCAAGCCCCATCACACCAGGCAGCCAAGTACCGGAACAGGAAAGGATACCACTTGGTCATCCTGCAGGCCCTTGTGGACTATCGGGGCATCGTTCAGAACTGCTCCATCAGATGGCCGGGGAGGGCACACGATGCCAGGGTTCTGTTGAACTCCTCCCTATACTGGTGCATGGAGGTGGGGACCTTCTCCCCCCGCCCATAATATCACCATTGGGGAAATCAAGATGCCCATCTTCATTGTTTTGGATGTGGCCTACCCCCTCCGCCCCTGGCTCATGCGCCCCTACATGGGACCCCAGGACGCTGGACAGCAGCTTTTTAACCGCCGCCTCAGCCGCTGCTCTCAGGTGGTTGAGCGGGCATTCGGCAGACTGAAGGCCTGCTGGAAGTGACTCCTCATGCGCTTGTACCTTGCCAAGGACAGAATCGCACAGGTCATCAGTGCCAGTGTGGAACTGCATAACCTCTGCGAGTGCCGGGACAAGCCAGTATCTGCCATGTGGGAGGCTGAGGCAGAGCTTGTCAGTGCCCGGTTCCAGCAGCCAGAGGTGTTAGCCCGGAGGGAGTGACTGCCGCCCAGAGCAAATGCAGTGCAGGAGGCACTGAGGGACCTGTTTGTCCAGGAGGACATTTGAGGGCCAGGCCTGCCCCACCACACCACCTGCTCCCCCCTCCTCCCACAGCCAGCGCCCACCCATCCCACCCACATCCTGAACCCAACCCAATAAAACACTGAACTCAAACTATTAACATGGGTGAACTTGGTTTATTTACAGGGGTTAGGGAAAGTGAAGCTTGGGAGGCAAAAAGGGTTGAGTGGGGGCACAACAGAGGGGGCTTCAGTGGGTCAGGGGATGTGGGTGAGGGCACAACAGGGGTCACTAAACTTGGTCAGGGGATGTGGGTGGGGGGGCGCAACAGAGGGCACTAAACTTGGTCAGGGGATGGGGTTTGGGGACAACCGAGGGGGCATAGTGGGGGGAGGCACCCCTGGGGCATGCCCCACATCCCCACGGCCTTCCCCAAGGCCACCCCGGGTCCAGGGATGCCGGCAGCGAGGGATGCTGGGGTCCCGAGGGGTAGGTCCTTCCTGGTCCAGGGGGCAAGACGGGTGGCAAGCTGTCAGGTGACTGTGTGGAGGTTCTCCAGCGTGATCGCCTGCCGCTCCATAGCCGCTGCCCGGCACTCCATGGTGGCCATGAAGTGGTCATCTGCAGCCGCGGCACGCTGGAGCTGCCGGATGGCCATGTCTTGCCACCTGCCCTGCTCCAGACGCCAGGCCCGGGATGAGTCTTCAGCCCTCTGGCCAAGGTGGAGGAGGCTGGCCAGGATGTTGTTCCAGGTCTGGGGGGCTCGCATCCCATGACGGGCAGTGGTTGGTGGGCTCCTCAGGGAAGGCCGGTGAGTGCACACACGAGCTGAAGGGCAGAAGGGAGAACAATTACTTTCAGACTACAGGCATGGTGTGTGCAGCCTGTGAGCTGCAAACAGCCCTGCCCTGACAGCCAGCAGATTTCCCAATCTGTGTGCTGTGTACACTGCACTCAGGGGGCATGTGGCCTTGTGGCCCACTGTAGTGGGCTGTCCTCAGCAGTGTGTGGCCCGAGAAGTCTCCCAAGGCCACAGGCTCTCTGCCCTGCATGCTGCCATGTCATCCTATTGCCACCCCCGTGTTGAGGGACCCCCGTCCTGTTTGGACCCGGGACCCTGTGTGCACATGGATCCCTGCCACTCACACCCACGGGAGACCCTGTGCACCCCCCGCCCCGGGCCTGAGCCTCACCATCCCACGGCCGTGCCCCCCTCGGGACCCATGGCTTCCACAGCTGGGACTCCCTGCTCAGGGGGGGAATGCTCACCGACTGGGATGCCTGATGTCTGCCATGATGTCCCCTCCTGTGGCTCCTCCTCAGGGCTGGCAGCATGCTCCTCCCGGGCAGGGATCAGCTCCAGGCTAGCAAGTGGTGCATTGCTGGGCCAGCTGCTGTCCCCGACGTCCAGGGGTTCCTCGTGGTAAGAAGAGGCCCCCTCCAGCTCTGTGGATGATGTGGCCAGGGTCCAGGGCTCCCCAGAGTCCACCAGCCACAAAGGCAGGCCACTGGGCTTCTGGGCCAGGAAGGCGTGGAGCTCCTGGTAAAAGGAGCAGTTGGTGGCAGCTGCTGGCCCATGGAGCCGCCTCGCCTCCCTGGCCTGGGAGTAGTCCTGCCACAGGGTTTTAACTTTCAAGTGTACCTGCTCGGTGCTGCGCTCGTACCCCGCAGCAGACAGGGCCTCACTAATGTCCCAGTACACATCTACATTGCAATGACATGCCTGGAACCTGGCCCTGATGTCCTCACTGCCCCATATCCTGAGGAGGAAGAGGGTCTCCTCCCTGGACCACACTGGGGACCAGTGTCACCCCTCTGCCCCAGAAGGACGAGCCTGTGCCATGCTGCCTATAGCCTGCTGGCACGAGGCATCCGGCTGGCAAGGCACCTCCTGGCCCAGAGCACCCAGGGAGGAAGAAGGTCAAGCCAAGCTGGAATCGAAGTAGCCATTGTTTCGAAACAATGTGTCCTAATGCTGTTGTTTCGAAACAACCATTTTGAAACAATGGCTATTTCGATTTCCTGCTAGATTTTACTGTTTTGGAACAACTGCCATTATTTCAAAACAACGGGATCTGTTGTTTCGAAATAATGGTACGTCGTCTGGACATAAGAAATTTTATTTTGAAACATCAACTGTTGTTTTGAAATAAAACTCTCATATGAACACAGCCATAGGTCCAAGTAGGCTATTACATACAAATGCTGTGAATGCCTTGATTCTACCAAATCTCCCCAGGTTTGCACTATTCTAGGGCGTTTTTCCCAAAATGCCTTCTGAGGAGTTGCTGATCCTTCGTATGTGCATATACAATCTATTGTTCCCCTCAAGCACTCATTCTGTACCTGTGTGCTGTGCTGTCTGTCCTTTTCCAACTGGTAAGTAATCTTTGCTGCTGATATACTTTATCTTTAGTATTTCTGAGGGAGGCAGAGTCTCATAAACTTGAGTACCTCAATGAACGTCACTGAAGTTTGATGTTTACTCTCTCAAACCCTTAAAGCTACACTCTACAAACCTCCTTCCAACTTAATCCTTTTTATTTATCAGAGTTATAACTATAAAAGATTCAGTGCACATAAACCCGAGGCAATCTGAACAGTTTGCAAGATTTGGCTGCCAAAATATATTCATTATGGGTCCATTCATCATTTAATTACACACTAGATAGAGATTTTTTAAGTTTTTTATTAAAGTTTGATAGCTCAACTTCTTTTGAGCCACCATTAATTTCCTCTATATTCATTTGTTAATGGACAAACTTTTAAACGTTCATCTTAATCCTCTAGTTTAGCATCAAATCATTTATGCTAGTGCTGAAAGATCAGGTTACAATACATAATCTGAAAATTTCTTTCATGACGGATTAGAAAAATAAACAAAGAGTCTTGCGACACTTTTAAAGAGTAATAAATTTTTTTATCACATGAATTTTCATGGGAGAAAATCCCACTTTGCCAGATGCTTAAAGATGGAGAATTTAAAGAATGAGAGGAAGATTAATGCAAGGAAGTATAAGTCATAGGATCAGGTCAGTCTATTTCAGCAAATCAAAGCAGTTATTTAGATTCAAACAGTGGAGACCAGCATATTTGAGAGAGATGAGGTAAAAAGAAGCTAAAATCGCCTGTTGTAATAAGAAAAGAAAAAAGAAAAACTATTTAACCCTAAGACAGCAGTGTGAAATCTGCATATGAATTCCAATTCTGCAGTTTCTCTTTGCAGCTGTGATTTGTAATCTATTTGCCTAAGTACATCTATTAACATATCATCAATGGAGTGAACAGGGAGACTGAAGTGTTCCCCTACTGGGTTTTGAATATAGTTATTTCTGATGTCAGAGTTCTCTCCATTTATTCTTCTGGGTAGAGACTGTCCTGTTTGTCCAATGCATAAGGCAGAGGGGCTTTGCTGGCACATGATAGCATAAATCAAATTGGTGGATGAATCGGAAAACATTTTAAATGATTATGTATCAGCTAAAAATATGCAATCCAAAGTCTGGATCACTTTCTAGGGCTGTGTTCACATGACACTTTTGTTTCGAAACAACCTCGTTGTTTCGAAACAAAAAAAACCATGTTCACACGACGCACAGTTGTTTCGAAACAAGGG
>ML681963.1:37641010-37654479 GCA_007922195.1 Podocnemis expansa
TGCTATTTCGTTTCCCGCTTTTTTTCTTATTTCGAATTAACATTTTGTTAAGTCGAAATAAGATATTTCGAAATAAGGTGTTGTTTCGAAACAAGTTGTTTCGACACAACTTGTTTTGAAATAACCCTGTGCGTGTGAACACAGCCTAAGATACTGAAAGTGAAATGAATTAAAAGTAGTAGAATTGATCTTCTTTCATTGTTTACACTTAGAGAAATGCACATAAATAAAGTACTTAAGTAGTTACCAACCTCATTACATTTTTAAAATGTTTTCATTTATAATGGCCTAAATCAATGTTATAGTTATCTGCTTAGTCAGATTTGAGATTGGAAATATTTTGCTGTATTATCTCTTGATTGGTCTAAATTTACAAATAATCTTAAAACATGACTATAATTGGCTTTTTTCTTTATATAGGAATTAGCTACAGTGCTCCTGTCAATTAAATTTCTAACTTATTACTTGCACGAAAACCTAGAGTTTTCAGTTGTCTAAGTAGCTCCTGGAATAATGGTTAAAACTTGCCCACCCTCCCCCAACATCCAAATCTGAATTGGCACCCCTGAACTTTCCTTCCTATCCTGTGACTGATTACTTTGCTTAAGAGCCTTTGGTGAGATTTACACAAAGTAAAAAGCTCATCCCTTCCCAAACGTTTTTCCTTAACTTCTCACTCTTCTCTTCCTTTTCCTCTCAAAATACAATTATGCATGTCACTCCATCATAAAAAATCCCACCCTTGCCCCATTTGATTTTCCAAATACTGCCTCATCTCCCTTCTATTTCGCAGCTCAATGCGTATTTTGTCTACAATTGCTGTCTAGAGTTCCTCTCTTCCAGTTCCACCCTAGGCTCTCTTCAGTCTTCCCCTTGCACTCCACTGGCTCTGTTCTCACCAAAGTCTCCAGAGATCTATCTCTTCCCAGCTAAAGCTCAGAGCCAGTGCAGCATCCTCATCCTCTATGAACTATCAACCATCTTTGACAGAATGAACCATACTCTTCTTCAAAGTCTGTCATCCTTGGGCTTTCCTGACTGTGTCTTCTCCTGGTTCTCCTTCTGCCTCTCTAAATGCTCCTTCAATGTGTCCTTCAGCTCCTGCAGCTACTCTACTTTTTGCTTTTAACAATAAGCTCATCTCTGTTACTGACTTCTTGTATAACTTTTGGCAAGTGACTTAATTTCATGGTTCCCCCATCTGTAAAATGAGGATAAAGGATAATGATGTTCAGAGGTGCATTATGAAATTTAGTTAATCTGTATTTGTAAAGAATCCTATCCAATAACATTACATGATGGCGGACAACTGAATAATGACAAATGTTATAAGTGCATGTCTAGAAATGCTACTAATCTAAATATTAAGATGTGAGAACTTGAGTACTGGTTATTAAATGAATATTAGCAATATAACAGGTGTCACAGAAGTTTGGCGAAACCATGATAATCAATGGAATACAGTAATATCAAAGTACAAAATATATAGAAATGACAACACAGGTTGTGCTGGTGGGAGTGGTGTCTTAAGTGAAAGAAAGCACACAGTCGAATGTAGTAAACATTTTAAATGACTCAAACTGTACTACAGTATCTCTGTGGATAGAAATTCCATGCTTGGATAAGAATACAGCAGTAGGAATATTGTACTGACCACCTGACCAGGATGGTGATAGAGAACTTAAAATGCTGAGAGAGATTACACTGCCTATAAAAATAAAAAATTCAATAATAATGGGGGATTTCAGCTATTTCCATTTGGCTGAGTACATGTCACCTTAGGACAGGATGCACAGATAATGTTTCTAGACACCATTAACAAGTGCTTCTTGGAGCAGCTAGTCCTGGAACCTATGAGATGAGAGACAATTTTTGATGTAATCCTAAGTAGCCACAGAATTTAGTCCAAGAAATGAATATATCTGAATCACTCAGTAATAGAAACAATAATTAAATTTCAAAGCCTTGTAGGGGGAGAAATGCCAAAGAAACCCACCATGGTAGCATTTAACTTCAAAAGAGGAACTACACAAAAATTAAGATGATAGTTAAGTAAAAATAAAAAGGAAAAGTCACAAGCATGAAATATCTGCAAGCTATATGGAAATTATTTATAAACACCATAATAAAGGCTCAAATGAAGATAGTAATTAATAGACAGTAATACAGTGCACATTGTTGTTATGAACCCATCAAGATCAAAGTCATTTGTTTATTACAGCCAGAGCCATAACTATGGCAGGACTGATGTGGCACAGCCCCAGGTGGCCTGAAGCGGCTCAATAGAACCGCGCTATTAAAGGGGCAGCTTTGCGGTGCTGGCTCTGAGCGCCACTAATGGGAAGGGGCGCATTCCAATCAGAACACACCCTGGGCAGCAAAACGCTGCGTTACAGCAAAATTGCCCTGCTTTAGCCACAAGGGTGGAGGTGGGATCCAGGGACTGTGTTCACTATTGCCAATGGTTCATTATTATGAAGGTCTATTATAGTAATGATGCCCTGGCTAAATAGCAGAGGGAAAGAGGCAGTTAGAGGCCAAGAGGCATCCTTTAAAAGTTGAAAGTCAAATAGCAGTGAGAAAAAGAGAAAGGAGCATAAATTCTGCCAAGTGAAATGTAAAAGTATAATTATGCAAACTAAAAAAGAATTTGAAGAGCAACAACCAAGACACAAAAAGAACTAACAGCAACATGTTTAAGTACATCTGTAACAAGCTGCACCCCACATCCACGACAGTGTTATAAGCTGTGTATCATTCACCTTCACCCTTACAAGTGTAACTGTCTATTTCCTAATGCAAAGTATGTCAGATTCAGTCTTTTTTAATGCTCATGACATATTAAACGTTACTGTTATTGTAGCATGTTACCTGCAATATCATACATGTGTACAAATATGAAACTCTGCCAGGTCATGTATCCAAATGTGTGTCTCGCATGGCTTGAATAGATGTAGACAAACAAAGCTGTGTTTGCCCACCCAGAAAACGCATGCACAAAAGAACATAGTACCAAAGGTGTTGCTGAGTTAGTCTAGTCCAGCAAAACAAGCTAGGAGTCTGGTGGTACTTTTAACGACTAAGACATTTATTTATGGGATGCTGATAAAGTGGGATTTTCTCCCACAAAATCTCATGTGATAAATAAATCTCTTGGTCTTTAAAAGTGCCTCCAGACTCCTTGTTTGTTTTTCAGGAACAAACTATTTGGCTAAGTACCTGCAAGTACTTTGGCTTAAGTGGAAGGAATCATAGCCATTGCCAGACAAGGACAATCGCCTGACCCAGGGGGTGTCTGGAAAGCTTGTTAAAAGAAAGAGGCATCCTTGTGTAAGGGCTCTCTCCTATAATCTTACTCCCAAGCAACATCAAGGACTGGCACCGATCCACAGGAAAGGAACGTCTGGCTGCAAGGAATGTCACGGCCAACCTACCGGTATGTGGTAAGCTGCAACACAGACTGGAACAGTGACCTTAGTTTATCATTTATTTGATTGTGACTAACTCTTTGACTTAATAATCTTTGGATTTATATTATTCTGATTTAGAATCACTTAAAATCTTGCTGTAGTCAATAAACTTTTTGTTTGTTTTATGTAAAGCAATGCATGTGAATTGAGTGTATGCAGAGACCTCACTTGGAGTGACAGAGCTGGCACATATCGATTTCTCTGATAAACTGACAGACAAAGGTAAATGAACTTGCAGGATGCAGCAAGTAGCACTGAATCTTGGGGGTATATCCCATGAGTGGCTGGCCAGAGCACTCCTCCACTATGTGAGGGACCAATTACACACAGGAGACCCAGCAGAGTTGACCCACTAGTGGAGGTTCAAACAGCAAATTGGAGTAAGTCAGTAAGTCATCTGCAGACTTTATTAGCATATTCCCACTTTTTGTGCCAGTCAGTAATAAAAAGTTAAATAACATTGGTTTTAAGACCAATCCCTGAGGAACTGCACCAGTAACCTCCCTCCATCCTGATAGTTCACTCTTCAGCTTGATTCACTGTAGTATCCCCTTTAACATCCTTTATCCTCTTTTCCATTTTCATATTAATTGCCATCTTTTCCAATTTAACTATTAATTCCTAATGTGGAATTCTATCAAATGCCTTACTGAAATTTAGGTAAATTAGATCCACTGCATTCCCTTTGTCCACAAACTCTGTTGTCTTCGCAAAAAAAGAGATTAGGTTGGTCTGGTACAATTTATGTTTTGAAAGCCATGTTGTATTTTATCTCAATTATCTCAATTACTGATAACCTTGATATCCTTAAATACTTTCTCTTTCAAAATTTTTCCCATGACTTGGTATACTGCTGAGGTCAAACTGACAGGCCTGTGGTTACCTGGATCACTTTTTTCCCCTTTCCTGAAAATATGAACTATGTTAGCAATTCTACAGTCATGTGGTCCAACCCCTGAGTTTAAATATCCTTGCTAATGGGCTTGCAATTTCAGGTGCCAGTTCCTTTAATATTCTTGGATGGAGATTATTTGGGCTCCCTGATTTAGTTCCATTAAGCAGTTCGAATTTGGCTTTTACCTCAAATGCAGTAATATCTACTTCCATATCCTCATTCCCATTAGCCATCCTAACACTGTTCCCAAGCTCATTATTAGCCTCATGACAAATGGAGGCAAAGTATTTTTTTTAGATATTTGGCCCTGCAGGGCTGGACTTACCATGAGGTGAACTGAGGCGGCCAACTCAGGTGCCAGACTGTAGGGGGAGGGGGCTCCACTTGTATTCATTGTGTAGAAAATTATGAGATCTTTCTAAGTTTGACCTAACTGAGGGACCACGGGGGTGTCATTTGAGCTCCCTGCCTCAGGTGCCAAAATGTTGTAGGTCGCTCCTGCAGCTAAGCATAGATTATCCTTAGCTTCTACCACCTCCTCAGCCTTTAGCAGTTCCACTCTTCCATCTTTGCTTTCTTTCTATTTGTATGACTCTAGAACCTTTTACTACTGTTTTTAATTCCCTTTGCAATGTCCAACTCTTCTTGGTTTTTGGTCTTTCTCCCTTTATCTCTACATGTTCTGACCTTGAAGAGGTAGCTTTCCTTGCTGATCCTTCCCATTTTCCATTCCTTGTAGGTTTTCTGCTTTCACCTAATCAGCCATCTACGATGCTTACTCATTCAGCTTTGAAACAAAATTTTCATTTTGTTTTGTTTTTTGAATATGAAAAATATTGCAAAATATGTGTTTTCTCTCCTTTTCTTGCTCCCCCCCCCCAGCTCTTGTCCATTTTTGCTGCTGAATACAGTAGAATGGGATAGTGGGGAGGAATAGTGGATCTTGTTTCACTTTTTTTTCCCTCTCTTTGTAACTTTTCCAAACTTTGGAAAAAACATTTGGAAAAGTTATAGAGGAGCAGAAGAAATCTGAAGTTGTCACTCAGCAGCTTTCTTAGATGATCCATTTTGCTGCTCTGTGACTTTTCCAAAGTTGAAGAAGTTTGGAAGAATTAATAAATAAAGAAATAAACAAATGAAAAAATGGGAAAAAACAAAACAACTAGCAACAGCCATGGACCACATTCCTCCTGTTGGAGTCAAAGGTGGAGGAAGGCAAGAGAAGAAGTAAAGGGAAAAAACAAAATTTGGAAATTTTATTTTCAAAGCAAAAAATTCTAATTTACATTGAAGCAAAAGGAAAATTTCATTCTGCTTTGAAATTTTACTGCAAATAATTAAAACATTTCAAATTAAAAATGTTGAATTGTTTTGTGTGAAATACTTTGAAGTAAGCCTATGGATTTTTCAACATGCTGTTACTCAAATTCTCTACAGATTGTTCTCAAATACTTCTGATTTCTTCTGCATAACTCTCCTGTTGGTTGAATCATTTGCTAGAATGCCTGTGAAAATCACATAGGCACTTGTGAAGCACATCAGTTAAATCATTGCCATGAATGTAGCAGAAGACTGGTTCTGACACCAGCTGTTATTGGGCCACTGGGAAATCCAGATGCAGGATGGGATTTTAGCCCCCAAAAAGCAAAGCACAAGACAGGGGGACAGTATTATCCCAGGACTTGAAATTAGGGAATTGTAGGGGGAGGTGTGGGGGGGGTATTGGGAGTGCTAACTAAATTGGTATAACACTATTACTAGCTGACAACTGGGGGGAGGGGATTCAGGGGGTGTGTAGAAGTGGTGTGGGGGGTGTTAGGGAAATCCCTGCAGGGGGATACCCTGTTGCCAAAACACTTCTGCCTGAGAAATAACTGGTTAGTGAGACATTTCTGTTCTTCTCCTTACAGGTTGGAACTGGTGGTAAATGACCATTCCCAGTGGAAGCTGTTTCAGATCTCTGCGATATATATTGTGCTGATGCCTCCAGTTGACAGAGGAACGGAGACAGGAGCAGATGCTTTTAGGTGAAAACAGTGCTGAAATTTGCACTCCCAACTGTATTAAATGGTGATGGTGGGAAAGAATGAAGAGTAAAATGGCTGGTCACAGGCTGAACGAACCAGGAGTCCTGCCAGCAGCCAAACCGTGAGAAAGGCTAATCGGACAGGTGGGTACCTGCTTCGCTTCATGCTCAGGGATAGCCAGATGGCTAGGAGCTGAAAACATCCTGTATTATTTTGCTTACAAATCTCAGTGCTGCTCACCTTGCCCTGCAGGATGCTGTGTTTGGCCGGCGGCTAGAAAAGAGACAGAGCAGAGTGAACTGAAGGTTGGCACAGGGTGGACATTTCATGAGGAATGCTGTGGCAGCTTTCCAGGAACCCAATGCCTGCCTCTCATTTGCATACACTTGTGCATGCATTATTTAAATTCCTCAGTAAAGGCAGGCACCAGGTAGCTTCCCCTAGAGGCTGTGCATTGTCCTAGGGTGACCAGTTAGCAAGTGTGAGAAATCAGGATAGGCATGGGGGCGGTGAGTAATAGGCATCTATATAAGAAAAAACCCCAAATAGTGGAACTGTTCCTGTAAAATCAGACATCTGGTCACCCTAAATGTTACTTGAATGGGTGTCAGTAGCAGAACATGCCTGAATGGGCTTCTTCTGCATGTAAATCCTGTTCTTAGGTGCACAGGTGTACTATGATTCCCCAATCATTATCATTATTTATTATTCATTCTTTGCAGACTGGCAAACTGAGGCACAGAGAAGGTCAGGGATGTTCTTATGATCAGTGTTAGGGAACTTAGGTCTCCTTACTAACTTTCACACAGCAGACCACATTCATGAGGGCAGGCTCCTCCATGTTTGGGAAAGACTCTGAAAGTGAAAAGTTCTCAGCATGTGAGTCAATTGCTCAGCCCCTCCTTTGAGGAAGGCAGGACATACCAGCAGAGGCATAACCAGCACCCATTTTCTGGCCATGCCTCTATCCTGGGTGGGCCCAGCCAGCCCTGCTTCTGGTCATTTGACTGGAAGCTTCCACTCCATTTGGTAGGCAACTAGAGCATCAGAAGGAGAATGGAGGGGGAGAGGCAGCCCAGCCCCTGCTGTGCAGAGACTGCATTGGTTGCCCAAGGCTGGAGCTCCATGGGTAAACAGCAGCCCACCCTGGCCTGTCTGTCCACAGCACAATGGCTTACAGCGATGTTCACCAGCTGCTGGCCAGTCCACGATTGCAGCAGCCAAGCTCATGCCACTGCCAGGCGCTGCAGCAGGTGGGGTTTCAGCAGGCATGCCATGCTGGCCAGCCAGGTGGGCCTGAGCCAACCCGGGTCCACTCATAGCTATGCCCCTGCATACCTGATTGGAATAGACCCAAGGTCCTTCCAGTTCATTGTCTCTTCTCCAAGAGCGGTCAAGATCAAATGCTTCTGAGGCAGATATAAGGACCCTGCAGTAGCAGATGTGATGTAATCTGCCCCTGCCTTCATTAAGACAGAGACTTAAATCCTGAAGCAACAGATTTAATATCTCTTCCAAAATGTTTATTATTGTTAGTTATGGCAACTAGATGGCCTGAATATGCATGCAACTAGCCAATCTCTTAATCTCATTAAATCTTTGAGGCTAAGACCATAACATGATTCAAAGATTAACTGGCTATCTGTAGGGATTTTAAGAATACCCAGAATGATCATAATTGATGGCAGCACCTTGCAGGAGGGGGCCGGTTGCCATGATAAATACAGAGTAAAGCCAGCCAGCCCTCCCCTGATAGTAACTTGCTGAAAGCAGATAGCAGGCAAAGGTCTTTTAGAACTGGCATATACAGCAGAACATTGTGGGATCTGCTATACGCTGCACTCAATTTGTTGCTAATTTTTGATGGCCTCGCTGCCAGCCTGGGCTCACCAAACAATAGCTGGCCTATGGACTGTCTACTCGGCCATGAGCTGTTCTGCCATGGCTGTCTAGAGAGAATATAGCCCGGGGGGGAGACAAAATAGCCTGTGTTCTTTCTCTGTGTGGGATCAGAGTCTCAGTTGCAGCTTTGTTATTTACATTTCTGAACTCATTTCATGTGTATAGGAGGAATGGATTTCAGCAGTCTTCCAACCTGATGGCTCTTCCCCAGAACAGGGGCACAGAAGTTCCATGGTAATGTGTCTCAAGCCTAGCCTGGAGTGGCATTCACTGGGGAAAGGGAATTCAGTCAACACATGCTCTAGTTATCCCTTACTGAGAATTCTGGCCAGTAGGTCAGTTTGGATGTGCTCTGTGATCCACAACTTATTTCAAACACACAAATCTCAGAGACAGCTGGTCTCACCTGTATGCCAAATCAGCATCACACAGAAGTGCCTGTCACTTCTTCTAGAATTTTGGCTTTAGCTTGAAAACAAGATCAGTCTAGTTTCTTTTGTTGCAAAGAGAAGCTTAGAAAGATGAACTGAATGTAGCCAAAACAGAGCTGAGTCTGCAGAGGGCCTGGGAGAACAGTTCAGAGAGGTGTGAACTGCCCATCCAGCTCAGAGAGGTGGGAACAGTCTGTCCAGCTCAGTGAGGTGTTAGCTCAGATGCCCAGTGATGATTATATGGATATCAGCATTGCTCTCATTTCAAGCCTTATGTGAGAAACCTAAGGGTGTCGGTCACAGACCTGCACAGTTCAATGAGAGTTATGGCTAACTGTGGGGCCACACATTGTTGGGCATAGGAGATGTCCATGGAAGGAGGCAAGTCTGGCAGAGCTCATGGCCATGTTCAAACTTCACCAAGGGGAAACCAAGCACAGGGAGCCTAGGGGTGGCAAGCAGCAACACCAATATATTCTGAATATTGGCACAATTTAACTATCCTATTCTGGCAGCTCCCATGTGCAGAAGTAACTTTGTGGGGAGAGCTTGGTACTGCCACCTTTTTTATTTTTTCAGAGCATACACATATGCCCAAAGAGTTAAGAGCTATAGTGACTCCAGTCACTCCTGGAACTGCAAGCTGAGACAAGAAGACCAAATTTTATCATCTAAAATATCCTTTTTGTCAAAAATAGGGTTTCTTCAAAAACTCATTTTATTGCAAAAAGTGTTCAAAAAAACTGTGATAGATAGATAGATAGATAGATAGATAGATAGATAGATAGATAGATAGATAGATAGATTTTGGCAGTCCCACCTCTACCACCAGCAATGTTCAGTGTTTCAAAAAATTTTGGACTTGTGAAGAAATTCCATCCTTTTTTCCCACATAATCCAGGAGTTAAAGCAGGCTAGAATGCACCAGAACAGCATTCTGGGGCCACTGTTTTTAGGGGGCCAGCTTTCTGGAGCCCCTAAAAATAGAAAATGGAACAGAAACACTGTGTTCCGGGACACACAGTGTTCCAGCTCCATTTTCTATTTTTAGGGGCCCCAGAAAGCTGGGCCTATTTTTAGGGAGCCCATCATTCTGAGGCCCCTAAAAATAGAAAATGGATCTGCCACATTCCAGCAGGGCAGGCACCACTACAAGAAGAGAAGAGGTGTGCCTGCCCTGCTGTGAAGTGTCTGCTGGCCCCCCTGTGGACACGCAGGCTGCGCTTAAGGTAGAAGCCTCAGAGCGCAGCCTGGAGGGGGAGAAAGTGGCGATTCTCCCTCGCCCTTGCCCCGGCCCTTGGGAGTCCACATGCCTCTGGATGTGAGCAAGTGAAGCAGGGCCCGGCCTCCCATGGGGTGGCTCAGCATGGAGGAGGGGGTGTAGGGTAGGAAGAAGAGGTTGGGTTTATGGGCTGGGAAGGTGTGGAGGTGGTTGGGGGGCTGAAGGGAGGGAGAGTGAAGATGGGGGAGCTGGGAGTGGGGGGGGGTAGGATGGCTGGGGTGGGAACGTGGTGGCTTGGAGCTTAGGGAATGGGGATTGGGGCTAAGGAGGATATGGGGAAAGAGGGGTCTGGTGGAGGAGGCATTTTGGGGGCAATAGCTAGGGTGGTGAGCAGTAGCTGGGGTGGGGGCAGGCATTTGAGGGGCAATAGCTGGGGTGGGTGAAGGGGACCCGGACATGCAGTAAGGGGGCCTGGCTGTGAGTGAAGGAAGCCCGGACATGCATGAAGGGGGCCCAGAAGTTTAGGAGGGTTCCAGGGCCCACCACATTATACTTAAACTCCTGCTTACATCCTTTCTCTCCATCCCCCATGTTCCTTTTTTCCTCCTTTTTTCACAAGAAAAGTGTGGAGAGATGGTAGTTTTTAAAAAAGATAAGGGAGTGAGAGAAAATAACACTTAAAAAGTAACACTTTCAGAAAAAAAAAGTAACAGTTTGAAAAAAGTAACACTTTCACTTTTAAAAGTCACACTTTCTCTCACTTTTTAACTTTCTATCTCTTTAAGTGAGAGAACACAAAGTAACACTCTGACTTTTTTTCCTAGTGGGAAATAATTAATATTTCTCGGACTAAGGCCTGCCATCTGTAAGTGGATGCAAAGGACGGAAGGGGAAAGGCCAGTTAAAGGGATATTTGTTTATCAGGATTTCACATCACGAGATGGGAAACCGAGGCAGAGAATGCATCTTAATTTATAGAAGGGTGGATGTTTGCTTGGTTACATGCTTTTGAATCAGGGTTGTGGTGTTTTCTCATGTTAATGTTGGGTCCCTTCCTCTTTCATAAAAATGTTTTTGTTTCATACACAGACGCAGTGAGTGAGACTGTGGTACCTCCAGAAGACACCTGAGAGGGGGGTGTTTAGTCTTTCCAGGTTACTAGGTGGGACCTCACACAAGTTGTGTTTTGTATTGTTAACTTAAGAGGAACCCCTAAATAGGTCATTCAATGTCTATTAAACAGGACAGGCAGGGATTGTTTGCCAGAGGCTGGGAATGGCTGACAGGATGGATCACTTGTGGATTATCCGATCTGTTCATTCCTTGTGAAGTACCCAGCTTGGACTTCTGTCAGAGACAGGATACTGGGCTAGATGAACCACTGATCTGACCCAGTCTAGTCATTTGTATGTTCTTAGAAATTGAACCCGGCCCCTGTTATGGTTGAGTCAACCTGCCAAAAAAGTTACACAAGGATATGTGCAGTTTAGGAGAGGGAAGGCTAAAGGCAGAGGTGGAGCAGTAGTTTGTACATTACAAAGCAGCATACTGTAAAGAATACTGAAGTGATTGTATGTAAGGTACAGAACCCGTTTGTGTCAAGGTCCTTTTGAAGAAGGATTATAAATGAGGATCTATTGCAGTGGTTCCCCGTCTGTGGCCTGGGGGCCCAAAGGGTCTTTGAGGGTGGCCTGCCATGCTTCTTCCACTGGTGGCAGAAGGGAGCTACTGCATGAGGACCCAGGTGGAGCACATAGCTGTAGGGCTAAAACACCAGTGCAGGCACATTGCTTCAGCCAAGGGGATGGGAGATCAGTGTTCTCCTTCCCCATCTGTAGCAGGGAGCAAGGCAAAGGGTTCCACCTAGGTCCATAGGTGCTAGAGTCTGCCAGAAACCCCCAGGGTGGACTCCACCATGGTCGTGATCTTTAGAGATAAATATTAGTGGCAGTTGTATCACAATGAGAGGCTTTAACTTTCCAGTTGGTGACTGTAGAAGAACTGCTACTAAATCCAAGTAGGGCCCAGTTTCCTGGAGCTAATAGATGAAAGGTTTCTGTGTTAAATTGTCACCAAACCAATAACAGGTGATGCACTTTTTGTGTTGGTTTTAGTAAGTAGGGACAACATCATGGAAGAGCTGGTCACAGGAAATAACCTTGAGTTGAGGGATCATGAGGAGATTCAGTTTAAATTAAAATGGAAGGATAATCAAAACCAGGTGGTTAACAATGGGATTTGATTTCAAAAGTGCTGACTTTGGGATAGGAAGGGAATCAGTTCACAGAATCAATATGACTGAATAGCTCATGCATTGAAAAATGAAGGAGATTTGGATTTTCTTTGTCAGTTATACAAAAACTCCCTGGAACTGCATCCCAAACAAGGGAGAAACCTGTAGGAAAGGCTGCAGACTGTGCAGGAATAAGTGGCTTAGAAAGGCCATTGGAAGTAAACAGACAGCTTATAGGGAATGGAAAAAGGGGTTAATCAGCAAAGAAAGCTACATCAGGGAGGATAGAAAACGCAGGGACCAAGTGAGAACGGCTGAAAGTTGAGCCGAATTAGCTCTTGACAAGAAAATTAAAACAAGTAATAAGAGGGTTTTAGTTATATACATAAAAAGAGAGTGAGACAGGAGGTGGGTGGGCTGCTATGCAGTGCGGAAGGGAAGGAGATTAAAGATAATCCAGGTATGGCTCAAAACCTAAGGAATAATTTGCCTCAGTTTTTAATAAGCATAGTAATAACGTGAAACGTGCACAAAGGCAGTATGGAAACAAATGTCTAAAAATGGAAGTTACCTCATCTGAGAAGAAAGAAAGTGCTTAATGTATTCAAATTGGGGGGTGAGGCACTAATTTCCATCCTGGAATACTGAAAGAGCTGGTACATGATATTGCTACTTTGGTACCAAGGACTTTTAGTAAATCTGTCTGTTCAGGAGTAGTTCTGTATGACTGGGGAATAGCTAGTGTTGTAACTATATTTAAGAAAGGGGGGAAGTGATCAGGCAACACAGATCTGTCAATCTGAATTCAATAGCATGCAAGGCTTTAGAACAAACTATGAAGGACAGAATAACTAAATTCATGGAGGTAACTAGTAAAGAGGATGTAATGCAACACGGATTTACCAAAGACAGATCATCAAAGAGACAATGTGAGTGAAGTAATATCTTATTCTGGGACCAACTTCTTTTGGTGAGAGAGATGATACCCTGGGACTGGCACAGCTACAACTATACTGTATAAAACAAAGGTAGATCAGATCAGAGTAACCTGGCTTGTAAGGTGGATAATGAACTGGCTAAAGGAAAGAAGGCAATAGGTTGGGTTGAAATTATCTGACTGGATTGAGTTTACTAGTAGAGTTCCTCAAGGACCAGTGTTGGGAACAATCTTACTAAATATTTTTCTAAGGCTGTGTTCACACAGCACTTTTGTTTCGAAACAACCTCGTTGTTTCGAAACAAAAAAAACCATGTTCACACGACGCACAGTTGTTTCGAAACAAGGGGAA
>ML681963.1:37654879-37767200 GCA_007922195.1 Podocnemis expansa
TCGAAATAAGATATTTCGAAATAAGGTGTTGTTTCGAAACAAGTTGTTTCGACACAACTTGTTTCGAAATAACCCTGTGCGTGTGAACACAGCCTAAGGCTCTTGGCACAAAATTAAGAGAGTGCTAACTTAGCTGATGGTACAAAGTTGGGAGGCTTCATCAATACAGAAGAGGATCAGAATATTATGCAGGAAGATATGGATGACCTTGAAGACTGGAGTGATAGAAACAGGATGAAGTCCAATTGTACAAAGTACATGTCTGCTACAGGCTGGAAATTACAGAGGAGGAGAAAGACCTGGGGGCAGAGGGTCAGTCAGAGGATGACCTTGAGCCATTACCGTGATGCAGCTGTGAAAAAGGAAAAGGTGATCCTGGGTTGTAGAAATTGTGGCATTTTCTGCAGAGATAAGTGATAGTGTCATTGCACAAGGCACTGACAAAATCTAATTTGGAATTAGGACCATGTATAATCCTGGACACCAAACACTGCTATAAGAACAAATGGATATAAACGGACCAGGAACATACTGGAATAAGGTCTCTAAAAATCAGAGGAGTGAGGTTCTGGAACAGCCTCCTAATAAGAGTTGGGGGACAAACAACTTAATCAGTTCTAACTGAAGTTGGATACATTTATAGAACTATGCAGTTGGAAGGCACCATGCGAGGTCATCGACTCCAGTCCTCTGTACTCATGGCAGGACCGAGTACCATCTCTGTGACAAGTGTTTGTCTAACATGTTCTTAAAAATTTCCAGTGATGAAGATTCCACAACCTCCCTAGACAACTTATTCCAGTTATCACCCTGACAATTAGGAATTATTTCCTAATGTCCAACCTAAACCTCCCTTGCTGAAATATAAGCCCATTGCTGTTTGTTCTATCATCAGTGGGTAAAGAGAATATTTTTTTCTCTCTCATCCTTGTAATAACCTTTTAAGTACTTGAAAACTGTTATCATGCCTCTTCTCAGTGTCCTCTTTTCCAGATTAAAGAAACCCAGCTCTTTCAATCTTCCCTCGTAAATCAAGTATTCTAGACTTTTAATATTTTTGTTGTTTTTCTTTGGGTTTTCTCCAATTTGTCCACATCTCACCTGAAATGACGCATCCAGAACTGGACACAATACTCTAGTTGAGGCCTGCAGTTGCGTGTGGTTGCCTGAGGAGGTGCATTGTGATGGTGAGGGGTATGACTTCCTGGGGGCTCATTTCCTGTTTGTATCTTATGTTCTTTCAAGCTAAGGCTTCAGGACTTCAGCCACCCACCTGCAGGGGTCAGGAAGGGATTCCTCCCCTCCCCTCTCCTCCTTTCCTATCTCCTTGCTTGCCAACCTCCACTGTATTCTGGTTTGTTATGGTTTATAATCATCTTCCTCCGAAGTAGAGGACAGCCAGGGTTGTAGGTGTGATGCTGAATGGAATAGGCCAAGCTCCGTAGTGACACTGCTGAGCATTCGCTTTTTCAAGTGTTTGGCTGGCTGGCCCTTACTCATATATTTGCAGTCTAACTGATCACCATGTTGTGTTCACACAGCAGTCTTATTTCGAACCAACAGAGGTTGTTTCGAAATAAGAAAGGCCATGATCGCACGATGCACCATTGTTTCGAAACGACTTAAACCCCATGTGGGGACAAAACAACGTTGTTTCAAAATGATTGTTTCGAAACAATGCCGTCTGAACATGTTGTTTCGAAACAATGGTGACTCGTTTTGAAATAACTGTTGTCTGAACATGCTATTTCGATTCCTGCTTTTTTCCTTAATTCGAATTAACAAACTGTTAATTCGAATGAACTTATTTCGAAATAAGGCATTATTTCGATACAACTTGTATCGAAATAACCCCCTGTGTGTGAACATAGCCCATATGCAAGGTCAGAAAGGAATTTTCCCCCAGTCCTCATTGGCAGTGACAATGGGGGAGGGTTCACCTTTCTCTGCAGCATGTGGGTCACTTGCTAGGATTTCCTGGGTACATTTCACTTCATCATTCCCCTTTCATTACAGAGACCTTGGGCATTGGTGTTATTCCCTACATGTGGTCCAGCCTCCTATGGACTGTCATACTTTGCCCCTCAGCTCCTCTCCTGCCCCTGCCTCCAGATGCTTAACACCCCAGGCCAGTAAAATTCTCCCCCATTTTCAGATCCTACCAATCCTCCCTCCAACTTGCCCCCTCTGTCCATTTGTTGGTGAAGAGTCAACACAGCTTTTATAAAGGAAAATCATACCTCACCAATATGCCAGAATTCTTTGAGCTAGTCAGTTGAGCATGGGGACACAGGTAATAATATAGTATATTTGGACTTTCAAAAAGCCTTTGACAAGCTCGGTCACCAAAGGTTCTTAAGCAAAGTAAGCAGTGACAGGATAGGAGACAAGATATTCTCATGGATCTTTAGCTAGTTAAAAGATAGGAAACTAAGATTGGAAATAAAGGGTCAGTTTTTACATTGGAAACAGGTAAACAGCGCGGTTAGTCCCAGGACCACTGCTGTTCACATATTCACAAATAATCTGGAAAAATGGGTGAGCAGCAAGGTGACAAAATTTGCAGATGATACAAAATTACTCAAGATCATTAAGTCCAAAACCTCCTGTGAAGATTTACAGAGGGATCTCACTGAACTGGGTGACTGTAACACAAAATGCCAGATGAAATTCAATGTTGATAAGTGCACAGTAATGCACATTAGAAAAATAATCCCAATTATGCATACAAAATAATGGGGTCTAAATTAGCTTCTACAACTTAAGAACCAGATCTTGGAATCAAAGGCTGTGTTCACACACAGGCATTATTCCGATACAAGTTGTGTCGAAACAACTTGTATCAAAATAATGCCTTATTTCGAAATAACTTAATTCTAATTAACAGTTTGTTAATTCGAATTAAAGAAAAAAGCTCAAAGCGAAATAGCAGTTTCAGGCAACAGTTATTTTGAAACAAGTTACTGTTGTTTCAAAACAACATGTTCGGACGGCATTGTTTCGTCCCCACATGGGATTTAAGTTGTTTCGAAACAACGCCGTTGTATCGAAACAACGGGTGCCATGTGAACAGGGTATTTCATATTTCGAAACAACCTCTGTTGTTTCGAAATAAGAGTGCTGTGTGAACACAGCCAAAGTGGATAGCTCTTTAAAAACATCCGCTCACTATGTAGTGGAAGTCTAAAAAACTAACAGAATGTTAGGGAACATTCAGAAAGAGATAGATAATACAGCAGAAAACATCATAATGCCACTGTATAAATCCATGGCCCACCCATATCTTGAATACTGTGTGCAGTTCTGGTTGCCCCTTCTCAAAAAAGATACATTAGATTTGGAAAAGAAACATAGAAGGGCAACAAAAATCATTAGGGGCATGGAAGAGTTTCCATATGAGAAGCGAGAGAAGACTGGGACTGTTCATCTTAGAAAATAGATGACTATGGGGAATGAGATATGATAGAGGGCTATGAATTCATGAATGTTGTGGAGACACTGAATAGGGTAACACAAGAACCAGAGGTCACATGTGGAACTCCTTGCCAGAGGTGGTTGTGAAGATTAAAACTGTAACAGAGCTCAGAAAAGAACTAGGTAGATTCCTGGAAGGCCATCAACAGGCCCATCTTTAAAGGAGGGTGAGAGGGGCAATTGCCCTGGGCCCCATGGTTCCATGGGCCCTGTGCTCTCCTGCCGTGAGCAAGGCAGTGCAGGGCCTGAATTGCTGCCCCCCCATGGCCGCGCTGTCCCTCGCCTTCTCTCCACTGCTTTTGGCACAGAGCCGAAGTCAGTGGGGAAGGGGTGGGGAGAGTGCAGAGCCAGCCCAGGGGTGGAGCAGGCCAGCCCAGAGGCTGGACTTCTCTCTCTGGCCTCTCCCCTGGGGCAGCTGTTTCAGCCTAGGGGTGGAGAGGGCAGGCCAACAGGCAGCAAGGCAGAGCAGAACCCAGTCCCCAGTGCAGCCCAGTTTCAGGGGAGGGGCTGCAGTGTGGGACTGGCCCGCACCGCCCCCCAGTGCAGGGGGAGCAGGGCCCCTGCACATGCTGATTGGCCCCAGGTCTCTCACCCTCCTGGGGAGGGCCTTGTCCATCAATGGCTATTAGCCAGGATGGGCAGGGATGCAAAAGCATGCTCCCAGTGTCCATAGACTCTGTTTGCTAAAAACTAAGAGAGAATGACAAGGGATGGATTGCTTGATGATTCCTCTCTTGTAGCACCTGGCATTGGCCTCTGTCACAGACAAGATACTGGACTCAACAGTCCATTGGTCTGACCCAATATGGCCATCTTTATGTCTTTAAGAGACAGCATTGCCAGGTTTTGAAGAATACACCAAGGATAGAGAGGAATCTGTTATGGGGAATCACCCATTGTATAACTCAGAATGATGGGATGCAATTTAAAAGGGACAAATGTATACTGAATATCAGGAAAAGCTTTCTTGGCAGTTAGTGCTAACGTTAAAATGAGAAATCATCTCTCAGATAAAGATACATGAAGTGGTTATCTGCAGCTGCTCCCAAATATACTCCTCCCACAGTGGGAGCTCTCTCTCACTCTCTCTGTCTCTCTCTCTCTTTCTAGTAAGTTCCTCGGAGCTAGGCATGTTCTCAGAAACTTCCTTGATTTTCTGAAACCATAATTCCATTTTCTGACTCAGCTGGCACAACAGACTTTGAATGCCTCATGAATTTAGCAGGCATGTTAGTTCCTGTAGAATCTGTCCACTCAGTGCAAAAAGAATTTTCTTGGGTGGAGCAGAAAAGATGATTACCGTGGGGTTTAAACAAATGTCACGTGTACCTTTAATCAAATTGATGTAATCAGTCAGTTAGATTCTAATCTGTTGTTTTTACTTCAATCACAAGAGGTCTCTATTTTACATTAGATCAGTCTTAATTCTTCACGGGCACAAAGTAAGCGTCCAAATTTATTGTTACCACACTGACTGATTTTTCAACACCTTTATATGTACATCTAGGACTGTAACTAGGGCAGGGAGATGGGGGCAAAGCCATGGGCCCCATTTTAGAGGGGGCTACTGGAGCCGGGGCTCCTCTGCCCTTCCCCTGGCACTGGAGGGGAGCCGGCCAGCCTACCTCTGAGCTCCCACCCCAATCTGCCCCACGGATGGGGTGAGCCAGCCCACAGGCCAGGTCTCCCAGTCTCACCCCACCCCTGGGCCTGTCACTCTGTCCTGGGCATGGGGCAGAGGGTTCAGGCAAAGCTGACTGCCATGAGAGTGGTACCTGTCCGGCATGGCCCAAAGCCACACTGGAAGCCGCACCATATGCTGCAGTCAGCCCTGCCTCCCCACAGGGCCAATCAGCCTCACTGCATCTGGCCTTGGCCCAGCCGCCTCTCCTGCGCTGGCCCACTGATGGAGCAGGAGGCCCTCCAGTGGGGAGGGCACCAGTGTGGAGGCCCAGGGGCCCTGCAGCCCCTGATCTGCCACTGGCAGCAGGGGCTGGGTCTGGCTCCATGCCAATGCTGGATCGGGCCACGTAATGGATCAGGCCACAGGTCGGGGCCGCTTGCCCTGGGAGCCAAAATTTCTACTTCTGGCCCTGCATACATCACAGTCCCTAATTATTGGGATTGTCTCTCCACTGCATGTCAGTGATGGTTTAGATCAGAGGTCTCAAACTCAAATTACCCCAAGGACCACATGAGTACTAGTAGAGGGCCACATGAGGATTAGTATATTAGCCCAAGGGCTGCACCACTGAAACCTTTCCATACAAAGATATTGCAAATATTGGTAATGATCATTTCATTGCGGGCTGTAGAAACAGCTTTAGGGGCCATATGTGGCCCCCGGGCCATGTGTTTTAGACCCCTGGTTTAGATGATATTTGTTCCTGCAATGAGTGCAAGGGGCCAGATTCAATGGCCACTCATGGTCACTTCCAGTTCTATGATTCTAGATGTGCTGATGTTCAGTGATCATTTTGTCTCTGGGAAACTCAGCCCTTAAAGACATAGTCTGCAGTATTACACTTAGTTACTACTTTGACTTTTGTTTGTTTTGTTTTGTGTATCTGAAGTTTAATTCTAATTTCCTGATAAATCTTTTCTGGCAGTGTGTCGGTTTGAGTTCCCATCTCACGTTTAACAGTGTGAATATCTCTACTTAACCCCACCGTTATTTTCCATCGTTTGTCTGGGATACTTTCAAAGAGAAGTTCCTCTCCTACTACACTTTATATCGTCAGTTTCTGGGACTGAAGGTACATAAGTAGCTTTGCATATTTTTACACAATGCTTCTTTTTGTTGCAGTTTCTGCCATCATCCCAATATGCAGCACACTTGTTTCAGGGACATTTAGATCCATATAGCTTTTGCCTTAATTTTTGCCAAACTATTTCTATTCTTGCTGACTTAGTTGCTCATTTCTTATGACAAACAAACAAACTAACTAACTAACAAGGAGTCCTGTGGCCTTAAAGCCTAACAAATATACCTTTTTAGTCTTTAAGTGCCACAGGACTCCTTGTGTGTCTGTTTTACTGAACTAGACTAACATGGCCATCCATGTGAGCTTTGCATTTTATTTTTCTCTTCATTTATCTGCTGTTTGTCATTTAGCTGTGCCGCTATCTACAACTTTCATTAATGTTCAGCCTTAATCTCCTTCTTGCCAATGTCTCCTCTGAACTCTGGGGTTGTTAATACCACAGGCAAAGTTGTGTAGTCATATTTTCTTTTTTTCAACCTGGCCATTGGACACAACAGAGAGCTTGCTCCTTTCACATTCTCTGTCCTGTCTCAGGGTTTGGGATTCACTGAATTTCTTTAAAGCCACTTTCTCATGATTCCTTTCAAAGGCTTGCTTCAAGGCTGAATGTAGTCTGATATGCTCCATTCCCCACACCTGCAGGAACAGTGAAGCTATTTTGTACAGCTTTCCTTTTGGCTCTCTAGCCATTCACTGAATCAGAGACCATTGTCTGAATTCCTTCCACTATTCAACAGCAACATCTCCTATGAAGTTTACTCTCAAAGGGGCACTGAGCTGTCCCATTGGAACACCACGTTATACTCATTCAGAAGTAAGCAATGCTGGAGCTTTCTTCATTATGAAGCATTATTACATGTATCGAGTAAAGGAACATTATCAAAACCAGAGGAAGATTCATACAATCATGGGCTTGTGCTTTGCAATGCTTATTACATAAAGTTCTAATCCATTATATAGAGCTGTGGGTTTTTTCCACATTTACATTACAATACCAGCTAGATTCTCCAGCTGCAACCCAGCTCCCATTGAGATAGCAGCCAAATGAACATAAGAGAAGGGTAAATAGTCTTTGTCCTGAAGATATGACTATTGAAGGGACAACCAAAAAGCTATTAGATGATGCTGTCTTTTAGTCACTACCAGGGCCTGCTCTACCAATGAGCCAGTGTGGCACTGGCTTAGGGTGCCACAGGCTAGGGGTGCTGCCATGCCGGGGGTGGGGAGGCCAGCCCAGAAATTGGACCCTGCGCTCCCACCCCTCCCCTGAGCCAACCACTTCACCCCTGGAGATGGAGCGGGCCAGCCCATGGGATGGACTTCACTCTCTCGCCCCACCTCTGGGCTGGCCCGCCCTACCCCGAGGGCAAAACAGCCAGGCCAAGGGAGGGGAGGGGTGGGACAGCGGGGCCTGACCTCTGGGCTGGCCTGCTCCACCTCTGGGCTGGCTGTTCCCCATCCTGGGAGTTGGGCAAGCCAGCCCAGAGCGGAGGCTGGGTTTCGCACACTACACCCACCCCAGGCGCAGATGCAAAAGCCAGCTCGGGGCACCACAAGTCCTTAAATTGGCCCTGTTCATTAGCAACCTACGCACCATTTGAACTAACTATCTAAAGCTGAAAGTCTCCATGGTCAAGAGACAGAACCAAGATTTACATGACATTTAATCAACAGTAGGGAGTGGGCTCAACCCCACACCCTAGATCCAAACACCTCTCTGTGTTGGAGGAGTTCTGGATTTGAACTTTGTGGCACATCTCATCACTAACTCACGCGTTCTCATTACTGGAAATGGCTTATGAAAAAAAAATCAGCAGAATAGTTTCCAATCAGGAAGTGCATACTTGTGAGAAGATGTTGACTTTGATAAAGTATTCTCTGGAAAAAATGCCATAATGAATCATTTTGACTTTCTTTGTTTCATTTTGATGTCCAAACATTTTGCTTTGATAAGATAAAAAGGTTTTATTTTTACATTATAGCTGTGATTCACTTAGTTTTGATTTTTAAATTATATTATATTAAAATGCATTAGTATAGGAAAATATAACAAAATATGATATGATATTTCAAAGGTATTAAAAATGAAACATTTCCAAAATTAGTTTTCTCAGAAATTCAGTCCTGTGTGGAATTTTAAGTTTTCATACAGTTCAGAAAAGAACAAATTTTGAAACGCTGGAATTTCCCATAGAAGTGAAATTCTATTCTCCAACCTGCTCTGATCACTGCTTTATTTCCCTCCACATTGCCCAGCTGCTCCCAGTCTGGAACTTTGTTTGATTTTCTTCAGTACTAGTCCTGCCTTTGAAGTCTGCTGCTTATCTCTGGGAGCTAATCATGGCCATTTCCAGCAGGTGCTCAACAGCCTTTTGTTCCCTTGGTAGAATCTGGCTGCATCACACGGTATGAGGTCATGATGGGCTATCAAAATCAAAGGATGCCTGTTTGAAGGGTCTCATTTTGCCCTGAAGAGAAACTATGGGTGCCCAATTAATCAGCTGTGCTTCCTCCAGGCTGAATCTTTGGTTTGGCAGCTAAAACTTATGGAGTTGTGTGGCACTTTAAGACTAAGAGATATATTTTTTCCCATGAACTTTCGTGGGAGAAAATCCCACTTAGTCAGATGCTTCGAAGATGGGTGAACTTACAGAATGGAATGAAAATAAATGCAAGGGGGTGTAAAACATAGGATCAGGTCATACAGTAACAGCAAATCAGAGCAGTTGTTAGGTTCAAACCATGGGAAGTCTGAAGTCAAATTACCTTTTGTAATGAGAAAAGAACCCACAGTCTCAATTCAGTCCTGCTTTCACAGAATGTAGCTTGCACATTAATTCGAGTTCAGCTGTTTCTCTTTGAAGTCTTGATGTCCCAGCCACATCTCTGATGACGGTCATTAACAAATTATTTATTGAGTGATTAAAAAGATGGAAGTGCTCAGCAACTGGTTTCTTTGTTTTGTGATTTCTGATATCAGCTCTATGTTCATTTATTCTTTTGCGCAGTGATTTTCCTGTTTGTCCAATGTATAAAGTGTTGGGGCATTTCTTGCACATGATGACATAGATCACATTAGTAGATGAGCAGGTAAATGAGCCTTTGATGGAGTAGCAGGCTTGATTAGGACCTATGATGGTATCTATTCTGCAGATATGTGGGCAGACTTGGCAGCGTGGTTTGTTGCGGGGGGGGGTGCCTGCTTTAATGTTTCTGTTGTTAGATCTGTAGTTGCTGGTGAGTATCTGTTTAAGATTGGGCGGCTGTCTGTAGGCAAGGAGAGGTCTGTCTCCCAATGCTTGAGAGAGTGAGGGATCATCTTTTAGAATAGGCTGTAGGTCCTTAATGATCTGTTGTAGAGGTCTGACTTTAGGGTTGTATGTGGTGCCTAGTGGTGTTCTGTTGTTTTCTTTCTTGGGCCTGTCCTGTAGTAGATGACTTCGAGGAACCCATCTAGCTCTGTCAATTCGTTTTCTTACTTCCCCAGGTGGGTACTGTAGTTTCAAGAATGCTTAATAGAGATCGTCAAGATGTCTGTCTCTGTCTGAGGGATCAGAGCAGATGCTGTTATATATTAGGGCTTGGCTGTAGACAATGGATCATGTAGTGTGTTTTGGATGGAAGCTCAAGGGATGTAGGTAACTATACCAATCAGTAGGTTTTCAGTACAGGGTGGTGGTGATGTGTCTATCCCTGATTTGTACTGTAGTGTCGAGAAAGTGGATCTCCTGTGTGGAGTGTTCCAGGCTCAATTTGATGGTGGAGTGGAAATTGTTGAAATCTCTGTGAAAATCTTCAAGAGCATCCCTGCCATGTGTCCAGATGATGAAGATGTCATCAGTGTAGCATACATAAAGAAGAGGTGTTTTGGGATGAGACTTGAGGAAACGTTGTTCTAAGTCGCCCATAAAGATGTTGGCATATTGTGGGGCCATGCGGGTGCCCATAGTAGTGCCACTGATTTGGAGATATAAATGATCCTCAAATCTGAAGTGGTTGTGGGTGAGCACAAATTCACAAAGTTCGGTCACAAGCTGTACTGTGGCATCATCTGGGATGGTTCTTCTAATAGCTTATAATCCGTCCTTGTATGGGATAAAGTGCCACACGACTCCTTGGTTTTTTTGCTGGACTAGACTAACACAGCTATCCATTTGGAAGCTAAAACATATCTGCGTATGTTATCACAGCCAGGGAGAGCCAAATGAGCATCCTATTAGATATCAGACCAATGCGAGCTGCCAGCTGTACTTCCTAGTCCTTGAATCTTTGTACTCTTCATAGAATCATAGACTCATATAAACTGGAATGGACCATGAGAGGTCAGCAAGTCCAGTCCCCTGCCCTCATGGCAGGACTAAGCACCCTCTTAAACTATCCCTGACAGGTGCTTGTCTAACCTGCCCTTAAAAACTTCCAATACTGAAGATTCCAAAACCTACCTAGGCAATTTATTCTAGTGGTCAATCACCCTGACATTTAGGAATTTTTCCCTAATGTCCAACCTAAACCTCCATTGTTGTAATTTAAGTCCATTGCTTCTTGTCCTATCATTGGCAGTTAAGGAAAACAGTTTTTCTTCCTCCTCGTGACAACCTCTTACGCTATATCTACAACAGCAAGCTTACTTCGGACTTCATTTCCTTTTTAGCTCGAACTAGCCACATTTTTCAGTTTGAACTAAATTATTTAGTTCAAACTAGCTCAGTTACATCGCGTTGGTTCAAACTAAAGCCTAATGTAGACAGCGACCAAATTAGTCCAGGTTATGCCAAGGGTTAAAGTATAATTTGGTAGGCCCCAGAACCCTCCTAATCAGGTGGAACCCCTCCTGCATGGGTGAGCCCCCCTCCCGTAGCCAGATATTGCCTCCAATATCCATTCTTCTGTCCCCAAAATCCACCCCAGCCCCCAATACCCTCCCTACCCCCTGCCTTCGATATCCACCCCCCCAGCTCAGGCACCCCCAATACTCCCCCCACCAGCATGAGCCAGGCTTCCCCAGTACTCACTGGCAGAGTGCTGGGCTAGGAAACTGCAGCCTGCAGGCTGCACTTGGAGGCTTCTGCCTCCAAGCACAGCCTGTGCATGCACAGGGGAGTCCGCCCCCTCCCCTGCCTGCTGAAATGCAGGGGAACGTCATTCCAGGGCTCACTATTTTTAGGGGCCCAGCATTTGGGCCACTAAAAATACAAAATGGTGCCAGAACGCCACGTTCCAGGGCCTGCTATTTTTCAATGGCGGGCCCCAGAACACAGCAGTCCAGCACCATTTTCTATTTTTAGGGGGCCCAGAATGCTGATCCCCTAAAAATAGTGGGTCCCAGAATAGCATTCCAGGCTATTTTGGTGTACTTTAACCCCTGGATTAAGACTCCTTAACCCAGACTAATTTGCTAGTATAGACATAGCCTTAGATACCTGAAAACTGTTATCATGTCTCCTCTTTTCTAGACTGAACAAACCTGGCTCTTTCCCTCATAAGTCAAGTGTTCCAGACCTCTAATCATTTGTGTTGCTCTTCTCTGAGCATTCTCCAATTTGCACACATCTTTCCTGAAATGAGGCACCCAGAACTGAGCACAGTACTTCAGCTGAGTCCTAATCTGGGTGGAGTAAAGTGGAGGAATTACTTCTCATGTCCTACTTACAATACTTCTGTTAATACATCCCAGAATGGTGTTTGCTTTTTTTGCAACAGTGTTGCACTGTTGATTCATATTTAACTTGTGGTCCTCTATGACACCCAGTACTCCTTCCTAAGCAGTCATTGCCCATTTTGTAGATGTGCAATGGATTGTCCTTTCTGAAGTGGAGTACTTTGCACTTGTCTTTATTGAATTTCATTCTATTTACCTCAGACCATTTCACCAGTTTGTCCAAATCATTTTGAATTGTGATCCTATCCGTCAAAGCACTTGCAACCCCTCTCAGCTTGGTATCATCATCAAAATTTATGAGTGTGTCTCTATGCCATCATCTAAATCATGGATGAAAATATTGAACAGAACAGAACCCAGAACTGCTCCCTGCAATACCCCCTTGTTATGCCCTTCCAATGTTACTATGAATCATTGATAACTACTTCTGGGAGTAGTTATCCAACCAATTTTTCCCCATCTTACAGTAGCTGAATCCAGGCTGTACTTCCCAAGTTTGTTAATGAGAAGGTGATGCAAGACCATATCAAAAGCTTTACTATACACTGCTTTCCGTCTATCCCCCCAGGCTTGTTACCCCCATCATAGAAAGCTATCAGGTTGGTTTGATGTGATTTGTTCTTAACAAATCCATGCTGACTATCACTTAGCACCTTATTCTCTTCTAGATGCTTGCTAATTGATTCCTTAATTATTTGTTCCATTATTTTTGAGATGGAATTAAACAGGTACAAACACAAAGGGCCAAATTCTCAGATGTTGTAAACAGTCATATGGACACTGATGTCAATGGAGGTTTTCTCATGTATAAGCACAGGTAATCTGCCCTTTAAAATCTGGTTATGGGGTAGAGTTGAGAAGTCTGTATCTGACATTGCCTACAGCTCATGGCTGTTTTAGTTTGGGACTTGGGTCAAACGCAAAGAACAAGATTCCAAATGATCCCTTATTTCAGACTGTGGGAGAGCCACTCCAGCAGAGATGGTCCTTCAGTCATGTCTCTGTGACAACAGCCGTGTGTGTGTGTGTGTGTGTGTGTGTGTGTGTGTGTGTGTACACATGTGCTCCTTAATGATGTGTCAATGCTTTATGGATTTACAGGTGCAATACATAGAAGGCAAAGTGATATGCCATGTGTATGGCACTGTACACTCCTTTTTTATTGAAAACTGAGCTGAGCCTTTTATTTTTGGTTTATTCCTCAGAGCTAATTTTGCCCCCATCCCTATAGAAAGCCGTTCTGCATTTAATAAGTAATATTTAATTTTACATGAGATGGAATATGTTATTAAATTATTTTTTCCAAAGGACCCAACGCAGAAGAGCTAATATCTGTGCTCTCTCTACCTCCTCTCCCAGGGAAATCATCCAGCAGATCCAAGCCAGGCCCAGAGCAATATTCTCCAGCCTGATGACAACATTTATCACCCATTTATCCACACTGCCTTTTAATTAACAGGCTGCTTCTTTATCTGTTGCTGTTTCCTGCCCATCCCCCTCAAAACCCTAGTGCCAAAAAAAGTCACACCTCAGCATGCAGTTTCCTGTCTGAAACAAGGAAGGAGCAAAGAGGAGACAAAGGATGGCTTCTTATTTGCTGTACTGATAACTCAAAACTTAATAAAATTCCATCTGGTTAGTGGCAATGCAATTAACAGCACATGTGATTTGCTGTTGTAAATTAGTGGTGTTTGCTAATGAGTAAACTTAAATGATTTGGAGCAGAAGCTGGCAAATGCTTCCTTGTCTTGGAGTAGTGATAGTGAAGCTCTTCTGCTTAAACTTAAGAGAAAGTGTAGTTCTTCTTCAAGCTCTGCTCACATCATTCAGTTACAGGCAGGGGCATCACTGCCCCAGGGAGGGATCCGGGGCATGGCCCCAGGCCCTGCCCCCGGCCTACAGGCTCCTCCCCCTGGCCGGGGACAGGGCCGGAAGCCGCCACGTGCCTCTGCGGGCGGCTGGGCCCTGCATTCTGTAATTTCACCCATCTTCGAAGCATCTGACGAAGTGGGATTTTCTCCCACGAAAGCTCATGCGAAAAATAAATCTGTTGGTCTTAAAGTGCCACACAACTCTTTGGGGTTTTTTGCTGGACTAGACTAACACGGCTATCCCTTTGGAAATTGACTTTAAACCGTGGCTGGCATGTTCCAAAGCTTTTCCACTCGACGATCCTCACAAGAAATGCCTCATGTGCCTTGGTGACTTGCACCTCGTGATGAATTGCTCTATTTACCAGTCCTTTAAACGTAGGACTTGCAAGGACAGAGAGCAGCGTTTATGCACTCTTGTGGAGGACCACGTGTCCACCTCTGACACCACCTGAGCCACTAGCATTCCACTGGCACCCTGGGCGACTCCTGCACTGGAGCCCACCCAACACTGACCCCCAACACAGAACTCAAAGCCACAGTTGGCATCATGTTTGGTGCCACCAAGGCACCATTCGCCTCTGTCCCTATGTTTCCCCTCTTGTGAGCTGGGACCAGGACTCTTTTCAGTACCATCGACACTGTGAGCCCAAGCAATGGCATGAGCTCTGTTCCAAGACCCGGCTCTGGTACCGTCCAAGAAAACCAGGTCGAAGAGTAAGCCGGATCCCGCACCGAGAGAGCAGTCAATGCAAGAATTGGCACTGCCCTTGAGTCCGGTACCATCAAGCCCCCGCTTGGCGTCACTTAATGGTACCAATGATCACTCCGACAGTCACTTCTATCAGCACTCGTCCTGTGAGCCCTTGGTACCATGTTCCCAGGTCCCTGGAAGACGGAGGTCCAGCTCATCCTCTTCACCCTCTCTGGCCTCCATCCATTCCCCTGAGTCTCCAAAAACCATCTCTGGTACCAGAGAACAAGCAGGTAAGCGTCATTGAAAATGCTCCCCGACACCTGTGTCAAGAAAGAAGACAGCCTCGACAATCCCAGTACGGGCGTCGCAGCCTGGTTCCTCCCATGCTGTCAAGGCTTCCCAGGAGGGCAAGGGCCGCTTTTCTATTCGCCGTACCATGACCAGAGATTCTTTCAATGACTGGTCGCATGAACGGCTAGACACAACAGCCGATGATAACTCAACTTCGCAGTACCTTTTGGTACCATCTCCATCCTGGTCTCCAGACTCCTAGGATATTTCCAATGATAAGCCTGACCTAGACTCTAGACAGCATAGTAGATCTTGGGCCCCTTTGTCATCCTCCCCAGACGAGCACACCTTCCGAACACCCCTTGCATATAAGGACGACTCCCGCACACGACAGGATTTACTCTGCTGCATGACAGTGAATTTGAACATAGAACTAGGGGTGGTCCAGGAGGAAACTGACCCCCTTTTTGACATCGGGAACGTTGCCCCACCAGCCAAGGTATCTGTTCCCCTTCATGAAGGGGTCTACAGAATCACCAGGGCGTGATGACAGACCCCATCTTCAATTCTGCTGGCATCAAAAGTGGCAGATCACAAGTATCATGTCCCCTCGGACAAGTTAGTGTTCCTTTTCCAACACCCTACACCTGGATCCCTGGCGGTGGATACAGTTAACCAGAAAGAGACAGGGCCAACTGGGTTCTACTCCCAAGAATAAAGAATGCAGAAAGCTTGACTTACTCAGCTGAAAGATGTATGCCATCGCAGCCCTACAGCTGCGTATCTCGAATGACCAAGCCCTTATGGTGAGATACATTTTCAACCTCTGGAGAACCATAGAGGGGTTTCACTATCTTATCCCCAAGGACAGCCTCAGCGATTATGAGGTGATGGTTGAAGAAGGGGCCTTGGCCTCCAAGGATGCTCTTATGTCTTCCTGGGATGCATTAGACACAGCCTGGCATACCATGGCATCCGCCGTGGTGATGTGCCGCACTGCCTGGCTTCAGGGCTCAGGCCTGTCCCAACAGATGTAGCTTATCATTCAGGACCTACCATTTGAAGGCCCTGACCTCTTTGCTGAGTCCACAGATGCTAAGCTACATGGCATGAAGGACTCAAGAGCCACCCTCAGATCACTGGGAATGTACACCCCACAATCGGCCTAATGCTCTTTGAAACCTCATCAACTCTTGCAACAACAGCTACAGCAGTTAAAGGAGCAAGTCCAGATGCAGAATTATTTTTCTCGGTCCTACCAATATCCCCAAAGACAACTCAGGGACTTGGATAAGGACAAGGTTTGCTTGAGCAAGGATAGAAAGCCCCACGTCTCACAGTCCAGCAGGTGCAGGCATGGTACCAACTGCTCGACAGGGAGGAAGCAGTGCTTTTGACAGTTACTCCGAGGGCAGCGAACCCACAGCCTCAACCCCAACCTTTGCCAACTGCCTACACTGCTTCGCGCACCACTGGGCCAACATCACAACTGACCAGTGGGTCCTCGAGACCAACTTGGAAGGTTATCACATATGGTTTTGATCAACTCCTCAGGTCAGAAGTCTGCCCCCTCACCCAGACCTTGGAAACTGGGAACTAGGTGCTCGAGATAGAATGTGACAAGCTCCTCTCCCTGGGGGCCATAGAAAGGGTCCCAAAGCCGGAGTGGGGAAAGGGTTCTATTCCTGATACTTTCTGGTTCCAAAACCCAATGAGGACCTAAGACCCATTCTAGATCTCATAGCTTTAAACAAACACATAAGGAAAATAAAGTTCTGCATGGTTTCCCTGTGACAGATTGTCCTATCTCTGTCTCCTGGGGATTGGTTCGCAGCCCTCGATCTAAAAGACGCTTACTTTCACATAGCAATACACTCCTGCCACAGAAGGTGCCTAAGGTTCATCATAGGGGAAATCAATTCCAGTTCACATTGCTCCCCTCCGGGCTCTCTCTGGCCCCCAAGACATTCACGAAGTGCGTGGTGCTGGTCGCGGCATTCCTGAGTTGGTTAATACAGGGGGAATTGAGAGCTCAGGTAGAGCACTATGTCAAAGCGGTAACCTGCCTGTGCGGGTACCTGGGTCTCTGCATAAACTGAGAAAAGTCAAAAATCTGCCCATCCAAAATAACAGAGTTCATAGGAGCTCTCCTAGATGCTCACAAAGGGAGGGCTTCCCTACCCCCTCAAGATTTTGGTCCATCTGCACCATCATTACGGAGCTGCAGGAGTTTCAAGTGACCACAGACCATCACTGCCTACAGCTGCTCATGCACATGGCAGCTTACACCTCCGTGATTTGGATGACACACCTGAGAATGAGGCCCTTCCAGGTCTGGTTCTCCACAGTGTTCCACCCACGGAGACACCCCCTGTCCAAGGTACTGTCAGTTCCCTGAGATATCCTGGGGGCACTACAGATCTGGAAGGACCCCCAGTTTGCCATGAGGAGAATTCCCTTTGAAACTCTAATGCCCAAAGTGACACTGATAAACAATGCCTTGGACTTGGGGTGGGAAGGCCCACATTTCAGGGGGGCTTTCCACCCAGGGACTTTGGTCTCATGGAACTGCGGGACATCAGATTGGCTTGCACAACTTTTCTGGACTGAATACAAGGAAGGTCGGTCCAGGTTCTAATGGGCAACACTTAAGTCATGTTCTATACAAACCGGCAAGGGGCATCCACTCCCCAGCTCTCTGCAATGAAGCATGCAGACTCTGGGAATTAGCCCTGAAATACAATTTCACTCCAGTGGCATCAGACCTACCAGGAGTGGACAATGGGCTGGCAGCCTTGCTCAGCAGAAAACTCCTAGCAAATCACAAGACAAGTGGGGACACCTCAGGTGGACCTGTTTGTGACACAACAGAACCACAAGTGTCAGCAATTTTGCTTCCTCAGGGGTCAGGAGGAGGGGTCTTCCTCATCACCTGATCAGGCCCTCTAATGTATGCCTTCCCACCAGTCCCATTGATACACAGTGTCCTTCTGAAGATCAAGATGGACAGAGCAAACATGGTATTGATAGCCCTGGAATGGTTCAGACACCACTGGTTCTCTCTCCTACAAGACCTGTCCATAGAGGCACCACTCCACCTCCCCCTGTGGGCAGACCTCCTGACACAAGACCCAAGGTGCCTGCGGCACCCAAACCCAGGTCACCTGCATATGATAGGCTGGAGACTCTTTGGCTTAGCAGCAGGAAAGGCTCTGATCAGGCAGGGTTAGGAAGGTCCTGGTCAGTAGTAGAAAAACCATCCACCAGGTCCACCAGCCAAATGAGAACCGTTTTCCAGCTGGGCTCCAGGTAAAAGAGTAAACCCTACACTAGCTCCTTTACACCTACTCCTTGATTATCTGCTAGACCTTGGAGACAAACGTCTCTGCCTTTCGTCACCGAGAGTCCACCTAGAAGCGATCTCAGCACTCCACAAAAAAGTGGATGGTATCCCTGTTTTCTCCCACCCTACTTCCACTAGGTTCCTGAAGGGGTTCTAAAGACTTTCCCGGCAATCCTGTGAACCCCTCCTCCTTGGGACCTGAACGTGGTGCTCCTTGCACTAACGGAGCCCCTGCATGAACCCTTGGACTCATGTACCTTACTGATCCTTGCCTGGAAGGTAGCCCTTTTAGTAACAATCACCTTGGCTAGAAGGGTCTCAGAATTGAAGGCCCTTTCCTCAGAACCCCCATATACAAGGCTCTTTCCCAATAAAGTGGTACTGTGACCCTACCCCTCCCTCCTCCCTAAGGTAGTTTCTCCTCTTCACCTCAATCAGGAGATTTGCTTGCCAGTATATTTTCCAGATCCTCAGGTTATGGAGAACCAGAGGAGGTGGCACACTCTGGATGTGAAAAGAGCACTCCTACCATACACCAAGTGCACGCATCCATTTCTGCAGGACCTCCCAACTCTTTGTGGAGGTCGCTGAACACAAAAGAGGTCTTCCAGTGTCCTCACAATGCATTTCCAAATGGATAGTAAATTGTACTAAAGACTGCTACAGCAGGTTGAATACGCCTCTTCCTGGGAATGTCAGGGCTCATTCTACCAGGGCCCAGGCTTTGTCAATGGCCTTCCTTGCCAAGGTACCAATCCAAGAGATCTGCAGGGCAGCTACATGGTCGTCGGTGCATACCTTCATAACGCACTATATTATCGTCCAACAGGCTAGACAGGTTGCCGCATTGGGCAGAACCGTACTCTGTGTGGGCAGACTGTAACTCCTTCCAACATCCTTGGGTATGGGTAGCAGTCACCTGTAACTGAATGATGTGAGCAGCGCTCGAAGAAGAACGTTGGGTTACTTACCAGTAACTGTCCTTCTTCGAGATAGGCTGCTCACATACATTTTGGTCCCTCCCACCGTCCCCGCTAATGGAGTTGGTGAAGGTATAAGGGACTGGGAGGGTCAGGATCATGGTCACCTATATAGCTGTAGTCTCAGCACAGAGGGAGCGTTGGCCATGTGCCCTGACCTGACAGGCTAAGGCTAAAGACTTTGAGCCACCGTGCACTGCAGCACATAGACACCTGTAACTGAATGTATGTGAGCAGCCCATCTTGAAGAAGGACAGTTACTGGTAAGTAACCCATCTTTTCCACACTGACTCATACGTGGCTGGAGTCTTCTTTTGCCCATGGCTCTGACATCCATATGACAAGGAGCAGAGCATGAGAGAGGGAAGCTGGGTTACTGGTCCCAGTAGGCAGTCAGCTCCCATCATATGTGCATATACTTTAAAGAGGAGTTGCAAAGGATTTATAAACAATGAATTTATGGCCTTAAGAAAGCCCTCAAAGGGTTTTTTTCTGCTTGCTTTTAGCTTACAGATACTGGGACTGTCACCTCTGTTTTTTTCTGGTTTTGCCAGAGGACACTGCAAAGACTCAGGAAATATTTACTGAGAATGGCTCTCATGTCTTCACTGAGGATGTTGGATCTGTGTCCTCATCACCATTTATTAGGCAACAGAATTAAATAGGTGTGATCAGAAAACAGTGTTAAACGCTCTGATTAAAACTTCCTCCCCCTCTCAGAAGCTCAACTTTCACTTCCTTGAATTTCACAGTATCACACATCATTAGTTCTGCTGTAGTGATAGAGACTTAGAGTGTAGCAAGGACCTGTGTGGCTAGCCTGGAAAACACACACAACAACGCACACAGGTGCATGCTTCTCTATGTTTTTTGCAGCTCACATTTAATTCCTCCTTGCTGGAGGTGAGATGGGAGGAGGTATGGAATGCAGGGTGAAGAAGTCTTTTAGAGCGCTGGTATTTTGCTTGCAATGTGCCATTGTGATTTTTTGGAGGGTACAGGGCTTTCTAACAACTGCCTGAAATGTGAAGAAAGTCTTGTTTGTGGAGCAGCTGCAGATCAAGTCCCTGATTTCACAAGCTTCTGGCAGCACTAATCAGGCCTCCACAGGCTTCACTGTCTGTACAGGGGAGTGACAGGCACGTTCCAACCCTGAGTCTTCTGAGTGCCTTCTGGGGGGCCCAGCCCCTGTGACTCTGATTCTCACAGAGCTAGTGCACCCCAGCTGGCAAGGTTCACCTCAGGTCCCCTCTCTGTGTAACACATGGTCCTCAAACATAGTTGGGGTGAAAACAGGAGCAAGTGTATTAGCCAACAACAGAGATTTGAGTGACAGAAAGTGAAAAAAAAAGATCACCAATAAAACAAAATCACAGCACACTTTCTAGAGTATAAACTTATCTTGCAAAGCATTCCCCTGGTCCACAATATAGCTTCTCCCAAGACCTTTTCCCAGCTTTTTCAACTAACTTGACTGAATCATAGGGTTGGAAGGGACCTCATAGTTCATCTAGTCCAACCCCCTGCCAGAGGCAGGACCACTCCCACTAAACCATCCCAGTCATGGTTTTGTCCAGCCGGGCCTTAAACACCTCCAAAGATGGAGATTTCACCACCTCCCTCGGCAACTCATTCCAAGGCTTCACTACTCTCCTAGTAAAAAAGTTTTTCCTAATATCCAGCCTTGACTTCCCTAACAGCAACTTGAGACCATTGGTCCTCGTTCTGTCCTCTGTTATTACTGAGAATAGTCGAGCTCCATCTTCCTTAGAGCATCCCTTCAAGTAGTTGAAGGTCGCTATCAAATCCCCCCTCAATCTTCTCTTCTGCAGACTAAATAAGCCTAATGCTTTCAGTCTTTCCTCACAGGCCTTGTGCGCCAGCCCTTTAATCATTTTGGTTGCACTCCGCTGAACTCTCTCTAGCATGTCCCTGTCCTTTTTGTAGTGGGGAGCCCAAAACTGAACACAGTATTCTAGATGTGGCCTTACCAGTGCAGAATAGAGGGGAATGATCACATCCCTTGATCTGCTGGTAATACTTCTTTTGATGCAGCCCAGTATGCCATTGGCATTTTTGGCCGCAAGAGCACACTGCTGACTCTTATCTAGTTTCCCATCCACCAGGACCCCCAGCTCCTTTTCTACAGTGCTGCTACTTAGCTGAATGTTTCCCAGCCTGGAGCAGTGCATGGGTTTTTTTTGGTCCCACGTGCAGGATTTTACACTTGTCCTTATTGAAGCTCATAAGATTTCTATTGGCCCACTGTTCCAATTTATCTAGGTCTCCCGGAATCCTGTCCTTGCCCTCCAACGTGTCTACTGGTCCCCCCAGCTTGGTGTCATCCGCAAACTTACTGAGAATGCAGTCTATTCCACCATCCAGATCATTGATGAAAATGTTGAACAGAACCAGCCCCAGGACCGACCCCTGGCGCACACCACTCGTGATTGGTTGCCAGCTAGACATTGAACCATTGATTCCTACATGCTGAAACCATTGATCTAGCCAGTTTTCTATCCACCTTATAGTCCACCTATCCAACCCATACTTCCTTAATTTGCCAATGAGAATGCTGTGGGAAACTGTATCAAAAGCCTTGCTAAAATCAAGGTATATCACATCAATGGTTCTTCCTGCATCCACAAAACCAGTCATGTGATCATAGAAGGAGATGAGATTGGTCAGGCATGATTTACCCTTGGTAAATCCATGCTGACTGTTCCTGATCACTTTATTTTCCTCTAAGTGTTTGAGGATGGATTCTTTGAGAATCTGCTCCATAATTTTTCCAGGGATTGAGGTGAGGCTGACTGGTCTGTAATTCCCCAGATCCTCCTTTTTCCCTTTCTTGAAAATAGGCACTACATTTGCTTTTTTCCATACTTGTAGAACCCCTTCTTGTTATCCTTTACATCCCTCGCTAGCCGCAACTCCATTTGTCCTTTGGCCTTTCTGATTTTATCCCTGCAGCCCCTAGCAATATCTTTATATGCCTCCTTAGTCATCTGACCAAGCTTCCACTTCCTGTAAGCTTCCTTTTTATGTTTAAGCTCAGAGCAGAGTTCCCTGCTAAGCCATTCTGGCTGCCTCACATGTTTGTTCTTTCTCCTAATTGGAATGGCAACTTCCTGTGCCCTTAGCAGGATTTCTTTAAAATATAACCAACTCTCTTGGACTCCTTTCCCCTTCAGATTAGCTTCCCAAGGTATCCTGCCCATCAGTTCCCTGAGGGAGCCAAAATCTGCTTTTTTGAAATCCAGGGTTTTTGTTTTGCTTCTTTCCTTCCTTCCTTTAATCAGCATCCTGAACTCAACCATGTCATGGTCACTACTGCCTAGCTTGCCATTTACCTCTACGTCCCTGATCAATTCTTCCCTGTTTGTGAGCAGCAGGTCGAGCGGTGCAAGGTCCCTAGTTGGTTCCTCTAGCATTTCTACTAGAAAGTTGTCCCCAACACTCTCTAAAAATTTCCTGGATTGCCCATGCACTGTTGTTTTGGCCTCCCAGCAGATGTCAGGGTAATTGAAGTCCCCCATCAGCACCAGGACCTGTGATCTAGAAGCTTCTGCTAGTTGTCCATAGAACACCTCATCCACCTCCTGCTTCTGGTCTGGTGGTCTATAGCAGACACCCACCACAACATCCCCCTTGTTGCTTTCCCCTCTCAGTGTAACCCACAGACTTTCATCTGGCATGCTTCCACTTCCATAATGGAGCTCTGAGCAGTCATAGAGCTCTTTTACATATAACGCTACTCCTCCCCCTCTTCTTCCCTGCCTGTCTTTCCTGAACAGTTTATACCCATCCATGGCAGAACTCCGGTCGTGCACACTATCCCACCACGTCTCCGTTATTCCTATATCATCATAGTTCCTTGTCTGCGCTAGTATTCCCAGGCTTCTCACATTAGTGTATAGGCACCTAAGATACCTGGCCGATTGCCCTACTTTGTCATGTTGATTTCCAATTCTATTACATAAACCTCTTCGCATTTTTTCTTGGAGTTCTCCTCCCCCACTCTCCTCACATATTGGGGCTTCAGTAGAGCACTTAAGACATTTATTTGATTCCTCCCCCATGATCCAACTACCTTCTCTTTTATTGCTGTTGATACAGTCCCAGCCCCCCCCCCCCCCCCAAGTTCCATCCCTTCCCCCAGATCACCCACATTGTTACTTACCTGTGGGCTTTGGGCTCCTTCCCCCGTTGAACATAGTTTAAAGCCCTCCTCACTAGACTGAGATCCCTTCTCATAAAATCAAGCGTACTGGTAGCTTGCGTGCACAGGTTGAAGGAATCCTGGGGGTCATCTGTACTCAGATATAGTTTCTGAAATTCATTGGCTGGCTCCTAAGTGGAGAGTTGCTGGTAGTTCTGTTTTTCTGTGTAGCCCCTGTGACGTTCCCCTCCCAAAAGCTGATCTGGGATGCCACTGTGCTTCCCCTATAGCCCACTCCTGGGCCCCAACTTACCTGACTCTGCTAAGTGGACCCCCACTCCTCGGTCAGTCCACACCAGCCTCCTGTGTGTAATTGGTCCCAGGAAGTCAGTGTGCACACTCCTGCTACTATGGGGTCAGTCCCCCAATGACCACTCCCAGCCCACAAATACCACACTAGGAACATCTGTCCTGCAAGGACTAGGACCCTTCCTCAATCACTGTAGGCTCATAGACTCCAATTCACTTGTTTATCAAAGAAATGAGAATACCCAGCTTTGCTCCTTCACACCCTCTAAAGCTCATGCACTTTTAGATAAAACAGACACTAGTTTATTGATTAGAACATGATTTTAAGTGAGTATATAGCAAATCAATGCACAATCATTTAACAATGCAGTCAGGAGGTACCGCAAGCAAATAAAAATATAAGAAATTTCCAGAGGGGTAGCCGTGTTAGTCTGTGTATAGCAAAAGCAGTGAGAGTCCTGTAACATCTTATAGACTAACAGATTTCTTTAAGCATAAGCTTTCATGGGCTTCAACTCACTTTGTCAGATGCATGAAGTGAAGTCACTTCACTTCATGCATCTGACAAAGTGGTTGAAGCCCACAAAAGCTTATGCTCAAAGAAATCTGTTAGTCTATAAAGTGCCACAGGACTCTTTGCTGCTAAAAATATAAGGCACATTCTGACCTAACAAACATCACTACTACAGACATGCTCAGGTCACCACTCAGCTTTGGCCGTGATGGATTGCATCAGGTGTCTGCCTCTCCATATGCTTGGCTCAAATCTTCTTGGAGATGTTTTCAAGATGGAGTTTCTCTGGTCAAAAGCCTCTAACAGTTCAAAGTATCTGTACTTGGTTCCAACCCCCCTGCACCCCTCCTTCCTCTTCCAGGTGACCTTTGTTTAGAAAGGGCAGGAGACCTTCCCTCTCACTCTCTGCGGTGTGATTCTCTTTGTCCCATCTGAGTCAGTGAGCTCAGTTTGCATTGCCTTTCTCATGCACCTCTCCAGCTTCCATGCTGAGATGCAGCCCAGATTGCCTTCTGCTTGAACTACTTGAAATACCTGGGTACATGCTTCACATCTGCACACATACATGAAGCTGCAAGAAACACAAAGCCATAACAATAACACAGAGCATGTTATGAACATTCATAAAGGAACTCTACATGGCATATTTGCACCAAACCACACAATTACTTTGCAGGAGTGAACAGAAAAGTCACACAGATCATAACCCAGCATGCATCACATGACAGCCCCACTATCTGCTGGTGAGCATGGGGGTCAGACTGTAAATGAGTGTCTATTGTGAATTGCACAATCCATCTGTGATGCTCTCTGGGTTTAGGGTACTATTTATGATTATTTTTCATATTAATATTTCATATTTGTAATAATCCATATGTGATATCCCATGTTTGGTATCAATAGAAAGCTGTAATCTGCTAAGAGTGATTATATGGTTTATATGTAGGTATCATGGTCATATTAGAAATTTAAAATCTGTTTGTTTTTATTTGTACTCCAAATTATTTGACTCCAAGCAATCCTAGGTTGGGTGCGCCTGCAAAACTATTGTCATCCTAATTGCCCATTAGGAGCTCCCAGATGCAGCGGGCCCAAGGAGAAACCTGTTAAACCAGTCACCCAAGCTGACCAGGTGACTCAACTCCATTTTGACTTGGCAAGGACTCTGAGAGCATGAGGCAGCCAAAGATGATAAGAGGCTGTGGCCCGATCTCCATTTTGTCTTTAGTCTTCAGACTTCAGTCTGTCCGCAACCAACACCCTCCTCTGGAACTATTCTTCTGGGACTGAATAAAAGGACTAAGACCCACCCAGCTGCTGGGTGCCTACCAGAGGAATTGGACTAACCTGCAAACCACACAGGATCATCAAGGACTAGCTTTCTATGGACTTTAAATCATTTGTATGTGTATGATTCGCTTTGACCCTTTAACATCTCTCATATTTTGTTTCTTTTCTTTTTATATTAAGCCTTTAGTTGTAGTTACTACAGGATTGTCTGACAGCATGGTATTTTGGGTAAGATACAAGCCTATATTGTTCTGGGTGATGTGGCTGGCCCTTTGGGGTCAGGAGAACCTATTTTTTAAGAGATCCAGTGACTAGTGGGGACCATGGGAGTTCATGTGCATAAAGGGGGCTACTTCTATTTTGTTATGCTTGGTGATGACCAGGCTGGGGAATCAAAAGCATGTTTTGTTGCTGACTGGGAGACTGGTTTAAGTACCACCCATCAGTGGTTTGGGGGTTTTGCAGCTTGGCCTGATTTTGACACATTCAGAAGGTTATCCCAGGAGACCCAGGTCACACCATCAGCACATGACTAGTCAGAGGGAGCTAGGGGTCCTTTCTGCCTATCTGACTGCAACATTTGGATCACCATCTGGTGGCCTGAATTTGCTCACCAACCTAGAGAATATACTGTTTAGTATAAACAACAAGATTCCTGTGGCACCTTAAAGACTAACAGATTTTTTTGGGCATAAGGTTTCATGGGCTCCAACCCACTTTGTCAGATGGAATCTGACAAAGTGGGTTGGAGCCCATGAAAGCATATGCCTGAAGAAATCTGTCAGTCTTTAGGGTGCCACAGGACTCATTGTTTTTGCTGTAAACAGACTAACACAGCTACCCCTCTGGAAATTATTTCATATATACAAATATCTGTGCCTCACATACATCCCACAATGATTACTCTGGCTAGTGTGGCACAGACTTTCATTAGAGATTTACGTGGCAGTCTTTGACCAACTAGTCTGGAGATATCAGATCCAGGGAATTTCTGTCACCTTTGTGCATCTGAGTGCCCTCTGCAATTGACATCAAGAGGTCCTTGGGTCCCAGCCAGGGACATAGCTATGAGTGGGCCTAGGTGGGCCATGGTCCATCCTTTTTGCAACAAGGCTCACACAATCTTTTGCTTCTGCTGCTGGTGCTCTGCTTACATTTGGAGCATCAGGCAGCTTTTGATTGGTTGCTATCCAAACTTCCTGCTTCTAGCCATGTGACAGGATGTGGCCCAGGCCCACCTGAATCAGCGGTAGGCCCTGCTAGAAAATCACATCTGGCTACACCCCTGTTCCCAGCTCTCTGGCCAGTCCTGCACTCTCCTCACCCCATGCCCTTCAAAACATCTCTTCTCTATGGTGTGTTCTCTGCCCTCTCTCAAAACACTCTCTTTGCCCAAAAGGGTATGGGTGAGGTGTACACAGCCAATGAATCCTGCAGTCTCACCAACTAGTAATAAGCCTATGATTAAGGGAAGAGAGATGATTCCTCTCATTTGTCTTGTCACTGTTCAGATTCAGTGCCTGCTTGCTAGCCACAAGCAGTCACTATGCCTCAGGGCTGCCCTGAGGAAGAATTCACTTTGTGCTGCTCAGGCCAGAAAGTCTATTCAAAATCTGCTGTGAAGAATGCTCCAGGTGTCATATTCGAAACCCCCAGAACACTGTATCTAGGCAACAAAGACCGTTGCTGCTCCAACTTGAGCTGAACACATCCAGGGGCAAAGGGCTGTAAGCTGCGTTACTGATTAATCCTTGGGGCAGTGCTAGAGTCTGTGCTCACTAACTACAAGGTCTCACATGTTGTTAGCAGCCCAGATTGCAAAGCTCTTCTCATCTTCTCCTGTGTACTCGCATACAGGATTCTCCTCACAGCAGCAGGGACTTAGCACAGAGCTGGTTAAGGGCAGCAAACAATTCAGCTGAGCCCCCTTTGCTCACCTCCTACCCCCACAGTTTGCTCTCAAGCACTGGAACTCTTCTAGACTGTAAGGCCAGAAAGAACCAATATGATCATCTAGTCCAGGGATGGCCAAACTTATGGAACTCAAATGCCACACAAGTTGATTACTAAACCGTCGAGAGCCGCACTGAGGCATATAGCCATATACTTTTACCTACTCCAAAGTAATTAAGTTTAAAATTAATTGAACACTTTAATTTTATCATAAAAAGAGGGCAAATATTGGCCCAACTAATGTCAGATTCTAATTCCTTAAGGTTACCATGAAAATTAGGCCTATACAGTAAAAACTTAGCTGTTGCTCAGTGTAGAAGACTGCAGGCTAGTGACGAGGTTTTTAACTTTCTGAAAATGCCATCCTTCTCTCCACCATCCCTGACCATGCTGTGCTTCTCCCTCCCATCCCCAACCATGCCACCACTTCTCCCCACCATCCCAACCCCCTCCTGAATTCCTAAGCTAGGTCTGCTTTCCTAAATTGATTTGCTGACATTCTTCTGGGAGCCACTTTTTCATTCAAGAGCTGCATGTGGCTCCTGAGCCACAGTTTGGCCACATTTGATCTAGTCTGACCTCCTGCACAATGCAGGCCACAAATCCTCATCCAGCCACTCCTATAATAAACCTCTAACTCACAGCTGAGTGACTGAAGTCTCCAAATCATGGTTTAAAAGACTTTAATGTACAGAGGATCCACAGGAAAGTGAGTCATGCCCCATGGTACAGAGGAAGGTGGAGGGGAACCCACCCACAGAACCTTGGCCAATCTGCCCTGGAAGGAAAATTTCTTCCTGGCACTAAATATGGTGATGATCAGTTAAAATCTGAGCATGTGGGCAAGACTCACCAGCCAGATATACAAGAAAGACTCCTCTGTAACAACTCATAACCCACCCCATCTAACATCCCATCTCAGGCCCCAGGCATATCCATCACAAGCAGTAAAGGATCAATCAATTGCCAAACTGGGCTGTCCCATAATACCATCCCCTCAATAAATTTATTAAGTTCAGTTCTGAGACCAGCTAGGTTTTTTGCCTCCACTGCTCCCTTTGGAAATCTATTCCACAACTTCACTCTTCTGATGGTTAGAAAGGTGGATCTAACTTAAAGTCTAAACTTCTTTGTGGATAGTTTGTATCTATTTGTTATGTCCATGTCAGTGCTGAGCTTAAATAATGCAGTGCCTCTACCTTCCTGGTATTTACTCCTCTGATATACAAAAAGTCATATTTCACCTCACCCTTTGTCATGGTCTGCACCTCCCAATCTGTTGGGAGGGCGCCCCCCTTGTGGGGTTTACGACAGTTCAGACCCTTTAAGTCAGTAGCCCCGGCCCCTGGGCAAGGTGATCCAGCAATCAAAGTCAGTAGCCCTGGCCTCCAGGTGAGGAGGACCAGCAATCAAAGTCAGTAGCCCCAGCCTCTGGGAGAGGCAGGCCAGCAATCAAAGTCAGTAGCCTGGGTGGTTGGCTGAAGAATGATCTCACAAGGAGAAAGGGGAGGGAGGGGGACACAGACTCACCTGACACCATTGGGTCCCAGCCCAGGGACCTATTGGTGACTGGCCACAGTCACTGAATCAGTGGGGCTCCTGCCACAATGCATTGACTCTCATAAGAGCCAGCCTCTAGCTGAACCGGGTGCAACTCCCCCTGGGCCACTTCCTTCCATCCTTTGCCTGGACACTTGTCTCCAAGGGGCTCCTCTGGGTCCCAGGTGTATACTGCTCAGGGAACCCCCATGAGTCCCTCACTGTCCACAGGTGGCAGGTCTGGGAAGGCTTCCTGTTCCTCAGCTGAAGGAAGCTCCTCTAGATCACAGGAGCCCTCTGGAGAGGGTAGTTCCTCCAGGTTGCATGGCCCCTCCTCAGTCTCTCCTGGGCCCCCTGGAAGGGGCAGTTTCACAGAGACATGAGGCTGGCCAGAAGAATCACCCCAGTCCACTGTCCACGTTGTTTTTTGCCAGTTTTCTGGTCCCAGTAAGCTAGGTGGGCCCTCTGGCTCACTGACAGGGCAGGCAGGGGTCCCTCTGGCTGGAGAGCCACAAGATGGCCTAGCTAGTGGCCTGGCTGAGGGAGCATCCTTACTCAAGATCAGCTCAGCCCCAACTGAGCTGCTTGGCTGGCTTTTTATACCTCCCCTTCCTGTCCTGGCCCCGCCCTGCCCCTCTGCTTCCAGGGCTTCAGGCTTGTAGTGTGTGGGTTTGGCCAGAGAGGGCATTCAAGCCCTTCCTCAGGCCTAGGTTCTGAGGAAGGCCAGAGTCCTCTGCTACACCCTTCTTTTGGTTAGGCTAAACAAGCCAAGCTCTTTGGGTATGTCTACGCTGGAAGCTTAAATTGACTTAACCTGGTTTAAGTTGACTTTGGCAACTTCATGGCCACATTTGGCATTTATTAAGCCAACTTAAGCACTTGCTTAAGTTGATTTAATAACTCCTGCCCTTAAAGCAGACTTTAAGCGTTAAGTCAACTTTATGAAGTTGACATAATGAAATGTGGCCACCTAAGTTGACGTTATTAAGTTGACTTAAGCTAGGGTAGCCACTTAAGTTGATCTAATATAGTTGAATTAAGCCAGGGGACCCACTCAAAGTTGACTTTATTAAGTTGACTTAAGTGGCTAGCCTGTTTTAAGTCAACTTAATAAAATTAACTTAAAAAAATGTGGACTCTCTAAGTTGACTTAATAAAGTCAACTTTAAGTCGAGCTTGTTAAGTCAACTTACTGAGCCCTCTAGTGTAGACATACCCTTTGAGACTCCTCGCATAAAGCGGGTTTTCCTTTTTGCGGACCAGGGCTGGCCTTACCAAGAGGTGAACTGAGGCAGCTGCCTCAGGTGACAGACTGTGGGTGGGTGCTACTAGGACTCAGAGGGTATGTCCACACAAGTCTTTTATTTCGAAATAATGCCATTTGGACATGTTGGCTCGAAACAACACCATTGTTTTGAAACAACTGTTTCAAAACAACATGTCCAAATGGCCTTATTTCAAAATAACCATTTCAAAATAACAGCTGTTTCGAAAGCAGGATTTCCCTTAATTCGAATTAACTTATTTTGAAATAAGGACTTTATTTCGAAATAACTCATTTCGAAAGAACTTATTTCGAAATAATGATGTATGTGTGGACATAGCCAGAGTGTAGAAGATTGTGTCTGCTGCTGGTGCATATGTATTCTCTCTGCTCTAGATGCACAGAGATGGTGGAATGCTGTGCTGCAGGAAGGAGGGCACAAGACATAACAGGCAGGCAGGAGAGAAGGTGAGAGGGAATAACAGAAAGTAGCAGGAGCTGCAGGGAGAGAGAGGAGGAGGGGCTTTCTATGCACCTCTCTAGCACCCCTAGGAGCCTGGACTGATTAACACCAGCCTATCAGGGAGCTTCCTGTTTCCTGCTGCTTCTCTGAACCCACTTAAGGGCTATGTTCACACACAGGGGGTTATTTCGATACAAGTTGTTTCAAAACAACTTGTATTGAAATAAGGCGTTATTTCGAAATAAGTTAATTCAAATTAAGAAAATGTTAATTCAAATTAAGGAAAAAGGCTCAAAGTGAAATAGCATGTTTGGACAACAGTTGTTTCTAAACGAGTCACTGTCGTTTCGAAATAACATGTTCCGACAGGATTGTTTTGAAACAATCATTTTGAAACAACGTTGTTTCGTCACCAAATGGGGTTTAAGTTGTTCTGAAATAACGCCGTTTCTTATTTCAAAACAGCCTCTGTTGTTTCAAAATAAGACTGCTGTGTGAACACACCCAAGGAGAACAAGCAGTCAACAGAAGTAGTAGGAGCAACTTAAGACACTGATATCTTCCCTCACTCAGGCCTTGCTACCAGCCTGCTTATTTGTCCCCTTCAACTGAATGTTGCAAGCCACTATAGCTGGCACAGAACAGCAGATGTGAGCGAAAGAAGAAAACACTCTTCTGGGGCAACATTCAGAAAAAGAAAGCAAGCAAAGGAAGAAGCTTTCCTGAGATACATGCACACAAATGTTCACAGTGAGCCTTCTGGCCCCAGTGAGGATGTGACTGGTTGAGGAGATGCCTGATCTTCCAGTTAGTCAGGATGCAGGTGACCTAGCAGCCACTGCAGCATCTATAACTCCATCTCAAATGTGTGTAACCATGCACATTCCTGAAGAAAAGTGTAGATCAAAGAAGGGTATGGTGGAGGCGCAAAAAGCAGCTGCTGCTGAGTTTAGTTCCTTAAGTCTAGATGTTCCAGGATTGTGGACACACTTGAGCAGTACTATGAGGGATTTCCTTGTACTGCATGGGCCACAGTAAGTGGAAAACTTCATGTTCCCCAAAGACAATGAAAATAGAAGTTTCCATTCAACATTACTGGCGTGAAATCCCCAATGATGACAAAGTGGAGAGGGCATGGCTTATGTACTCAAAATCCCAGAATGCTGCATACTGCTTTTGTTGCAAACTCTTCCAGTCTAATGCTCCAGCCACACTGGGTTCTACAGGAACAAAGGACTGGAAAAATCTGGCTAGAAATCTGGCATGCCATGAGAAGGTAGCAAATCACCAGGGAGCATTCCATATATGCAAAGAGCGTGAGATGAGACTAAGGTTAAAAGCCATCATAGATGATCAGAATCAAGAGAAGATTGCATCAGAGTCTCTTTACAGGCAAAATGTTCTGAAAGGTTCATTGCTGTGGTGAGAATGCTTGCTGTTCAAAATTGAGCACTGTGTGGCACTTCAGATCAGCTGTATGTGCCAAACAATGGAAATATCCTTAAAATTGTGGAGTTGATGGCTAAGTTTGATGCTGTACTCCAGGAGCATCTAAGAAGAGTCACCACCCAAGAAATCTACACACACTACTACCTTGGAAAAACAATTCAAAATGAGATCATATAGTTAGTGGAACAAAAGTCAAACAGAAGATTGTCACATATCTGAAGTCAGCAAGATATTACTCTGTTATTCTGGACTGCACACCAGACATCAGCCATATGGAACAAATGACTTTAATGGTGCATTTTGTAACAATAGAAACTAGTGAAAATGTCCTCTCAATGGTGAGTGCCAGAAAGCATTTTCTAGAATTTATTGACATTGATGTTACTACAAGAGCTGGTATGACAAATGTGTTTCTTAAAAAGCTGGAAGATACAGGAATTGTGATAGTTGACATGATAGGCCAAGCCTACGATAATAGTGCCAATATGAGAGGAAAGAACAGACGCATGCAGACAGAGATCCGAGAGTTAAACCCTCGAGGTGGTGGGTTTTTTGGGTTTTTGGGTTTTTTTTCCCTTTTGGTCCCATGCAGTTGGGACAATAGATTGCTGTGTTCCTTGAGCTGCATGAAAACATTCTTCAACTGACTCTATTGCACAATCTAGCACCTGGCTAAGGAATTCAACTTTTAATTGTAGTTTGTGGTCTCTTATGGGATTATCCCATGCCTCATGATCAAAATGTCTTCTTCTTCAGTGACTCTTGTATTCTTGAATGAGTGGGAAAATAGCTTCTGTATGAAGTTCCTCTGCAAACTTCTGTGCACTCTTCAGAACATTTTGAAATCCCTCATCTCAATGGTAAGACTGTAGGTATGACTTTGCTTTGTCTAGTTTTTCCATTACTCCAGATATATCAAGGTCAACATGTGTGGTGAGATCACACAGTCATGCAGGTTTGGGATGATAAGCATAGGCGGCAGAGCTTTCTGATGCATGAGGCCACATTCCTGGATCTGTGTGACAAACCTTGCCTCAACCCTCCAGCATGGGGATACCAAAATGGGTACGTCTACACTATGTGTTTAAGAGCCCTTAAGGCGACTTAAACAGAGCCCTGTCTACACTGTAGGGCAATAAAGTCGAATTTAGGGTCCAGTAAAGTCGACTTTATAAGATCCACTTATAAAGTCGACTCTACCATTAAGTCGACTTTATTAAGTCGACTTAAGGTTATGTGGACTCACTAAGTTGACTTAATAAAGTCGACTTAGTACAGTGGGGCCTAAAGTCGACTTAAGTCAGGGCACCCATTTAAAGTCAACTTTATAAAGTCGACTTAATGTAGTGTGGACTCACTAAATTGACTTAATAAGGTCTCCTTAAAGTCGACTTTAAGTAGACTTTATTAAGTTGACTTAATAAAGTCGACTTAGCTTTTACAATGTAGACATAGCCAATGAGATCACACTGACATCGGGGAAGAAATTGGTTATCACGCTGTGAAAATTTGCAGTTCCAGATTGCTGCTGGTCAGTCAAGAATCATGTTGGAATTGGGAAATCTATTTCAGGGGCCATTGTCATGCAACTGATCAGGGCTATTAATTGCTTTCTACTATGTAAGGCTGTGACTCTGGGTGAACTCCAGGACATGGTGGATGGTTTTCAAGCAATGGTATTCCCAAACTGCAGTGGGGTGAAAAATAACAGACCTATCCCTATTTCCAAACCAGACCACCTGGTCACAGAGCATATCTGCAGAAAGGGCTATTTTTCAATGATAATGCGAGCACTGGCGTATCATTGGGAATGCTTTACCAACATCAGTGTGGAGTGGTCAGAGAAGGTGCTTGACATGTGCCTCTTTAAAATAACAGAACTGTTCAGAAGATTGCAAGCAGGGATTTTCTTTCCAGTCCAGTGGATTACCATTGGGAATGCTGAAACCCTAGGAGACCCCAGCCTATCCTTTGCTCCCTTGGCTCATGAAACTATCCACTGATCACCTTCATAGAATCAAGGAGCACTTCAAACTACAGTTGAAGAACGATAAATGAATAAACTTTTGGTTGTCTGAGGCTTTATTGGTGTCATTTACTTACAATATTGGACTTCAGTGAATCCTCTTATGGTGGATTCATGGAACGTCCCAAGACAAATAAATAAACTGCTCCATGTGGCCCTTCCACCTAGTTCTAGAAGGGTATGTTCACACAGGGCTTTTATTTCAAAACAACACTGGTTGTTTCGAAATTAAGGTCCCTATGTGCAAATGACGTTTTCTTGTTTCGAAAGGAGGGAGCTCCTCGTTTCGAAACAAGAGCCTCCTATCAAAACAGCTTAAACCCACTTTGCTTTCGAAAGGAGGGCTATTTCGAAACCAGTGGTTTCAAAATAAGCCGTTTGGACATGTTATTTCAAAACAACCCTTGTTTAGAAATAACAAGGACCTTCCTCCCAGGGTGCATAGCATCCTGGAGGGAAGGTCCCACCCCCCCCAGCACCCTGGCCAGGGATCAGCACCCTGGCCAGGGTGCTGAGTGGGATGCAGGGGGTCAGAGGGTGCCCCAGCTGGCTTCCCCCCTGCTTCCCCTTGCTGGGAGCAGGGGGGGATGGGAATCTCAGCCCCCTTCGCCCCCCTACCCCCAGCAAGGGGAAGGGGGGGAAGCTGGCTGGGGCTGCCTCCAAGCCTGGGTCACCCCGCCCCCATCTTTCTCTGCCCCCCTTGCAGCCCCTGCTGGGCGCGGGGGGGCTTCCTCTGGCACGGGGAGCTTCCTCCGCCCCCAACCGCACAGCTTCCCCCATGCCCCCCTGCGCGGCTCCTGGAAGACCCCCCGTGCCGGGTAGAAGCCATGCGGGGGGTGGAGGAAGCACCCCCGCCGGCAGGGGCTGCGTGGGGGGGCCATGGGGGAAGCCCCCCTGCCCGAGGCCGGACCCGCAGGGGGGCAGGGGGAGCCTCCCTTCGCCCCTGGCCGGAGCCGCAGGGGCAGGGGAATCCTGGGGGCGGGGCTTCCCTGGCCCAGCACAGGGCCTCCCTCCCCCTCCCCTCTCCTATTTCAAAATAGCATGTCACACTGGACATGCTATTTCGATTCCCTCCTTTTCCCTTATTTCGAAAACACTTTTTTGTTATTTCGAAATAAGGTGTTTCAAAATAAGGCTTTATTTCGAAACAGGCTTGTTTCGAAGCAGCTTGTTTCGAAACAAGCACTTGTGTGTGAACATAGCTGAAGGGAATGAAAAGCAGACAGCACCTCTACCTCTTTTGGTTGTTCCACAACCTCTTCTAGAACAAATAAAAGTAAGTAAATGAACAGAGGTGTCCGGCTACTTTGTGGGTTCCATGCCAGTAATTTCAAAGCAAATAGTATCCTTACCAGAGGCTCCTTCCCTGCCTCAGGCTCACCTGTGACTCACTGCCAGGACTGTGGTGGAGTCAAAAACACATCTTGGTTCGCTGCACACCTGTCCCCATACACCTTCCCCTCCTCTTTGTCCACCTTCTCCTACGTACTCATCATGGTGGGACTCTGGGATTCGAGCTCTTGAATGTGGTAGGATCTTCCTCAAGTAGGGCAGACAGCTCACTTTTTGAAAAAGTGGCACTGGAGTGATTTCAGAGGGGTAATCATGTTAGTCTGATTTCAATGAATGATGAGGAGGCCTTTGGCTCCTTAGAGACTATCAAAAAATTGTTTTGGGCATAAGCTTTCATGGGCTTGAACCCACTTCATCTGATGCATGAAGTGGAAACTTCAGTTCATTAGGTAGCTTCCGCTTCATGCATCGGATGAAGTGGGTTCCAGCCCATGGAAGCTTATGCCCCAAACAATTGTTTGTTAGTCTCTAAGGTACCACAGGCCTCCTCGTCATTCACTGGAGTGACTGTTGGCCTTCCTGGCCTTCTGGTATGGATAATGCAGCTCCTTTTCTCTCACACGGCACTGCTGCTGGTCCCTCTGGGAGCCCTTCTGCATCTACCTAACAATCCACCTTTCTATAGCTGATCATAGCTGTACCTGCAAAGCCTCTTGTCCCCACAGGACCAAGGGATCCAACCCCTCCTGTGTGCTCCAGGAAGGAGCTTTTCTTCAGTGTGTAGATGGCAAGGTCAGCTGCGTATTGCACATAACAGTGGAGAGCTGCTAGGTTTGTGTGCTGCAATATGGAAAAGATGTTTCACAAAGCCACAGGGGAGGGGTGGCTTCCTGCCCACCTAGCCTGTAGGCAGCAGAGTTCACAACTGTGACCAAAGGAGTTATTGTGGGATATTCCTGGAGGCCAGTAACAGTTGACATAAGTAACACAGTGTCTACACTATCATCGCATCAACCTAAGTGCATTGGCCGTGCCTCTACACCACTTGTGTAAGTGGCATCATTAAGTTGGCATAGCGAGGCACTTAACATCTGCAAGAGCCAAATTTAAATGAAGACACATCCACAGGTAGGTCACTTTATGCTGTTTTGTGTCACTCTATATGTGTAGTGCAGACCAGGCCTAAGATTTGCCATGGAGGCTACATAGGGGCCAAATTCTGACTCTGACTTTGTAGCATTTGACTCTAACATTAGTCCCATGAACTGCAATGGGACAACATATGAAATAAGGAGCTGTTCAACATGAGTAAGGTCCCTCAGGCAGCACTAATGGAGACCCCAGAGACAGGCAAATCTTTCAATGCAACTACAAGATTCAAGATGCCATTTGAACAAAGATCATTCAGAAATCAACTGAAGCCAAAATATCTGGAGTTACAGAGCGGTGAGATATATTTCTGTGCCTCATAAATGAACTGAAAAAAATTAGATTTATAAAACTCCTAGATGATTTATTGATTGATTGAGATTGATATGATATGATATGATATGATATGATATGATATGATATGATATGATCAGCATGGCTCTGCAAAGTAAAAGCATATCCCATTAATCTGTTATTTTACTTGGATTTATATAATAATAAAAAGTGAATTCTTAGACTGTTTCAGTAAGGTAATGGATAAAGGAAAATCAGCTGGCCTGGTTGTCTGCACTTTCAAAAGGCTTTCGAAAAGATTCCTTCTAAGTGGTTACTAAAGAAACAAGTGGTACATCTACACTACAGCCAACTGGCTCTGGCATAGTAGCTGTGCCTCTGTAGCTCTGTAGTGTAGATGCTTCCTACATCGACAGAAGGGGCTTTTCCATGATAGGGATAAACTAAGTTGCTGGAAGAATTTTTCCATAGGAATAGCCTAGCTACACCTGGGGCTAGGCTGACCTAGCTATGGCAAGCTGGGAGAAATGTATTTCATAGAAAGTCCATCATTTTATTAATAGAAATGAACTGCACAAATGCAGTTTTCCCAACTAAAGTTTCCCAAACACTTCAATTCAAATACATTAATTTAGACAGAACAATAAATGTGTGTTACCCACCAAGAGATAGATTTTAAGTGAACACAAGTAATGCAGTATAAAAGTCAGAAATGGTTAAAAAACAAACAAAAAAACAAAAAAACAGTGCCTAATTTTAACAATATGTGTCAACTCCAAAGCAAAGTTTTTCTGACCACATGTTCTCATTAGTTTACTGGCCAAACTTCTTGGGACAGAACACTTTCATATATATAATGGCTGTTTCACTTGTTCCTTCTGTTGCAGTGGAATCGAAGGACAGAGAGAGTAAGGATCAGTGGGGTCCCTTGGGTTGGTTCCTCTTTCTTTATATATTCCTCTCTCCCTTTTGAAAAGTATCTCCAGCTGGGACCGCAACAGGCACACTCTGTGTGGACAGGACCCCAAGGATGTTTCTTTGCTAAAATGTAGATTTTTTAACCCCACTGCCCTTTTCCTGCCAAAAAATGGCCACTTTGCAGGTAATGGCCCATCAGCTTTGGATGACACCTGACCGAGGCATCAGTTTACCCGTTGCCTGTGAGGAACTGCTTTGTTCCTTCCCCAGATTTGGAACACATTTTAGGAACAAGTCAGAGTGGAATCTTATAACTACGCACAAGAGGTACATCTACACTGAAGCCTTAAGTCAACTTAAGGAAGGTTAAGTCAACCTACAGAATCCTGCGGCCACACTGGACTTTTATTAAGTCAACTTAAGCGCTACCTTAAGTCGATTTAATAATACCATCTCTTAAGGTCGACTTAACTCTTAAGTCAACCTTATTAAGTTGACTTAAGCCAGTGTAGATGGGGAAAGCCCTTAAGTCAACATAATTGGCCTCCACGCCCCCTGTCAGAGTTCCCCGCCACAAGAAAGGAATGACCTAGCACCTGCCAGTGTGGAGACAGGCAGTTGACAGGGGTTGTCAATGTGGACGTTCTAAGTTGACCTAACAAGGTTGACTTTAAATTGACTTTAAGTTGACTTAAAGTCAAGCTTATTAAGTTGACTTAACAGAGCCTCCAGTGGAGACATACCCAGTGTTCCCAGCACAACAATGACCAGCCAATTTTGAGTCTCCAAAGGCTACCTCCTGACGAATGCATTGTAGAGATTCTTATAGCAGTGCACCAGAGGTGAACACCACAGCACAGTCTGTCAATGAATCAACATGAGAAAAGACTGAGAAATTTCAGAGTGACCTAACCAAGTCAAGTGACTATATAATATGATGGCAGATGAACGTCAATTCTGACAAATGCAGAGGAGCTAATGTGAATGGTTTATACACCACAGAGGGTTTCATGTTAGTTGGATCAGCTCAGAGAAGGGACTTGGGTTTCATTGCGGCAGCTCAGTGAAGACCTCTGTGCAGTATTGCAGAGTGTGTGTAAGGATAAAGCTGGAAAACTATATGGAAGATATGAAAATGCCACTTTATCCATCACTAGTACATCCTCCTGAGGTATGTCGCATCCAGTTTCAGTCACTGCATCTCAAAATCTGTAAGGCTATGGCTACACTTAGAGTTTCAGTTTGAATTACTGAATTTGAATTTGTCAATTCACACTAATAATTATAAATTCGAATTCAGTCAATTCGAATTGACATGGCCACATTAGAAAATCCAATTTGAATTTGCATGTCCATGAACAGGACTTGCTAGTTCAAATTCAGTAGGGGGCACTATTGTATAGGGAAAAATCAAACTGTGGCTAATTCAAACTAACAGTAAACTCGAATTGACATGGCCACACTGGGTCAATTTGAATTACTCAGCTCGAATTGACCCTGACTTCGAAGTCGAATGAGGTTTGACCAATTAGAAGTCAGCTTTCATCAATTCGAACTGAGGAGTTCCTCAATTCGAATTGAGGAAAGCCAGTGGCTATGTCTACATTGTAAAAGCTAAGTCAACTTTATTAAGTTGACTTAATAAAGTCTACTTAAAGTCAACTTTAAGTAGACCTTATTAAGTCGACTTAGTGAGTCCACACTACATTAAGTCAACTTTATAAAGTTGACTTTAAATGGGTGCCCTGGCTTAAGTCGACTTTGTAAAGTCGACTTAATGGCCCCCTGCGCTAAGTCGACCTTATTAAGTCAACTTAGTGAGTCCATATTGCCTTAAGTCAACTTAATAAAGATGACTTAACGGTAAAGTCGACTTAGTAAGTGGACCTTATAAAGTCGACTTTACTGGGCCCTAAAGTCAACTTTATTGCCCTGCAGTGTAGACAGGGCTCTGTTTAAGTCAACTTAAGGACCTTAAGTCGACTGAAACACATAGTGTAGACATACCCAGCGTGTCCATGCACTTAATAGAATTTGAATTGATGGCAATCAATTCAAATTCAGCTCTAAGTGTAGACATACCCTAACAGAACCAGAGAAGATGATTAGCAACCCAGAAAACCTCTTGAATGATGAGAAACTGAAAAGATTGGGACAGCTTACAGGAAACAAATCAGGAAAGAAGTCTGCAAAACAAAGAGTAGTTTAGCAAAGGTAGATCAAGAACTTTCATTCACCCTGTCTCATAACTTGAGAATAAGGGGTGTAACAAGGTCAGACCTGATGGCTATAGGAGAGTGGTGAAGGGTGTGTATATTAGCCTCAGGATTAGTAAATTGTCATTCCTTGGGTGAATTTAGCCTGTGTTGCTCCAGGTTAATTAAATTACATGAAGCCAGTTAAAGAACATGCTGTATTGCTTAAAAGCTTCCTTCTCCTCCTCCAGACAGGCAGGGGCGACTGAAGGGAGTTGAGAGAGGAAGTGGAGTAGAGCTGCTTACAGTGAGTTGGAGAGATTGACTGCTGTGTGCCATAGCATCAGGAAGATATGGGGGGGTTGGGAGAAGCCCACACGAGAAGAGCTGTTAGGCCCAGCAGCCTGCAGGAGGACCCTACCTTTCAGAGAATTGAGCAAGGGAGTAGAGTTGGGGCAGAGCCATAAATAAGGAATCGGAATGTGTCCCTTACAATGGCTGGCACCTGAAGTAAGCAGGAAGGAATGCAGCCTTTAATGGAGCAGCTCAATAGAGCCACTCCAGTGTGCCCAGGGCAAAGCCCCGCCTGCCAAGCCATAGTTATGGCCTTGGGTGAGGCAGCCCCACCCAAGCAGGGAGGAGATTTTAGAGACTGAAGGTCTTCAGGCAAAGAGACAGTGAAAACTTGCTGGTTCCATAAGGCAGACCAAGAGCAGTGGGGCCAAAGACTGGTGATATAGGGAAGGCAGTAGCTCTCATGGACTCTGTTTTTGGAGGCTGCTACACATAGGTTCCCTGAGTTGGGGTATGGGGTAGAGGGCAGGACTGGTCCCCCCTCTCCCAACCTCCTTCTGCCATTTGGTCATACCTAGAGATGGCTGAACTGGGAAGAAATTCCAATAAGGAAGCCATCTGGACTATAATTTGGACTAGTCCCAAAAGGGGGACCCCTGCCTTGCAGAAATTGAGAGCAACAAGTCAGATTCTAGCAGGCCACAGAGTAAAAGCACAGGACCTGCAGAGGCAAACTAGGCCTCACACTGCCACAGGGGGCATCTAAGAAAATATGGAGTCACTAATTTATAACAAATAAAAGGAAATCTGCTTTTCTATATACACAGTTAATCTGTGGAACTTGCTGTTGCTGGATAGCATTGAGATCCAGAATTTGGCAGGATTCCAAAAGGGATTAAACCTTTGGATTTTGGGGAGAAGATGCAGGTGGTATAACAGTAAATATTAATAATGAAACAAAAATTGTGCCAGGCCTACAAGCCCTCCTGCTCTGGGGATAAGCCTGCTGCTAACTAAAGAGGATTAGATGGAGATATTCCCATGCATCTTCCTCTGCAGCACCTAGAGCCGGCTATTCTCAGTGGCAGGATATCAGACGAGATAGACCCTGGCCTGCACCAGTCTGACAGTTCCTGTGAATGTGGGAGAGGCTGGGGTTGATTCAGGATGGATGGAGTATCAGGGGGTAGGAGGGCTCCAAAGGTTTTATACCTGTTTGGCATTGCAGCTACATCTCCAACTCCTAGCAAGCTCCAGACCAGTGGAGGATTCTGCCTACTCAAACACTGATGGTCAGTCAGGGCCTACAGTAGGGATCTAGGGATCATTTGGGCCAGGACTACATCATGGCTATTATCACAAAGATTTCCACAGTATCAGCTGGACAGCGTCGTGCATTTTGAGCTAAGAAGATGCCAAAAGTCCTTCCTCTCATCACTTGTCTAATGCTGGCATTCAGCAGGGAAGGAGGCAGGGTGCTGTTCAAAACACAGCATGTGAACATATAAATCAAGACTGTATGAAAACACACCCATACAAATAGACTGAATGAAGCTTCCCCTCACCAACCACCTTAAGTCTGGCATGTCTCTATGCTTGTGCTCAGCTTTTCACATCACTTTGTTTAATGTAGTCAAGTGCTGGCCATGTGTCACAGCTATAAGACAGGACACATCACATATGGGGCCTTTTTCTTTCGGGTGGATTTTCCATAATACTTAGGAGCATAAGAATGACCATTCTTGGTCAGAGCAATAGTCCATCTATCCTAGTATCCTATTTGCTGACAATGGCCAATACCAGATGCTTCAGAAGGAATGAACAGAACAGTTGATCCCTGAGTGATCCATCCACAGTTGTTCAGTACCAGGTTCTGGCAGTCTGAGGTTTCGAGACACCCACGGCATAGGGTGGTGCCCACTGATGGACCTATCCTCCAGAAAGTTACCTCATTCTTTTTTTGAATCCTATTATAGCTTTGGACTTCACAACATCCTCTGGCAAAGAAATCCACATGTTGACTGTCCATTATGTGGAGAAGTATTTCCTTCTGTTTGTTTTAAACCTGCTGCCTATTAATTTAATTGGATAACCCCTGGTTCCTGTGTTATGTGATAGGGTTTGTTATTCATTTTCTACACATTAGTCATGATTTTATAGACCTCTATCATATCCCCTTTTAGTAGTCTCTTTTCCAGACTGAATGGTCCCTGTCTTTTTATGCTCTCCTTAAATGGAAGCTGCTGCTCTATAACACAAATAGTCTTTGTTGCCTTTCTCTGTACATTTTCCATTTAATATATCTTTTTGAGATGGAGCAACCAGATCTGCACACAATAGTCAAGATATGGGCATAACTCGGATTTATAAAGGTTACATGATATTTTCTGCCTTATCTGTCCTTTTCCTAATGATTCCAACATTCTTTTAGCTTTTTGGATTGCCACTGCACATTGAGTGGATGTTCTCTGTGACCTATTACAATAATGCCAAAATTTCTTTCTTGACTGGTAACAGCTAATTGAGACCCACTCATTTTGCATGTAAAGTTGAGATTATGTTTTCCATTGTGTATTGCTTAGCATCGATCAGCATTGCTTAAGTCACTTAGGGTATGAGTCCCATTGTGGGAGTTTTTCAAAGCCATGCATGCCACATGAGTACCTATCTCCCCCAATTTTAAGAACTTTTTCATTGTGAAAATGATGTTAAATGTTTTGTTCATTGCAAAGGGTCTTCTTGGGGGATAAGTAAAAGCAGAAAACTTCTAACGCAGCTTGTAAAGAGAGCAAAGGGATTAACATCACTTTATTGAGATCCCACAGTACATAGCGAACCCTGGAGTGCAGCAGGTCTGGAGTTGTTTTTGGAAAGCAAGTAGGAGGGGCAGCCTGGGGGCACCTTTGCATGATGGAAACTCATAGATCTCTCTTTAATTGGAGGTGAATTTAATTTCCGTAATGAGCATGGCACATTCTAATTCCTTATTAGATTTGCACAGTGATTAACCCAGCAAATATTCATTTGGCAAGTTGCCTTTCCCATTCCATTGCCAGTGGATTGAAACTACTTCTGCTACTGCTCTTACATGGGGAAGCAAGGTCGACAGAATGTCACAGTGGTCAGTGGGACATAGCTGCACTCAAATGTGTGTTGCTTATTATAGATTCTGAGAGGAACAAACATTTCCTGCATTCTGCTTCAACTTATTTTGCTCTCCAGATGGAAAGAACCTGAAGGCATATACAGAATAAAGGCTTTTGGTTTGTGCATCTGTTTGGGGTTCTGGCTCAGTGGAGAGTCTAGATGGCCTGGGTTGGAAGCATTCCCCTTCTTAGAAGTGAAGTGTCCTTTTCAGATATCATAGCTTCTCTCTCTCCACAGGTATGCGGACAAAACCCCTCCAGCAAAAAAAACCAAGGAGTCGTGTGGCACTTTAAGACTAACATTTTTCGCGTGAGCTTTCATGGGAGAAAATCCCACTTCATCAGATGCTTTGAAGAATCTGACGAAGTGGGATTTTCTCCCACGAAAGCTCATGCGAAAAATAAATCTGTTAGTCTTAAAGTGCCACACGACTCCTTGGTTTTTGCTGGACTAGACTAACACGGCTATCCCTTTGGAAATTGACAAAACCCCTCCAGTCTAGGGGAGGACAGAGAGTACTTGTGTAACCCAAGCTGTTGACTGTGAGAAGAAGATTGTGTCCAAAGCTGTTTCTTCCTTTCTCCATGACTTAGAATTGTGGGACTAGAAGAGACCTGGGCTCTACAAGAAATCTTCTGGTCCAGGCCCCTGTACTGGACCAAGCATTAATTAGACCATTCCTGACAGGTGTCTGTCCAGCCTGCTCTTAAAAATCTCCAAAGATACATATTCCAAAATCTCCCTGGAGAATTTATTCCAGTGCATAACTAACCTGAAAGTTAGGACATTTTTCCTAATGTGCAGCCTAAATCATTTTTGCTACAATTTAAACCCACTGCTTTTTGCCCTATTCTCAGAGGTTAACAGGAACAATTCTTCTCCTTCCTCCTTGTAACAACCTTTTATGTACTTGAAAACTGTTCTCATGTCCCTCCTCCATTTTCTCTTCTCCAAACTAAGCCCAATTTTTTCAGTGTTCCCTCATAGGTCATGTTTCCTAGACCTTTAAAATCATTTTTGTTGCCCTTCTCTGGACTATCTCCATATCTTTTCTGAAATGTGGTGACCGGAATTGGACACGATATTCCAGTTGAGGCCTAATCAGCATGGAGTAGAGTGAAAGAATTACTTCTCATGTCTTGCTTGCAACAAATCAGCTAATATAGCCCAGAGTGATGGTGGCTTTTTTCGCAACAGTGTGATGCTGTTGACTCATATTTACTGTGTGATCCACTATGGCTATGTCTACACTTAAAAGCTTAGGTCGGACTTGTTTAGTCCAAACTAAGCAGTTCGAAGTTAGTTCAAACTAACCACATTTTGTTAGTTGGAACTAACTTTTTAGTTCTAACTAAAAAAAGCATGGCTAGTTCAAACTAAAAAAACACTGTTAGTTCAAACTACCCACAAGTTCAAACTTATTTAGTTCAAACTAGCATGATTACATTGTGCTAGTTCAAACTAAATTTTGAAATAAGTTCAAACTAAGCAGTTAGTTTGGGCTCACCAGCTGAACTAAAACATTTTTTAGTTCAAACTAGGTGAAGCCTAGTGTAGACAGGGCTCAAATCAGTTCGAATTAAGGTTCCTTAATTCAAACTAATTTGCTATTGTAAACATAGCCTATGATTCCAGATCCTTTTCCACCTTACTCTTTCCTAAGGAGTCATTTCCCACATTGTATGTGTTCCTGTCTAAGTAAAGTACATTGTATTTGCCTTTATTCAGTTTCATCCTATTTACTTCAGACCATTTCTCTAGTTTGTCTAGAGCATTTGAATTTTAATCCTATTCTCCAAAGCACTTGAAACCCCTCCTGTCTTCAACCCTTCTTAGAGAAGGTTTGCCAGAGGCACAGCAGGCTTTTGAGAAGCCCACTGCTCAGACTTATGCTGGCCACCAGACTGGATTAACTGGCCTGGAGGCCCTGGGCTTCCCCTCACTGAGGTGCCCATGTGCATGGACCCCCCCATCACCACAGGGGACCTGGCTGCCCTTGACCACAGTCCCTTCTGCATCTGGTCTGTACAGGCTGCCCCCAACCCCCTATCACCGGGGCGTGCCAGGCGCCAGAGGGTGCTTCTGCCCTGGTCCTGCTCTGGCCCCTCTGCAAGGAGGGTTGGGAGGCAAGCAGAAGGCCCTAGAAGGCCAAGGTGGGAGTGGCGGAGGCCTCACCACCATGAGCCATGGGGCCCTGCCCCACCTCCCTTGGAGCAAGCAGGCACTGGTCCACCCTGCCCCATCCCTAGAGGCGGGGCAGAGCACCAAGCCCTGACTCTGGCCCAGGGCCTTGCCACTCGCCACTCCCCTTCCCTGCTAAGGCACTGACCAGGTGGGTGGGAGTCTGGGTATAGGGTCTGGAACCCAAGACCCCCTTTTCGGCTGGGGCCTAGGGCTTTAGCCCCTAAAGCCCCTTTGATAATCCAGCCCTGTGGGCCACCAGCCCTGAGGCTGAGGGAGTGGATAAGCAGCAGTTCTGCAGCCAGTGCTCCTTCCGGGAAGTGCACATAAGGAAACCGTTTTAGAGTCCTTGAAGGGTGCAGGAAGCCAAGAGGACTGCTGGCTGCTTCCTTTAAGATGCGCACTTTGGGTCCCCAAGAGTCCTGCTCGCAGTAAGAGGGAGAGGGGCAGAAGGCAGTTTTCCACATGAGCTAAGGGACAAACACACCCTGTCATGTTGCCTCTTATTTGTGCTCCCCTTTAATCTGATTTTGTCAACCAGTGGGTGGTAACGGTGAGGGGAGACCATGCGATGGTGCTGCAGCTGGAGGCAGAGCTGAAGTCTGACTTTGTGTCATGTGATGTTGTTTGGGGCTCCCAGCGCGGTGGGTGGGTCTTTGTCTTTTAGCCCGAAGCTAGTCTGGGATCAATACTTCCCAAATGAGATGTCATCACACCATCCAGTGAGCTTCATTTTCACTCACTAACTACATTCAGCTTCTGCTTATCCTGGGTAGGGCCATACGTTGGGTTTTCCTGTGGTAAGGGCTGTCATCACGAGCACCACAAAAGGAACACACAACTCTGTGAGGTCATGTTTGACATGGAAGATCGCTGCTTAGAGACCTCTGTGAAATGGACTGGGTGGGTCTTAGTACACCTCCTTGTAAACAAGTGCCTGCTCCCAAACAGCTGGCACCAACATAGGCCCAGCTGGCCCCTTGTTGACAGTCTGAGCAGAGGTGGTCTGACTGTCCTGTACAGAATTCAGGTACTGTACTTTGTGCGGAAAACCCTTCCAGTTTCTTTCTCAGTTGTACCTATATGTATGGCATGTAAAGGGCTTTGTCTCCACAACTGTCAGGAAACACCCCTTCACCAGCACCAAAGTCTTCTTTTAAGAAGGAAAATAAAGAAGGTAAAATTCCAAGCCAGATAAAATTCAGTCATTCAATGGCCTGAGCCAGTCTGTGGCTCTTTTTATACATCCTAGAAAAATCCTAAAATAAGTCCTTCAGAAAGCACTAAGGGACATAAAATATGGATCGTTTCTATCTCTTGCTTCATGGATACTATAATATAAAATCCTCCACCACCTCCCCACATAGCAGCCTCATGTCACCCCATGTAAGACTGCTTAACACTGCAGACTTTTGTCAAACAAAGTCAGCTTTTTCTGCCAAGACAGTGTTTGCATACATACTGCAAACCCTCCCTGCCAACCCTACTCCCCTGATTTTGTGACAAAATAAAACCATCTCAACAAGAGCTGTAGAGCTTTGTGTGACAAACTTATAGTGACAAAGCATCAGTGTAGAAACCAACACTTGGTTATGTCACAGTGAATAGACTCCAGAAAGTATCCCACAATGCCCATCCTGACCACTCTGGCTATCGGTTTGAATTCTTTTCCTCTGAAGTCATCTGCCCTTCCCCATTTAAAGTGCCAGGAATTTTTGATATTCCACTTCCTGCTTGGTTGACATTTTTGCATCCTCCCAGCAATCACAGCTGTCCATGTACTAAATGCAGTCCTGCTTGGAGCACACCAAAGATTCTGGATCTGATCAGCATTTGGGGAGAATGAGGCTGTTGAATCCCACCTCAACACTCACCAAAGGAACTTTGATACCTATGGTCAGATATCTCATTTAACAGTGGAGAAGAATAGGACAGGCAATGCTGCAGTACTGTGCAAAAGTCAAGCTGTGGCAAGGGTACCAGAAGGCCACTATGGTGCAGAGCCAAAGACCTACTACCTCTGCAAGAAGCTACAAGCCATCCTCAGTGACAACCCCAGCTCCAGTATCAAAAGATCCGTGGCTACCTCTGTGGGTACAGGGGCAGTGGACACTGGATTCAACCCCAGTGAAGAAATTGTGGATGAGGAGGTCAAGTTGGAGGCAGTGTTTAAAGTATAATTTGATGGGTCCTGGAACACTCCTAATCTCTGGACCCCCTTCCGTTACTGTCTGCCCCTCTCTCTCTCAGGGGGAAGGGGACAGGGATCGGCCCCTCTGCGCCCAGGGTCAGGCCAGTGGAGTGGTGGGGGAAATCAGGCCAGATGGGGATCAGCCTCTCCTGGGGTCAGGATAAATCTCAAGCCCTTCCAGAGGGGTAGCTGTGTTAGTCTAGTTCCAAAGGGACAGCCGTGTTCGTCCAGTTCAGTAAATTCCCCCATCTTCAAAGCATCTGATGAAGTGGGATTTTCTCCCATGAAATTTCATGCAATAAATAATTTTTTTAGTCTTTAAGTGCCACAAGACTCCTTGTTTGTTGTGCTAGTCTAGTTCAGCAAGACAAACAAGGAGTCCTGTGGCACTTTTAAAGAGTAACAAATTTATTGCATGAGCATTTGTGGGTAGTATTCTACCTGTGAAAGCTAATGCAGTAAATAAAGGTGACACAGGATTCCTTATTTGTTCTTCAAGGAGAGGAGTGGGGGGGGGCACAAAACTTTGCCCACCACCTACAGGGGCTGCATTAACCACTCTCCAGGAACCCAAGAGAGCTCCCTCCCCAGAAACAAACAAAGAGTCTTGTGGCAATTTTCAAGTTTGTTATCAAATGAACCCATTGCATCATCCGTACTAGAGATGCTGCCCTGAAAGGGGGCTGCTAACAGCTGAAACCTGGAGGCACACCAAACACCTGGCAGGTCTATCTCTAGGAGAAGCTGCGGCACCTTCCCTAGGAAGCCAGGCCAGCAGCAAGCCAATTCGCAACCAACTCTGTCAGGCCTTGCAGGGCGCAGCCCTCGGGGCAAGCACCTCTTGGCCAGCAGGTATTCCCAGGCTGGGCGACCTGTGGGGCAAGGGAGTGGGCTGGTGGTCTTTTCCTACCTGGGCTGGGCTGCCCCATGCATCATGCCCACACACGAGGAGGAGGAGGAGGAGGGAGGCAGAAGCTGCAGCCTGCACCATACTCGCTGCAGCACCTCGCACCGTGCTCGCTGCGACATCTCTCATCGGCTGCACGGTGCAGCTCATGTCCAGGACATGGTGCAGCAGAATGCAGGGCCCTTTGCGATCTCACCTGCCCGAACCAATGGCTGCCAGAGTTGCCTGTGGCTGAAGCAGCTGCCTGGCTCCACTTGCCCATCTGACGCAGACAAGATGCTCCAGTTCTGTGGTAGACAGGGCTGGGGTGCCTCCCTGGGTCTCTACACTGCCATGTGCCAGCATTCATACAGGGATCCTGGGGTCTGCCTGGTACCGGGCGGTGGGCAGTCACTCTCACAGTCACGGAAGGCAGCAGAGATGGGGTGGGGGACTCCATGGCCTTGGGGAGCAGTGGTGCGGGCGATGCGCTGCCCTGCTCACAACAGAACAGTGCGGGGCCCCCGGCCAGGCAAAAGCAGAACACATTCTGCCCAATTTTTTTATATTTTGGGGACCTGGAATGCTGGCCCATCAAATTTTTGGGCCCCAGAATGGCATTCTGGAGGGTTCTGGCTTAATTTAACTACTGGTTGGAGGATGATGAGGAGCAGGGAACTGGGTAATTTGGTAATGTGGGAAGCTAGGACCTCTTCTTGACTTCAGAGGGTTTGAGCCAGTCCGACTTCTCAAGCTCTGTCATACAGTGTGCAGGAGAGGAGCGCTTGAATAAGTGATTTTTTTGCTAATGATTCTCAATTTCATGAGGTACAGCTGTCCTTTGCTTTGTTGGATTATATAGATGGGATAGAAATACCCAAGAGCAGGGATGTTGCTACATACAGAAAAGATTCAGGGCATAGGCCCTCCCATCTCTACCCGCTCAGGCATGGGCCCTAGGGCCTGTATTTACTTAGCAGCCCTGCCATGTGCATGGTCTGAATGTGGCACTCACCCCAGAAAGTGCTTTATATACACAAAACAAATAAAAAATCTACCATATATGCAGTGAATTTAAACAGTCAAAAAGTAAACACAAATACAATTTGATTCTGTAAAGGTGAGAACTTACATTTCATACCTAAACACAATTCTCAGATAATTCCCATCCTCCCTACAGCAACCTTTAGATAAGTGTCAATTTTACAACTGTACACAACAATTTTTCATTAATTAATTAAACCACATTTTGTGAAAACTGGAAAGGGGCTTGCCTTCATTTATTTGTTTGTCGGTTGGGTGGTTGGTTGGTTGGTTGATTAGGAAGCATCAGTGTGTATGTAACATCACCAGAGAGGCCTAGTGCAACAGTTCTACAACTTTTTAAATGGAGCCCCTGCATGGACTTGGATTCCCCACTCACCTTCTGAGTGGCAGCATGGGGAGAAGTGGGGGAGCAGGGCGAAGGGGATGGATGGCAAGAAGGGGTGGGAGAGAGGGAAGGCTTGGCAGATGAAGGGAGGTCAGGAGTCACCATGTGGAGTGGCAAGGGAGAGCATGGGGAGCAGTGATGTTGCAAGGGAGGGGACAGCAGGGATGGCAAACATGGGAACAGTGCGACGGGGAGGGCCTGCACGACACAGGGTGGGAGACATAAAAAGGCCCCAGCTGGTCCCCACCTCCCAGACTCATGCTGGTGGGCGAAGTTGGGGAACTAGTGGCAAGGGAGGCAGGCAGACTGGGGCTGCCAGTGCTGTGCCATGAGCGGGCATCACAACCACCTGCCTCCCCTGCCACTAATTGAAAGAGTGAAGGCAAGTTGGAGAGGCCTGTCATGTGCCCCCTGCAGCCCATGCCAGGCTCCCAATTCCAGTACACACCCCCAAACACCCCTTAGACTGTGCATCTGGCACCCTCGCTGCATCTCCCAGGAATAGGCGCCACAGAAACCTCCAGATACTCTATTCCTCACTTCACTCCTAGGCTACATGGATACACGCCAGGGACCCTGTGATATACCCCCACACAATGCCTACATCTCATACATCTTCCACATACAGCCTCTGATAAGTCCCACCTGCCCAAACCCTCTACATGCACTCCTGCGGGCATGGCTGCCCCACAAACCATCATGGATACCCTGTCACCCCTTCTACCACAGACACCCTAGAAACATTACCTCAGAACAGAGCCCACTTGAATCAAGTCCAGCCTCCATTCCTCAGCCCTGCCAACTATCTCTACTTCCCTCTAGTTACCATAGACCCCACCCTAGATGAAACCCCTCACTCCCAGTTCCCAGATAGCACAGCCCCCATTCCTCATTTACTCCCCCTATGTACCCCTATCTATGGCACAGAGAGTCATATATCTTAGCTCAGCCCCCAAGTTTCCTGTCACAGCTTCCCTCCATCTTCCAATAAGCAAAGCTTCCCTCCCAGCACCGTTAAATACAAACACCAGCCCTTCTGTACAGGTGTCTCTGTGAACTTTCTCCTCATCTTATCCCAGAGATCCCACTGATGAAACCCTCAGATAGCTCCCCCATTTGCCTCTTCCCCAACTCCCATTCTTCAGGTGCCCCATCCCTCTGGGAAGTCCAGTCCTACATTGCTGCCTCCCCATCTGTCCACCCCTGCACAAAGTATCCCCATTCCTTGGTTAGCCCAGAATTTCCACATTTGGAAACACCCCAGCCCACCCCTTCCCTCAGAGACCACCACCGCCGCTGGATCCTGATTCTGTCCCCTTCAGCAACCACCACAACTGCTGACTCCCTATTCCCTCCAGCCCAGCAACCCCTCACCAGTTCCTGATTTCCTCCAGCCCACCCCCTGTACCTCACCCAGCGGGTGTATACAGGTAGTCCTCACTTAGTGACCGGGTTCCGTTCCTGAAACCCGGTTGATAAACGAATTGGTCACTAAACGAGGAGCAGCCCTTACCGGTATTTCAGGCATAATGTACTTTACTGGTAGTGGGTTTTTCAACCATCGGTAGATAGTTTTAATGTCACCTTTGCATCATTTATAACATTTTTAATATATATTTTAAATGTTTTAAGCTCTAATGTACTGAACTTAGTTTGCATAGTGTACTGTAAATATAGGTAATCTGAGAGAGTTGATGCGAGTTCTCGTACATCGCCATAATACCAACTCATCAGAGAGCCGGTCATAACTCTGAGGGGTCACTAAACGAGCAGGTCACTAAGTGAGGACTAGCTGTACTCATCTTTTGGTGCAAAAGAGGACCCCATAGTCTCCAGAAGCCGCACCCTGGCCAGACCAGGGCCACACGGCATTTTGCATTTCCCACCCTGAGCCTCATGCCTGGGCATAGCACGAGATTTAAAAATACCTCATTCCTGCCCAGCCCCACCTCCTCGGCATGAGCAGGTGAGAAGGGCAGGCTAACACAGGCAGGCTCCAGTGTTGCAGCATATGGGCAAGACTCATCAGTCAGACACCTAAGAAAGAATTCTCTGTAATAAATCAGAACCCACCCCATCAATTGTCCCATTGACATATCTACCACCAGGAGCCAAAGACTGCTCACTAGCCAAACTAGGCTGTCCCATCATACCATCCCCTCCATGAAATTATCAAGTTCAGTTTTGAAGCCAGTTAGGATTTTCTCCCCACTGCTCCCCTTAGAAGGCTATTCCAGAACTTTACTCCTGTGATGGTTAGAAACCTGCATCTAATTCCAAGCCTAAATTTTCTGATGAACAGTTTGTATCCATTTGTTCTTTTGTCCACATTGGGGCTGAACTCAAATAATTCCTCTCCCTCCCTGGTATTTATCCCTCTGATGTATTTATACAGAGCAATCATATCTTCCCTCAACCTTCTTTCAGTTAGGCTAAACAAGTCAAGCTCTTCGGCTTATGTCTACACCAGGGGCTTAAGTTGACTTAAGCAAAGCCAAGGATACATTTACACTTTATTAAGTCGACTTAAGCACTTGCTTAAGTCAACTTAATAACTCTTGCTTTTAAAGTCCACTTAAGCCAATGTAGACTGGGATTTGCCTTAAATCAACTTAATTGGCCTCCTGGCCACCTAAAACACTTCCTGGCAACCTGGATAAAACCCAGCCCACCTTGCTTCAAAACAGAGCCAACCAGGACTCTGGTTCCATTGAAGGCATGTCTGAAGGCAGAGGCAGGTAGACCAGGAAGCAGGCCCTATCCTGGACCCACCAGAAGATCTTAGATCTTCTGGTTATTTAGGGGGATGAGGCCATAAACTCCCAGCTCCAGGGCAGCCAGATGAACTGGGAGGTGTATAGGAGCATCTCCGAGGTCCTGGTGGAGAAGAGCCACACCCACAACACCCAACGGTTGCAGGTGAAGGTGAAAGACCTCTTTCAGGGCTACAACATGGGCTGGGAGGCCATGAGGCACTTGGGGGCAGCCAACACTACCTGTCCCTATTACAGGGAGCTTCCTGGGCCAGGAGATTGACAGTGAGCCAGCCCACACCTTCAACTCCACTGAGCCCCCCTCCCTTTACAATGACCAGGAGGAGGGCTTGGTGGACGAAGATGTGGTGCTCAGCCAGGGGGAAGCTAGCTCCTAGGCATAGGGCACCACACCAGCCCCAGACAGTGCCCGCACAGAGCTCATCCTGGGGACCCAGGAGGACACTCCTCCCACCCCAGATGAGCCAGGTGAGGGGGCATTGTGCCAGACTCCTGGTGCACCTGCCAATGAGTGCAGATTACCTGCGGGCATGGTGGGGCAGGCAGGTGGGACAGGGTCTGAGGGGCATGGCCTAGGGACAGGCAGAATCCCAGGGGGCACAGAGACCCTCCCATGGGGCCACAGGGACAAGATGCCATGTGGTGTGGTGACCCAGAGCCTAGCAGGGCAGGGGCCTGACAGGACATGAGGTGGAGGCACTGTCAGTGGGACAGCCAAGGCCAGACAGCATGTTCCTGACACTGCTGGCACATGGCCTCAGGAAAGACCCCTCAAAACAGGGCTGCCTGTGGCTAGCCACTCTCGGAGCTGCACTCACACTGTGCAGCAGAGCATGGCAGCGTATACTAAGGTGTCCCTGTCCAAAAGGACAGAGGGAGTGGGAAGCAGAGGGATGGACATGGGACAGCAAGCACTGTCAGCCTGCATGCCACACTACCTGATGAGGGAAACTCCTGTTCTTTGTTTCTGTGCTGCAGCCTTTGCAACCCTGACACCAGTCACTCCCTGACCAGCAGAAGGAGGGAGCATTGCTCCAGGTACGAGCTACTTGAGGACCACCTCCAGCTGGTGGAGTGCACTGAGGCAAACCTCTGCAGGAATGGCAGGAGGAGAACGCCCACCACAGGGTCGAGCAGGCCCAAATGAACTGCCTCCTGGACTTCATGGAGTGCCAGACCCATGCCCTGTAGTCCCTGGCATGCGGACGGGGCACTCAGCAGGCTGAGGATCCCCCTGCCTGGGACCCCAGAAAAAGCCCTCCCCACCAGCGACCCAGGACGTGGGGTGGCCAGATGCAGGCCTGGGACCTGCCAGCCCTAGGCTGCTGACACCCCCCCCCGAACCTCCTCACTCCCCCCCAACACCCCACTCCCCCCAAGCCCCTTCACTCCTCCCAAGTTCTCCCACGTAAATAAAACCTGTGTACATCATCATTTATGTGCAGTACATCATTTTATTGTCTTGGGGACATGGGGGAGATGGGTGGGAGGGATTGGGGGGACAAGCATGGGCGGGTGGGGGTGGCACCAGTGCCTGGGAGGCTGAGGCCCAGGATGGTTCCCACAGTGGCCTTGCCAATCCTGAACTGGTGGACAACAGAGCAGTAGGCGTCCAGGGTTTCCATCTTCCTTCCAGGGCACAACAGCCACTCTCTTGCCCACAGGCAGGGCAGGGCAGGTCAGAGATGGGTGTCACTGCACTGCAAAACCAGGGTGTGCTTGGTGACCAGCTCAAGGCAGGTGCTCTTTCTCATGCATAGGTTCGATGGCCACTGCTCATTGTCCCAGGTGGTGAGGACTTTCCGACCCCACCAGTTGGCATTAGTTTCACATGCCCGGATGCGCCAGTGCATGGAGGACACTCTGTCCATGCCAGCTCCCACATTCGACGAGGGGCTCGGTCTGCTGCAGCCTACTCCCATGTTGCCAGTTGCCCTGTTGCACCTGCTCCAGAGCTGGAGGAGTCTAGCCAATGCATGGAGGTGTGGAGCACTGTGCTGGCACATTGCTGGGGCACGTTAGGGTCCCAGACCTCCTCAGGCTCCATCTATCTTTCCAGGCACAGTGGGGAGGGTGCAGTGCTCGCTTTCTTCGTGTTGTACAGGAGTGTCTGGGAGAAAGGGGCACTTCAGTGGTGCATTGTGGGCCAGCTACCCACAATACACCACTCCTAGGGCAACCTAACAACTGCCAGTGTGGATGTGGGCAGTCTCCTGGCATTTTGAATGTGGACTCTTTAAGTCAACTTAGCAAGATCTACTTTAAGCTGGCTTAACTGAGCCCTTTAGCATAGACATAGCCTTTGAGTCTCCCCAGCTTCAGCGAGCCCTCTACCCAGACAAAACTCACCATGTCCTGGGCAATTGTCCAGTTGTGTGCCCACTAGAAGACAGTGAAAAGGAGCTGTATTTTGCCGTAGTGCATAAATGCTGTTGTTTATTGCACTTCTACTGATGTGCCTTTGACAGAAAGCCACTCCACACCTGCTGAGTGCCTGCAGGTGATAAGAAAACAACCAGAGAGAAGCAGAGATGTTCAAAGAACTCCATCCCTTTGAAGTGGGGATCTGGGCAAAGGAAAAAGGTCATGGAGGTACTAATACTAATACTACCTGAAGTGGAGTGGGAACTCCTGGGGGGAATGGAGCTAGGCTGTTCTCAGTGCTGGCAGATGAGAGAATGAGGAGTAATGGTCTCAAGTTGCAGTAAAGGAGGTTTAGGTTGGATATTAGGAAAAATGTTTTCACTAAGAGGATGGTGAAGCACTGGAATGGGTTACCTAGGGAGGAGGTGAAATCTCCATCCTTAGAGATTTTTAAGGCCTGACTTGATAAAGCCCTGGCTGGGGTGATTTAATTGGGCTTGGTACTGTTTTGAGCAGGAGGTTGTACTAAATGACCTCCTGAGGTCCCTTCCAAATCTAATCTTCAGTGATTCTATGATGTGTTCAGAACACTAGCAACAAAAGTGGAGAACGGTGCAGGATCTACCCTTTCAGAAACTGGAGCTATTGAAAAATGCCACAAAATGCAGCCAGAAACCCACAGAATGCCTTGATGGAAGTCATTGAATCATGGGACATTGAGCCCACACCCATGATGCACTGTGATCTACTGCACCTTATCACAACTCCTAGTAGCACAAGGTGCTGAGCTGCACAGTGGGGGTAACAGCCCACTGCTCTTACTGTTGATGCTAGAGCATTACATGTGGACATGCTTCAGTGATGCAGTTGTAACCCCTCCTGCCTACAGGCCCAGCATGAGGGTGTTTAAGATAGGGGAATTCTGCCTTATGGCCTTTACACAGGTTTGGGAAACTAGGCCTGAGACTTCTTTGTGTATTCTGCGTTGTGTATTAGTGTGTGTTAACTCAGACCAGACCTACTCAGACTGATCACAGGAACAAGGTTTTATTCTGAAAGAAACATATAGCAGCATTACAGTCCATCAGTCTTCACCTTGCTTCTCTGCCATATGCTACCCTGCAAATAGTGTAGTGGTTAGCACCTGTGCTTAATATGTAGAAGGTACTAGGTTCAAGCCCTAGGGGCCTGTTTGACTCAATGATCTCATGAGGTCCTTTCCAACCCTCTGATTCTACTCTATTCCCACCCTCAGTCAATGCAGAGACTCTCTGTAGGGGAGGGCTGGAGTGCTTCCTGGGGAGAGCCAGGAAGCTTTTCTCAGCATGCTGCAGTTTGTAGTCCACAACTTGTAGTTCTCAATGCTACTATTGAAGCACCCGGTACCTTGGGCTACACAATGAAAGGTATGTGGACAGGCACAAGCATTGTAATTACAGCACTTTTTGACCATTGCTGTAACTTGCATCTACAGCACCCTAGTGGAGACAAGGCCTTTCTCCAAAATCAGAAACATTACAGAAATATAACCAAATCAGTACACAAAACTCCACTGAAGACTAATAGTTATCATTAAGGCTGTGCAAATCGTTGACTTTTCTGGATGCTGCCCAAACCAAAAACTAAGGGGGGAGGCACCCAAACATTTGGGGTTTTTAGAAAACTGAAAAGGTTCTTAAAAATGGTTTCGCATCATTTTCACCATTTTGAAACCTTTTAAAAAGAATAAAATGAAGGTGAAATTCAGTGTCAAAAGTCACTTTTGAATGGATACAATCAAAATGTTGAAACAACATTTTCATCTTCTCAGCATCTCAGTTTCTTTCAGTCTAAACAACAGGATGAATGGGATGAATTCATATTATTTTTTAACCCACATCTGCATTTTTTCGGTGAAGTAATTCTCACCTGACAGATGTCAGGCAGTTCTAATTCTAATCCTGTGTGCTGGCTATCATGTACATGATGATACGATTATTCTGTTTGACAGGGAATCTTGCTATAAACACACACTAATCAACTGCAAAAACCCACAACTGGTTAGGAATTCAGCAGGCAGCAGCGAATGCAGCAGGCCACTCCCAGGTTTGCATTTTTTTATGTTCAAACAAGAGATTCTTTTTCTGCTGCGACCATTCAAAGGGAGAACTGGGGAGGATCAGGGGATTAGGTTGTGTGGCGTTGTTTGTAATTTGGTGTTGCGGGGATATTGTAATATGGCCCAGATGCTCAGGAAGGTGTTTAATGTAAGCCGAGATGATTGACATCTCTCTATACAGGATCTGAAGGCCGTCAGATCTCAGGTTATTGAGTGTCCTACTTACTGACAAGTATATGCAGGCCAGTTAAGTAGGGCACAGGGCTTCAGTTTACCCTGACTGAGTTAAAATCATTTCCCCTGAGCAGCTTTAGGATGAGCTGTGTGCTGTTAATAGCATCAGCAGAGGATATTTTCAATTCCTAAAAACAATCACAGGCCAAAAGCTACAATTTCCTGTTGTGCAAATGAGGTTTATTTTTAGTGAGTGGTAACAAGTCAAGGGAGTTAGTGCCTCTGAAATGACTCTAGTCAGCCAGTGACCTCTGGCTGCAGCAGCTGAGCAAATCTTTTGTCTGTTAAAGGAGGCTCTGGTACACAGCAGAAAAACCATACTGTGGGGGATGGCACTACCTGCAGTAGACATTGCCTAGAGCAGGGGTCTCAAGTTCCAATCACTGTGAGGGCTGCTTGAGGACTAATATGGTAGCCCTAGGGTGGTACCACTGAAACCTCTTCATACAACAATACTGCAAATAGTGATAGCAATAGCATCATTGCAGGCCACAGGAAATAATTTTAGGGGCCACATGTGGCCCTTGTGCCAGGTGTTTGAGACCCCTGGTCTGGAGACAGTGGAGGGCAGCAGTTATGGACCACACTCTCCTGTGCAGTATTTTTCATAGATTCCAAGGCCAGAAGGAAGCAGTGTAATCACCTGGTCTGACTTCCTGTATAATGCAGGTCATAGAAGAGTCCCCTAATAATTCCCAAAGGAGATCTGTTAGAAAAACAACCACTCCTCATTTAAAAATTATCAGTGATGGAGAAGCCACCATAACCCCTGGTAAGTTGTTCTAATGGCTAGTTACTCTCATTTTTTAAAATGTAGATCTTATTTCCGGTCTGGATTTGCCTAGTTCAGCTTCCAGCCATTGGAACGTGTTAGACCTTTTTCTGCTAGATTGAAGAGTTCACTATTAAATATTTGTTCCCCATGTACATATTTACAGATAGTAACTTAGTCACTCCTTGACCTTCTCTTTGTGAAGCTAAATAGATTGAACTCCTCGAGTCTGTCACTGTAAAGCAGATAAAATAATTTCTCTATTCCACAGTTTTTTGTCAGTTCCAACCTCTGTTACAATGGGGCAGGGGGCGTATTTGTTTTTATTTTCAATGGCTCACATAATCCAGTGGTGAAAACTACCATCATTTTATCAAAGCCCATTTTCTTACAATTCGCACCAGCTGAGCAACTGTCCCAAAGTGTTTCTAGCAATGCTCTAATTATTGCTGATTTGAATCTTCATGACACATGCTCAGAGGCTGGATTTGGATTTCTAGATACACAGATTCCCAGATTTTAAAGCCAGAAGGAGTCGTCATAATCCACACAAGTGGTTCTCAATCCATTTCTCACGGTGGGTCACATCATGTACAGCTCTCTATAAGTGATGTGGCTGCATCCACACAATATAAGCAGGGCCTGAAAAAGATCACCCTTTTGAGGGAGCTTGGGGAGAGACTTCATGATCAAACTATATTTGCATGAACACACCCACACTGCGCAGGTACCCAACAGGCCCCGCTGTGTTGTCAAAGTGACTGACATTCGGTTACAAATCACTTTACAAATTCATTTCACTGGAATGCAGAGCAAATTAAATGTTGCTCTCCTTTTGGTATGAGCAAAGGGCAGCAGAACTGTTCTCAGTTTCACTGAGCAGGTCACTGTCAGTTGAACTGGACTCAGTAAGCAGGGGGATTGGGTGCCAGACCCGTGTGAAAAACAGAGGGAGTAGGGTTTTATCTAAGAGACCCAGGCATGGGTCTGACCTGTTTTTTCCTGCTGTTTAAAGCTAAAACAAGTCAGGAGTCCTATGGCCCTTAAAGACTAACCAATTTATTTGAATGTAAGTTTTTGAGGACTAGAACTCACTATATCAGATTTTCAAAGACAGGAGTAATTAAAGCAGTTGTCATTTGTTGGCTCTCTGGGTGTGTTTTCTCAGTGTGTATGCTGTCCAGGCCCTATGCAGCTACCTAATATGGCAGACCCTGATTGAATTACCCAATGAGAATAGAGATCTTTTTAGTAGTGATGGGATGTTACATGGGGTGGGTTCTGAGTTGGTGCAGAGAATTCTTTTTTGTCTGGTTGGTGAGTCTTGCCCACATGCTCAGCGATTGCCATATTTGGGGTCAGGAAGGACTCTCCCTCAGGGCAGATTGGCATGGGTGCTAAGGGTTTTTTGCCTTCCCTTGGAACATTGATCACTTGCTGGCGATTTCTCTGTACCTTGAAGTCTTTAAACCATGATTTGGGGACTTCAGGAGCTCAATCGTAGGTTAGCTGTCTATTGCAGGAGTGAACGAGAGGTTCTGCGGCCTTCATTGAGCAGGAGGTCAGATTAGGTGATCATGTTGGTCCCTTCTGACCTTAAAATCTATGAATCTACCTTATGAATAAAGTCACCAGGCCAGGTTTATGGCCAATGAAGGTAAATAGCACCCATTTAGTACATGTATGCCTGAGACAACAGACTGTCTTAATAAACAGTGGAACTTTCCATTCCATTCCACTAGGGCCAGGATCAGCAATGCAGGTTCAGTGAGCCGAGCATCCCCGTTTGACTCCCTAGCAATCTCCTCCAGGGAGCCAGGTGTGCTCTGGGAACTCTTGGCTGGCCCCAGCATTGTGGCCAAATCAGGGGCCCCGGGGTCGCCCTCACCCTCCCACCACAACAAAATGAGCCAGAAGCAGCCCAGCGGCTACGCTGTGGCCCCTAGTGCTGGCGGGGGGCATACAGGTGGCATGTGCTCCATCCATCCCTCCTTCCACTGGCGGGGCAGAGCAGCGCTGCCCTGCATACCCCCAGCCAGCCTTTCGTCCCAAGAGTGGCCAGCGGAGAGCTGCAGCTTGTGGAAGCAGGGACCTGGAATGGCCCACTCCACAGTGTTCAGGCCGCTGCGAGCCAGTCACTCCAGGCCTGAACAGAGGCCACCTCACCCTCAGGTCCTGGATTGGGCCCATTCAGCCCTGGAGTGGCTGGGTCAACGCAGCCTGAGCTGCAGAGTGGGCCATTCCAGGGCCCCGCCTCTGCAAGCTTCAGCTCTCCGCCAGCCACTCTTGGGAGGGATGGCCAGCTGCAGGTAGGGGAGCAGCACTGCTACACCCCACTAGTGGAAAGAGGGACAGAGAGAGTGTGTGCTGCCTGCATATCCCTCTGCCAGCACTAGGGGTCATGGCGTAGCTGCTGGACCGTCTCAGGCTCATGCAGTTGTGGTGGGAGGGTGGGGGGAAATGGCTCTTCTGCTCTTCTGAGTTGCCGACTCCTGCACTAGGGAGACTGAAAGGGCACATCAGAGGAACTTCTGGTTGCTGGACATAAGAAGCTGAGACAAAAGGACACTGCCCAATGTACTCTAGGGTAGGTGATTTGCACAATATTTTATGTTTGTTAACACTGCTTGTGGCATTTTCCCAAGTTATTGCTGGGTTACTTTCCCCCTTTATTTAAAAATCTCTTTCCTACACTCCATCGCTGTGCTTGCAAGAGGGGAAATGTTACCTTTAGCAGTGCCCAAGGGCTGGTGTGTAACTGTCCCAGGCTACTGGGTGGGGACTTGACCCAGTTTTGTGTTGTATTGTTGAAACAAACCCCTCGATCTTGAACCTGGCCCTTGTTGCTGCTGACTCCAACTAGCAGATGGGTTACATATATATACTATCTGCATGGCCCTGACAATGTCACATGGGCCTCAACTGTTTTCTGATTCGGTCACAAGCATGCTGCAGGTTGAGAACAACTGGTCTGGACTCAGACCTCCTGCATAACACAGGACAGAGAACTTCACCCAGTAATTCCTGACCGAAGCTAGTAATGTCTGGTGGAGTTTGAGCAAACGTTTGCTGCCAGAAGCTGGGACTAAGCAACAGCGGATGTCACTCAGTAATCACCCTATTCTGTTCATTCCCTCTGAAGCATCTTGTGCTATCCACTGCCAGAAGGTAGGATAGTGGGCTTAATGGATCACTGGTCTGACCCCGAATGGCCTTTCTTATGTTCTTGTTTCAGAAAGAAAAAATTCAGAAATACACTCAATTGTAAAGACTCAAATTTTAGTATATCCCTTTGTTTAACTTGTACTAATAGTTAATTACCTTCTCTGTTAAAAAAAAAAAAAAGCAAACCGTGTGTACTTTTTCTAATTTCTAGCTTCAACTGAGGAGCTAAAATTGGATAAATTTCTCTACTAGAGAAACAATCCCTCTTTTGTCAGATACCTTTTCCCCTCATTGGTACTTATAGACCACAATCAAATCATCTCTTAGCCTGCTCTCTGTTGTGTTAAATAGCCTAAGCTTCTTTAGTGTCTCGTTAAAAGGGAGGGTTTCTAAACTGTAAACTGTGGCAGCTCTTTTCTTAGCCCTTCTTGATTTGTCAGCCTGATTTTTACAGTGTGGTTATCAGGACTGACACAACACCCCATAATAGTCTCCTCAGTGCCACACATTGAGGGACTATCTCCTCATTACCCTGAAATCAAGAGTTCTATTCATTTTCTTCACACCAGCACCTTAGTGGGAACCCATGGTTACCCACTGGGCCCCATGTAAGTCCTTTTCAGAGTCACAGCTTGCAGTAAGTGTGGCCTGTATTTGTGATTTGTAGATGCGTGTTCTTACATTTAGTAGCATTAGAGCTCATCTTTTTAAAGGCACTCAATGCACCATGTGAATCAGATGTCTGCATAGGAACGGCCTGTACTGGTCACTATTTACCACTTCACCAATCTTAGCATCATCTAGTTGGGATGTAACACAGGCCTCTAACCCAGGTTTCCTGAGGAAAAACGCCAGTGCAGTAACCCACGCCACTGCTGACATTGAGATCCAAACCTTGCTGACTAGCACCAGACATTAAATGTGCCATCATTCCCTTCTGAATCAAACAGTGTCATCATCTCATGCTCTTCTATGACCTTGGCCTGTAGGACATATATTTTAAAACTGTCAGCTCTCTCATATCCCAAGAACTTTACTTCATGACAAACACTCCACTTGGCCCCCAAACTGCCAGGGTGCCAACTGCTGCCCATTTAGCTTATTGGGAGGGTAGGCTAAAGTCACTTGAAAACAAATTTGCTTCCAAGCTTCCCCTGGCTTAGGCTTTCTATATGCATGAATGCTAAACTCCATTTCTATGCACAAGATCAGCTCAAAACCTGCATCCTGGCACCAGCCATAATAGCCCTTAATAGCTGGTAATTGGAGTAACCTCCTGTTGCCAACCTAATATTCAGGAGCTTTAATTGAAACACTCAAGTGCTCTCAACACACCTCTCAAACTCCTGTACGGCCCTAGATAGAGGCTAAAGGGAGATGCACTGTGCTCTCGTTCTGCAGAAGAGCTGAACTGATTCAAAAAGCTTTTTGCCCAGAACTCTGGGGAAGGAGCTGCAAAGGAATGGCAGATGAAGAGAGAGGGCATGAACAAGGAGGGGGCTATACCTGGGGAAAGGATGAGTTGGGGTGGGAATAATGGCAAAAGCGATATAATGAACGAGAGCAGAGAAGGGCAGTAGGTGAGTTACTCTCAGCAACGAATGCAGAGACAAGAGAAAAAAGCCAGGGCTAATGCAACAAAAGATGCTTGCTTGTTTCCTGAAGAAGGGGCTGGACTGGAGGCTGAGCATTGGTAAAATTGTGGGCCCTGCATCTCAACTAAGGCTATGTTCACACACAGGGGGTTATTTCGATACAAGTTGTTTCGATACAAGTTGTATCGAAATAACGCCTTATTTCGAAATAAGTTAAATCGAATTAACAGTTTGTTAATTCAAATTAAGGAAAAAAGCAGGAATCGAAATAGCATGTTCAGACAAGTTATTTTGAAATGAGTCACCGTTGTTTTGAAACAACATGTTCAGACAGCATTGTTTCGAAACAATCGTTTCAAAACAACGTTGTTTCGTCCCCACATGGGGTTTAAGTTGTTTCAAAACAACGGTGCATTGTGTGAACGTGGCCTTTCTTATTTCGAAACAACCTCTGTTGTTTCGAAATAAGACTGCTGTGTGAACACACCCTAAGAGTTTTGGTGTAAAACTTAAAGCACCTATGTTAGGAAATCCTGATTTTAGACTGAGATTGTCAATTAATGAAGCACCTGATGGAAATTCAATGGGATTTGGACACCTCCATTCCTTGCTCTGCTTTGAAAATCCCAGATGGTCTGGTGTGGACACAGAAGTACAATGCAGGAGTCCTGATTCATCATTCTTCCTTTTCTTCCTCTCTGATAAGGCTGAAAATGTATCAGATGCAGAGCCATGCACTGTAGAATTAGCTCCCTGGGCTTAAGTGGAGTGGAATCAACACAACACAGTATACCTGGTATTAAGCATAAAGAAGGGGCCTCTGCTGGACAATGACTCTGGAATCAATAAAACAAACAAGAAGCCCCGTGGCACTTTTTAAAAGTAACACATTTATCGCGTGTGCTTTCGTGGGAGATGCTTCAAAGTCTGACAAAATGGGATTTTCTCCCATACAAGCTCATGTAAGAAATAAATTTTGGTCTTTAAAAGTGCCACCAGATTCCTTGTTTGTTTTGCTGAACTAGACTAACACAGCTGCTCCTTTGTGTAAGGGGACTGATAGCCCCTTACTGAGAGTGAATGGGCCTTTTGATTGGCCACTCCTGCTTGGAAGCAGGACTCTGAAACAGACAGCCCCAGGGCCAGTGGGAGAGGCCAGTGTCCCAGGATGGCCTGACTGATTGAAAGTGCTCCCCCGCCCCTGAGCTGAAACTGCAGGCTGGACATGCCTGGGCAAGCCAGTGTGAGTGTGGGGGGCTGAGCTAAGGAGGAAGCACTAAGCAGCCAGCAGCTGGGAGCCAGAGGACCCAGGAAAGGAGGCCAGGCTGAGCTGATTTGGGCAGAGCAGACCCACAGCAGCTGGACCAGCAGAGAGCCAAGTGGAGCTGAGCAGAGCAGAGCTGGAGGCAGTGACAGAGCCAGAGGTACCTGAAGCTGGGGCAGGAGGCCAGAGAAGGAGCCCAAGGTGCTGAGCTCATCTGTGCAGCCCCCCAGCAGGAGGACCAGAGGAGCCACACTGAACCCGAGCAGCAGCTGGGAGCCGGAGTTGCAGCCATCTGGAGCTGGGTGTGGTGAGCAGCTGGGGAACAGTGAAGGGGGGCTGACGCTGGGAAGAAGGGCCCTGCCCCTGGAGCTTGGGGACGTGTGGCCACAGCTGGAGCCTGCATCTGGCCCCCTGGATCATCCAGTCGCAGTCAGGCCTGGGCAGAGGGCTTGCAACGTGGAGGACAGACTGTGAGACTGTTCCTCAGGCCCCAGAGACTCTGTTTGTAGTGCTCCCACACCAGGCAGTGGTGCTGGGGGTTTATTGCTCACCTTTTTCCACTTTTTTCTATTTTCTTATTGGGTTATTCTTTTTATTTCTGTATGCTTAAATAAATTGTATATAGTGTATATAGTAACTGGAGGGCCAGAAGAGTGGTCAGTGTGGTCAGCACCCCGGAGTGGGGACACCCTAGCCCTGTCCTGAGAGACCACAATAAGAGGGGGGGGGTCGAGCCCCAGGAATCCTGGGGCCCAGCCTTGTCGGGGTTACAGAGACTCCTCCAAACAGGAGATTGGGAGGTGAGCCTTTGAGGTCAGGCAGGCCTTGGGGTAAAGGAAGTGGGAGCAGGGACTCAGATCCTTTTGCTACCCACCTTCACCGGGGTGGTATACAAAGTCTGGGAAGTTCCCCACAAGAGCGGGTCCAGCTTACATTTGGAACTTGCCTGGAATCAGTGGCATCACCCTATGCAGAGGGTACAATCAATGCAGCGTCATGCCTTGCAGCTCAGTTAATGCTTTTAAGCGGAGCACAGGCAGCGCAGCAGGAGACTTTGTACTGTCTTAAGTGGAGCAGAAGATACGGAGCAGTCTCTCTGGCTGAGCCTGTTGGGCTTGGAAGCAGCACATGCAAGGCTGGATTCATTCTTAGAAGTGCAAAGAGCACTGAGTCAAAACAGCAGCTTCAGAATAAAGAGCATGTGGGCAGTCCCAGACCCAGAGGGTCCAGATGTGCTGGGATTACCTGAGTATTAATTACTATTAGTTGTTACTATTATTATTTGTTAATAGCTGAATGCTAGCTTGCTGCTGAAGAAGACCCAGCAGAACTGGTGGTTCCTGCCTCTAATCCCACCCCAGTTCAGCCTGCCTGTGTGAGGAAGGCTTTGCGAGTTTTAAAGATGACTGGGGAAGTACTGGCCCAAGCTAGGGGAACACAGCATGAAAACATGGTGGATATTATGCAAATTTTCTAATGAGTCCCTTGGCCTGTAGTCCCAACCCATTTTATTCACATACGCAGTGTTGTAGCCATATTAGATGCAGAATATTAGAGAGACAAGCTGAGAGAAGTGATGTCTTTTATTAGACTATCTTCTGTTGGTGAGAGAGACAAGATTTCGAGCTCACACAGCCCCGAAGAAGAGCTCTGTGAAAGCTTGTCTCTATCACCAATAGATGTTGGTCCAACAAAAGATATTGCCTCCTCCACCTTGTCCCTTCCCTCACATATGTTGGGCTAGAGAATTCTACTGGCAAGAAAAGTTGTGGAGAGCAACCATGCCCCTTGCAGTCACCCTACTCTACTGCCCACTGCCTCCGTCCACTTTTGCCAGCCTCCTCATCTCGTCACATGCAAGGCTGTCTCCACAACCTCCCAGAGTCCCCTGTGCAGTATGGAGGAGAGAGCTCTGCCAATGAATGTACCTGGAGCTGCTTTAAATTTGCAGCACTTCCTGCAACAGGGCTGGGGGCAACAGAAGAGAATCTTGCAAGTACAGCTGGTTCTCTGAGCTTGTTCCCCCACCAATTCCAAGTGTGTGGTGCACCGAGGGATTATGCTTCAAAGGCAGAGCTTTGGGGCAGCCTTTCATGGGCACAAGCCTTCTCTCCAAGTGCACTTCTTGGGTATGAACTGTCCCCAGATGTTGTTGTATGGCAGTTTGGGGCAGGCTGTGAAATCTGCAGAGGTTCTAAGAGACATATATTAAGTCTCAGGCTAACCAGAAGCTTGCTCCAGATAGGCAGGCACATACAGCTGCTGGTGATTTTGCTTTGCTTTATTAACCAGAAACACTGAAACATTTTAATTCTGCGAGGAAGGGTGGCCTTGAGGCTAAGGCACTACATTGGGACTCAAGATGATCCAGGTTTACTTCCTGCTTCTGACACAGACTTTCTGTGTGGCCTTAGACAAGTCACTTAATCTGCCCTGTGTCTCAGTTTCCAACTGTGAGTAATAAGTCTTCCTTCCTTGGTTTAGACCGTAAAGTCTTCAGAGCAGCAAATTTCTCTTTTGTGTATTTGTGCAACACCTCACATGATGGGATCCTGATCTCAGCTGGGGGTGCTATGTACACATTAATGAGAGTAACAGGAGGGCTTCATTTCTGCCTGAATGAAATACAATACTGGCTCATTATTTTTCTTAAACTTGTAACCCAATTTCTAAAAACTACCAAATTCTTTACGAGACATGTCTGGCTATGGCTTATTTCCAGATATTAATGATGAACATTTTTAGCATTTGTAAGAACTCGGGTACATGAATGAATTAAATAAATTCATTTTATAAGAGTGCATTGCAGTCAAGCATTTCACTGTTGTATGAACAAAGAAACAAATGTTTTTAAAAAGAGCTGTAATTACAGCTCTCACACCCATACATACAGCACACATTTTGTCACAAAAACACATCCACGCTTGGTACTGTGGTGTCAACAGTGAGAGCAGTGCCTCATGGGCAGCTATTGCCTGTGCTTGGTAGCTTCTGCTGGTTCAAATTTTGGGATGGTGGAGAGGAGTGCGGAGCAGCATGAATGCTGCCTCAGTATCCCATGGCGCATTGTGTTTCTGTGCTGACTGTCATGCGCACATAGACTCGTGCCATTTTTTTCAATGGGTGCCCACCATTTATTGTGCGCCTGCTATCTGTATCTGAAAAGATAGATCCTGCACTGCTTTCCACTGTTGTGAAAATCCAAGGAGCTTGATCTGTTGAGTGACAGTCATAAACGGTGCAGCTTTGCGGCTGTCATTCATGGAGCATCTATACACTGTGAATCACTGCTTCTGGGTGCATGAGACAAGCTCTGAGTGGTAGGATACAAGGGCATCACCGCTGCAGGGCCTGAGGGGCTGCAAGGCCCACCCCCCCACTCCAGCCCAGTCCCGGCAGTGGCTGGGGCTGGATCAGGCCCGCCAGGGCCACCAGCTGCTGGCCAGAAGTGACAGGAGCTGAATTAGGCCCAGGGTGGGGCTGCACAGCAGGGGTCGAGGCCTGGGCCTCGGCCCCGATACTATTTTCAGAGCAGCAGTGCCCCTGATAGGATCATATCATTATGCATGTCTGGGATGACAAGAAGTGACTCCAGACCTTTTGAACATGCAAAGTCACTTTCATGGAGCTGAGTGATGCTGGCCCATGCCCTATGGCACAAGATACCCGAATGAGAGCTATGACAGCTGTCCTCTCTGTGGTGAAGCATGGGTGGCAATAGCTGTGTGGAAGCTGGCAGTTCAAGGCTGCTACTGGTTGGTCACAAATCACTTTGGAGCTGGCAAGTCCACCATTGGAACTGGGTTATTACAAGTGTACAGGGTCATTAATCTCATTCTACTGGGAAGGACTGTGGCTCTGGGCAATATGACTGAAATAGTGGATGGAGTCACAGGGCAATAGATGGCATGCATATCCCAGTTTTGGCACCAGACCACCTTTCAGTGGAGTATATCAATAGAAAGGGGTACTTCTCTATAGTACTGACAGCACTTGCGGATCACTGTGGGTGTTTCACTGATATCAGTGTTGATTGGTCAGGAAAGGTCCATTATGTTCATATCTTCAAGAATACTGACCTGTACCAGAAGTTACAAGCAAGGAGGGACTGTTTTTTCAAATTAGAAGATTCCAATGGGGCTGATGAGTTACCCCTGGTGAGCCTAGAAAACTCAGCTTTTCCACTAATGCCATGGCTCATGAAGTCTTACACAGGCTTCAATAATAGACTTATTGACTCCAACTGGGAAGGGACCAATGTCATCATCTAGCCTGACCACAGAACTTCACCTACCCTCCTGTAATAAACCTCTAAACCTAGGACTGACTTATTAAAGTCCTCAAATCATGATATAAAGACTTCATGACACAAAGAAGCCACCAACTGAGTCATGCCTCACACTAGAGAGGAAGGTGAAAAGCCCCCAGAGCCCTTGCCAATTTTCCCTGGGGGAAAATTCCTTCCCAACCTGAATATGGCAATCAGGCGAACCCTGGACCTGTGGGCAAGACTCATCAGTCAGACACCAAAAAACGAATTCTCTGCAATAACTCACAACCCACCCCATCAATCATCCTATTACAGGGGGTGGCAATTGGGCAGGGGAGAAGAGCAACCCCCCACAACCACATGAGTGGGAGCCAGCCCAGCGGTTGCGGCCCATAGCCCTGGCTGTGCGCTTGCTTTCTCCCTCCCTGCACTGGCAGGGTAGAGCAGAGCTGCCCTGCCTAGAAGCCAGCCCTGCTTCCCAGTAGTGGCTGGCAATGGAGCTGTGGTTTGTGGAGGCAGTGCCCTAGAACAGCCCCTCTGTGGAGTTCAGGCTATTCGAACTGGCCATTCTAGGCCTTAATGGAGGGCACTTCACACCCAGGCTCTGGATCGGGCCCGTTCGGGCCTGGAGTTGCCAGGTCAAAGCGGTCCAACTCCACAGAGGGGCCATTCCAGGGCTTCACTTCCACAAGCTGCAGCTCTCCCCAGCCATTCCTGGGAAGGAGGGCTGGCTGGTAGGCAGGGCCTCTCTGCTCTTCCCCACCAGCGGAGGGAGAGATGGAGGGAGTGTGTGCCACCCACACCCCTCCCCACTTCCAGCTGGCTCCAGCTCATGCCATGGGGGGGGGGGGATAAGCTGAGAGTCCCTGGAGCACATCTGGCTCCTTGGCAGAGACTGCCAGGGAACCAGAAGGGGACACTCAGTGAGCCAAAGGTGGCTCACTAAGCCTGCATTGCCAATCCCAGTGTTACGCTGTCTGGGTCTATGGGACTGTTTATGGATAGAGCCCTGCATGGATACAAATAAGTGGATCCATATCCGACCTGCATCTGCAAGAAATGATCCATGGATATCCGTGTTGTATCCGCAGATGCGGATATAATGTAGATATCCACAGATATCCACATATTTGCAGGGCTCTAGCTCTGTGTTGATAAAAATACGTGGATCTGTATCCGATCTGCATCCACAAGAAATGGTCCGTGGATATCCGTGGATTTGCAGGGCTCTATTTATGGTTATCTTTCATATTAATATTTCATATTTTCAATAATCTATATGGGATATACCATGTTTGATGTCAATAGAAAGGCTGTAGTCTTCTAAGAATGATTATATGGTTTATATGTAGGTATCATGCCTGTATTAGAAATTAGAAATCTATTTGTTTTTATGTGTGTTCCAAGTGATTTGTTTATTTGTTTTTATGTGTGTTCCAAGTGATTTGTTCTTAAGGCAATCCCAGAGTCGGTGTCTGCAAAACTATTGTTCCTCTTGATGGCCCCCCCATAGACAGGGGTGGAGGTTCCCAGCTGCAGTGGGCCCAGGAAAAAACTTGTTTGACATTCAATGACTGCTATAAATGTGTTGATGATATGTGTGCATGTCATATTCAACATACAAAGAGTGCTTTGTTTTTCACAGCTTTTCTTTATTAGTAAACACAAAATACAAAAAAAAAAAAACCAAAAAAAAACCCCCCAAAAACAAACAAACAAAAAACAAAAACAAAAACCCAGACTGACCATGTGGCCCAGCTCCATTTTGATCTGGCAAGGGCTCTGAGATAAAAGGGAGGAGACCCATCTCCAGTTTGTCTTTAGTCTTCAGTCTGCAATCTGCAAACAACACTCTCCTCTGGAACTATCCTTCTGGGACGGAACAAAGGACTGAGACCCACCCAGATGCTGGGTGCACAGTAGAGGAGCTGGAGTAACCTTCCAACTACAGATACTTCAAGGACTTGCTTTCTATGGACTCTAAATCATTTATACGTATGTGATTCACTTTGACCCTTTAACATCTCTCAGGTTTTGTTTGTTTTCTTTTTATATTAAGCCTTTAGTTGTAGTTACTAAACAATTGGCTGACAGCATGGTATTTTGTCTAAGATCCAAGCCTATATTGTTCTGGGTGATGAGGGTGACCCTTTGGGGTCAGGAGAACCTATTTCTTTAAGAGACCCAGTGGCTATGGGGGGGGCCATAGGAGCTGATGTGCACAAAGGGGGCTGTTTCTATTTTGTTATGCTTGGTGATGGCCAGAGTGGGGAATCAGAAGCATGTTTTGTTACTGACTGGGAGACTGGTTTAAGTACCACCTGTGAGTGGTTTGGGGGTTTGGCCCCTGGTTTTGCAGCTTGCCCTGATTTTGGCACATTCAGAAGGGTATCCCATGAGGCCGGGGTCACAACCTGTCGTATCAGCGTATCTACCACCAGGAATCAAAGATCAGCCAATTTTCAAACTAGACTGACCCATTATACTACCCCCTCCATGAAATTATCAAGCTCAGTTTTGAAAACCAGGTAGATTTTTTGCCACCACTGCTCCCCTCAGAAGGCTATTCCAGAACTTCCCTCCTTTGATAATGGGCTAAATAAGTGTCAAATGACTGTAGAGTGCACTTGTAGCATGCTGCTTGCTGTGTGCTCCATAATTTAGGTGAGGATAAAGGTTAGACATTTCCCTCTGGGGGGACCACTGAGGTAGATCACCTTTCCTCTGAATAAGAACAGTCAGATGCTAGGGGTATTAGAGGGCCACAGTATAGTGGGAGGCCATATGCATTAGGGAGGCATGAAGGGCCCATTTTGATGATAAGAACCTGACAGATGTTTTTGGAAACTGCACTGAGACAGTCAATGACTGCTATAAATGTGTTGATGATATGTGTGCATGTCATATTCAACATACAAAGAGTGCTTTGTTTTTCACAGCTTATCTTTATTAGTAAACACAAAATACAAAAAAAAAAAAAATCCTAGAGGGGATAAAGCAGTTGAGGGCAGTGCCACCTGTGACAGCTGTGTGTAAGCCCAGCTGTTGTTGTCATAACTGCCTGAGGGTGTGGAATGAAGGGGGTGGTGAGATGGTCCTTGACTTTGATAAACATGTATTGGGGGAGCTGGTGGAGTGCAGGGACAGAAAGTCTGTTGCAGCTGAAGTGAGGGTAGGAGTCGGGGGGGAACGAGCTTTCATAAACTGTGTCTGCAATGACACTATTGTCTTTAGAAGCTCTGTCTGATCCTCCATGTCTTTGATCATGTGTTCATGGCCATCTAATGTTTTCTCCTGCTTTACCCTCTGTTCCTTTCTGTCTTTCTTGTAGTGGCTAACACCTCTGCTTAACATGCAGAGGGTCCTGGGTTCAATTCCCAGGGGGTTGGACTCGATGATCTCATGAGGTCCCTTCCAGCCCTATGACTTGACTTGACTTGACTTCTTCTGAGCTTCTGACAGTTGTCTCCATGACCTTTTCTCCTTTTTGGATGCCTTGGAGGCCAGGAGTTCCTGGAACATGTCCTCCTAGCTCCTCCAGGGCTGCTTCCTTATCAGCTGTAGGCAGTCCACCAGCATATGGGCCTCAGCTGTGAAGGTAACATCTGTGTACAATAAGAAACAATGAACAAAACCATTATTGTAAGTGCCCTGGCAATACACATGAATCACTGTGAAACACAGCTCATTCTCACCATCCCCCTCCACAGAGCACAGCTCCTTGATTGGCCTGTAAATGGTGAATGGGGTGGAGGAGGGCAGAACATCCAAATAGGTGAAGATTCTCTGTAGGGGCTTTCTTAGGAATACATGCAGATACTCTGGGAAAAGTAATTTCAAATTTTGCCATCACTTTCCACAGGCAGGGGGTGAACAAGTCGACATCTCAGTCCTTAGAGTCAGCATGGATGCTAGGTTGCATTTGGAACTACAATACATCTCCTTCAAGCAAGCAGCTTCAAACCTGGAGTCTTATGCTGCATAATTTCATACTACATTGGTCCCCTTTCAAATGACTGCTAATTGGTTTGGGAAAGCACCCCACAAGAAGAACAGAAACACAGCTGCGCTGCCCAGGAATCTGGGGCAGATAATCGGGAAGTATGTCCATGGGTGTGTTCACACAGCACTCTTATTTCGAAACAACATAGGTTCTTTCAACATAAGAATTACCCTGTTCACGCGACACACAGCTGTGTCAAAACAACTTGTTCTGTTGCTTCGAAACAACAGTGTTGTTTCGAAATAACTTAAATCCCATGTGGGGACGAAACAACACTGTTGCCGTCTGAACATGTTGTTTCAAAACAACGGTGACTTGTTTCAAAATAACTGTTGTCTGAACCTGCTATTTCACTTTGAGCTTCTTTCCTTAATTCGAATTAACAAACTGCTAATTCAAATTAACTTATTTTGAAATAACCCCTTATTTCAATACAAGTTGTTTCGAAACAACTTGAATTGAAATAACCCCCTGTGTGTGAACGTAGCCCATGAAAGTTTCCTAGAGGTCACCACAGAGGATGACCACAAAATCTTGATGTTCATTAACATGCTTCTCAGGCATATTGCCTAGATGTGCAGAGGAACAACAAAGCTACTCCTGTGCATTTCTAGCTGATGTTGTAGCCAAGCTTAAGACTCCCATCTCTTCAGTACACAAGCAGCATCAGCTTGCAAACATTTACCAGAGATCCCCTCTCCTGCATTCTGAGCACCTGAGCTAAAGGACTGGGGCTGACTGTTGCCTTCTAAGGGCAGGAACAACTTCTGACCCCCACCCTCTGCAACCAAACTGGTCCCCAGCTCTGGGTCATCCTCCAGCTCCACTTCCTCACTGATGACCTCTTCATCAGGGTTCAGTCCCGTATCCAGTGGCTCTGGGGCTGTGGTTTTGGGAAGGGTTGCTGCAAAGGATGACTTCCCGCTCTTTGTAGCAGAAGCTCATCAGCTCCACCCTAGAATCATGGTTTACCGCCCTGGTCTTCTGGTAGCTCTGATGCAGTTCCTTGATTTTAGCTGAACATTGCAGTGTTTCCCACTCATAGCCCTTCTCTGCCATGGCACAAGAGATCTGGCTGTAGGTATCAAAGTTCCTGTGGCTAGATCCCAGCTGGAAGTGCATGGTAGACTGCCTTGAAATGTTAATCAGGGCCAGCAGCTCTGCTGTGCTCCGAACAGAAGATGTTGTTTGCTGCGTGAAGCCATGATGGTGAGGGCCGTCCCTAGGGGAGGTATGGGGCTAGAGGCCAATCAGCCTCTGCGCCCCACCCCCTGCACTGGGGAGGCAAGGAGGGCTGGCCCAGAGGCTGGGCCCCACAGTACCACCCCTCCCCTGAGCCAGCCACTTGCACCCTGGGGGCAAAGCGGGCTGGCCCAGAGGCTGGGCTCCGTTCTCCTGCCCCGCCTCTGGGCCAGCTGTTCTGCCTGGGGAGCGGGGAGGACTGGCCCAGGGCAGAGACTGGGTTCCACTTTTGCATCCCCACCCCACCGCCTTTGGCTTCACAACGAAGGCAGTGGGACAGGGGTGGAGAACAGTGCAGCCATGGGGGGGCAGCAGGGTGTGCCCCACACCGCCTTGCTCACAACAGGGACAACGTGGGGCTCACAGAACCACAGGGCCAGGGGCGACTGCTCTTCTTGCCCTCCCCCACCGCAAGGACACCTCTTATCATGGTCACCTGAGAAACTGAGATGCAAGCTTTCCATGTTGATCAAGGAGGAAATGGAATAACAATTGCAAAAAAAAACAAGGAGTCCTGTGGCACTTTAAGACTAACAGATTTATTTTTTGCATGAGATTTCGTGGGATAAAATCCTCAGGAAGTGGGATCTTCTCCCATGAAAGCTCATGCAAAAAATAAATCTGTTAGTCCTAACGTGCCACATGACTCCTTGTTTTTTTTGCTGGATTAGACTAACATGGCTATCCCTTTGGAATTTGGGGCTATCCCCTTAACAATTTCAAAATGTCCTGTGTACTTCCAGGTGGAGGGGCAAGTGGATGGAAAGCAGTGGCGTGAAAATGGATTTCCAGAGTGGTCAGGATTCGCATTATGGGACATTTCCAGAGGCTGTTTAGCACAATAATAACATACAGCAGTGTCTACACTGATGCTTTGTTACTAAAAGTTTGTCACAAAAAGCTCTACACCTCTCATCAAGATGGTTTTATTTTGCTGACAAAAGGGTCATTGCAGTGTGTATACCAGAATTGATTTGTCAATACAAGCTGCCTTTTGTTGACAGAAGTGTCTAGTGTAGAACAGGCCTACGTATCTCTCACGTCCTGCAGTGAGTTTACAGCTATCACAGTTTAAATATTTGTGGTGTCAGATTAACAGGATTAGGCCAGCATTAAGAGGGTTAACCCATCTTTTACGCATAACAACCTCCTCAGACAAACAATAACATCAACAAAGGGAGCCATGAACACCTTCACCCAGGGGTTAAAGTATAATTTGGCAGGCTCTGGAACCCTCCTAATCGGGTGGACCCCCTTCCCGCACCTGCACCCCACCTCCTGCCCCCCAAATGCCTTCCCCCACCCCAGCTCCTGCCACCATCCCAGCTACTGCTCCCAATATCCATTCCCCTGTCCCAAAATCCACCCCCAGCCCCCAATACCCACTCCTAAAATCCACCCTCTGCCCCCACTACCCACCCCTAACTCAGGCTCCCCCAATACCCCACTCCCAGTATGAGCTAGGCCATCCCAGTACTTACCGGCAGCTGCACACTGGGCCAGGAGACAATGCAGCCTGCGGGCTGTGCTTGGAGGCTTCTGCGTCCAAACTCAGTCTGCACATGCACAGGAGAACGAGGTATGCCCCCTCTGCTCTCCCCTGACTGCCAGAAGATGGCAGAACACAATTCAGGGGCCTGCTATTGCTTAGGAGCCCAGCATTCGGGCCCCTAAAAATAGAAAATGCAACCAGAACACTGTGTTCTGAGGCCCGCTATTTTTAAATGGTGGGCCCTGGAACACAGTGTTCTGGCTCCATTTTCTATTGTCGGGGGCCCGGAACGCTGAGCCCCTAAAAATAGTAGGCCCTGGAATGGTGTTCTCCCACGTTCTGGCCCACTTTAACCTGTCTCCACCTTAGTCAGTTCATGGTCATGGAACCTTCAAAGCCAAGCTACCAGAATTTCAGTGCTGACTTGATTAAGCACAGGAAATTAAGCTTTTTCACTGCTTGAAATAGAAGGCAAATAAATAAAACAGGGAAATTAAGTGCAAACAACTCAATAACTGATGCAAAGTTAAGGTGAAAAATAAATTTTAAATTCCTCAGCCAATGCAGAAGCTAAAATATCTCTAGATTCATACATAACTCAGCCAAACAGAAAGCCCTGGGTTCAAGCCCCAGGGGGGGTGGACTTGATGATCTTATGAGGTCCCTTCCAAGCCTATGATTTGATTTTATTCTATTCTATTCTATTCAAACCTCAGCATTTTTCCATCTGATGCCTCTGAGTGTCACATTAAACAGGGCCAATGACTAGTCAGCCACAGAAATTGGCTGGAACATTCATGATATTAGTCTGCATTATACAGAGCTCACAAACCATTTCCTTCCACTCTGTTCCTCTTAGCCTTATTGGTGACCAATGATTCGTTTGCATCTACTGCATTCTTCTCTTTGTTAGTTATATGTTTTGTGGTATTCCCCCAGGAGTCCCAGCCATGGGCTGGAACCCCATGGTGCTCAGTGCAGTGCAAACATAGGCCAGAGGGTCACTGCCCCAGAGAGTCTGCATCTACCTCTAGAATGTGTGACCTGTTTGCTTTATGGTTGAGAAAATTCCCAGAGCTCCTGCCTTCTTAGGGAGCTGCCAAATCACAGTGTTGTGACAGTAGGGAACCAGAGGCATTGTAGATCCAGACTCAGATATACCAAAGGGCATAATCCTCAGAAAGGAGGTGATGTCCAGCCCAAAGAGTGAGAACCATCCTTTTGTTTAGCAGATTACAAAGAGGTTTAGCGGTGAATGACATAGATCTGGTGTATCTGAACACTGATCAAGAGACCCATCATGTCATAGGGAGGATTAAAAAGTCATGGCCCTGTGGACAATCTCACTGTATCTGGTTGCTACAGTGCAGGTGGAATTTACTTGGAGATGTGTTTAATTGATCAGGCTTTTTTCTGGCATAGTGAGGTCACATTCGAGCTGTTTGACTCTTCATGCTCCAGCTGCCCTGGAAGGCAAAATGCCTAACAAGACAGCAGATTTGATGTCTGCTGGCATTTCATCCCACCATCAACAGTTGCCCTTGTTTACATGCCAGCTCTGCACTGGCTCTAAGGGTCTGTTTGCCTGGTGGAGCACATTCCTTAAGTGAACTTGCAAGGCAGTTTCTCTTCCCTACACCCTAATCAGATTCTGAAACCAGATATCCCAGGCTGGGGCTGTGTGTCACCTCCCTGGTTGCAACAAGGAAAGTCTCCTTTCAAGAGGGCACAGCATAACCAGTGCCTGACCTGGGTGCTCTGTAACAATGACTTGTAGATTGAAAGGCATGAATGAGGATATTGGAAGGATCCTGACCTTCTGCATTTGTATAGGAGAATCAGCAATGATTTCCCTGCAAGAGAAGGCCATGGGGCATTTGTGCTTTTCATTTGCTGTAGCAGACCTACCAGCATCGAAGAGTGTGACTTCATCTTCCTCTGCAATAGATGATGATTCTGCTCCTGCTGAGTCTCCTTGGCATGGAGGGCCAGATTTCCAAACCACTGCTTTTCAGGTGTGGCAGTACTTGGCTTCTCTCAAAATCTGGCTTGAAGTGTCACGATGAGATACTTCAAGGTGCCGAGCCTATTGAAAATATAGCCCCAGCTGTCAGCACTTAGCACATGGGAATCTGGCCCTGAGTCTGTGAAGTAATGTCCACAGTTTGCATTTGGCCATGTCCTCTCCACTATAAGCTGCTGCTTCCGATTTTGAAAGAAAGCAATTTGTGAATGCTTTGATTTTTCCTTGTGGTCCTAAGCCATACTATAGAATTTCCCTGCACCATCATACATCGAATCAGGGCATATTTTCCAAATCCTGCATCTAGAAAGGAACCACTTTTTCAAAAAATTAGCAAATTACGTCCATAAAGAGTAACTGAGGATGAGATTTTGCACATGAATTAGTTCACTCCACCTCCAATGAGAACAATTTTGGTAATCACAGAGATCAATGGGTGGCAGCTGTGGGCAAATGCTGCTGGTGTGTATATATTTAATATGGTTGCTAAGGGTAATTGAAAGCATTAAGGGGCTCCCCTAGTTTCAATGGATTTGAGCAAACATAACTGAAATGGACATTTTTTTCTCTTGTCCACAACACAGTTGCTAATCACTTAATGATTAAACTGACAGGTGCATTATTTGAATTCAATGAGGGTTTTGTGAAAAGACAGACACTGCAATCTGACAGTAATAGAACTCAGCCCCCAAATAGAACAAACTCACTTGGGACGTGCTTAGGTCACCACTGGTTACATTTCATACCAGCAAGGAATGAGCAAGCCAATGTCTAACTCCTACGTTAGATGAGAGAAACTCTGCAAGTCTGGGTGGACTGTCTCATTCATTCAGCAGATAAGACTGGGATTATTTCCGACGTTTGGATACCCTGTTATAGTTCACTTCTAAGGATTTCATCACTCACTGCCCAAAAAAGCCATTGCTGCCTGTTAAGACATAACAAGGGTCATGCTGTCTAGAGGTCTTGAGGCCATGAGGCATTTTTGAGCCTGCTGTCTGCAAACAGTGGTGTGTACATGTGGGTGTGTGTATTGGTGAATCTGGGATTAACTGATCTGGGTCAATTGATAAGGGTCAGCAGATGTCCAAGTGACTCTTTGACAATGTTCGACAATATACATACACATCAGCCAGTCCCTCCCAGACTAATTAGAAAAAACACATCATAAATAATCATGATATGCTAGGAAAGCATATTTTAAGAACATGTGACTCCTTTGGAAAAAGGTTATAAATACTATGGAATAGCACATGCCACACAGAGACATCCCAATTAACATCTGAAGAGTGACTTTAGAACCAGTCAGGGTAGCCAACACCCTACCACAAGGGATCATTAAATAGATCAAGTACTCAAGAAGAAGAAGGAGAGTCAAGGTAGCCAAGACCCCACTACAGGGCATGCAGAAAACAGACCAAGAACATAAAGGAACCACGAGAAGGAAGGAAACAGTCTCCATCTAGAATTGGTAGCTATCTCCCTTTGTTTGCTAATCAGGATACTATGTGAAGCCAGCACAGTTAGTGAAGATTTATGCTTAGGGAATTAAGGCTTACTGAGAAGAGGCACCGTATGGTCTTTTCTGTCTGTCTGTGATGCCTGCTTTCCAGTAAATAGCTTTACACTGAAGATATTGAATCTTTGTCTTCACTGGTACAGTTTTTGGGTGCCCAGTTATGGTACATAAATAGATCTGAACTGATCCCTGGCCGAACGGCAATGCTTGCACATAGATTATTACAGCAGTGTGGAAGATGTGAACACAGGGTGTGTTTGTCTTACAAAGAGACTGGGCACAGCCTACCCAAGAGCCCAGGGCAAAGTGCACTATTCCACATGCATCCGTCTCCATGTTGTTGGCCCACCTGATGTGATGAGTTTGTGGCCCCACCATTCCCTGATCTGTTGTCACTCCTTTGAAGAGGCTTAGTCCCCGTGGTGCTAGGACAGAGTAGTTCCTACACCCACTCAGATGCAGTGATTGCAGTGATATTGGACCACGGTGAGAGATGCCTGCCTTTGGATGGTTCTTCCCCCTGCAGCCTGCACTATGTGATGCATAAGCACAGGGGTTGGACATGATCTATCCCTGAATCTTCCTTCAGAAATCAATCCCCCTGGTTCTGGCATCTTCCCTGAACTTCCTTCAATTTGTCAATATCTTTCTGGCAACCAAGACCAGGAGTGAAGTTCAGTGGTCCCAAAGCAGATGCACCAGAGCTGTTCCAAGAAGAGCTGCCATCTCACTGACCCTGAATAGATGCCTTTGCCCCGCACTAACCCAACTCTTTCCCCACATTGCTGACGTAGCAATCTAATCTACAGCTAATGAATACAGCTCAGCATTTATATGCCACTCATCACCCTGGCATTTGCGTGCTGGTCACCTTGCCTCCTCCTACTTGGTAGCATCTGTTATAGCAGACTGTCTGCTCTGATGGTGCTGCAAAGCAAACCCTTTGGGGACAGAAACAAAACAGAGGTATCTCAGCCCTGCCCCTGACCATCCCAGCTGCTATAACCCTTAACAATGCATTCAGGCTACCTTAAACAGGCTGAAAAGATTGTGGATCTTTGACCCTGCCCAGTCTCATTACTGCTTAGCACATCCCTGCCACAGCTGGGCCTGTAACTGTGTTTTGTTTCTTCTGATCCTACAACAGGTGGGCTGTGCTGGCTGACTGTGGAGGGCAGCATTTTAGCATGGACCATGAAGGACCATTTTAATTCCTGTATGAAGGGATGCAGCCTGGGATTATATCTTATATGACTGAAAGAGGAACAATAATAGAAGAGAAATTTTGGGGGGAAAACTAGATAAAGGGAACACAGAGTAGCCATTTACAGGTGTGCTCCAGATCAGAGACATTTTCCAAAGTGACTAATCTAAGTAGGGGCAGATTAAGAGGCCTCAGGGCCCTGACCGCCGGTACTCCAGCTCCCCACCAGTAGGGCCCCCTACCTTGGGGCCCAGGCCTCCACTGATGCCCCTCCCTCCAGCCTAGGGCCCCATTCCATGTGGACCATCATGGGGAGACAGGCCTGGGGCCAGAGGTCACTCCCGCTCAAGCCCCACTCTGGTCAGTCTGCCCCTGGAGGCAGGACCAGCTGACATGCAGCAAAGCCCCCTGTGCAGCACCCCTAGGGCCAAGGGCCCTGGAAGTCTGTGCCAGAGCAGAGGCTGCATGATGTGCCAGCCATCTCTGCCTCATGCATAGTGAGCAGGTGCTGGCCCACCCCACCCCTGGGAGTGGACCAGCCAGCCCAGGGGTGGGGTAGTAGTGCGGAGCCTGGCCTCCAGCCAAGGACAGCTCCATCCTTCCCAGCACCAGCAGAGTGGAGAGCCCCCATGATATGGGGGCCCCTGGGCACAGGCTCCGTAGGCCTGTGTGGTAATCTGTCCCTGAATCTAAGTTTAAGTTCCATTTTTACAAGTGACTGAGGCAGTTAGCAGCCTAAATCCCCCTGGTTCTCAGCTAAATCCCAAAGGAGGTCTACTCCTAATTACACCAGCATCAATTAGTAATAACACCGTTCAAGTCAATGGGCTCACTCCAGGGAAAAGTAGATAGAAATGAGAGGAGAATCAGGCCCTCATTTAATAAACTATTGTGATCAATCAGCTGCTAGGCATCTTCTCATCCTAGAGACAGAGCGTCCCGACCTTTGTTTGACTCTTTCCATGTCTACAAGAGCGATTTTGCCCCATAAATGAAGCGTCCTTTGACATCTGTGATGATAATTTGTTAGCAGCGTGTTGCTGGTAGGACAGAGCTCTCTAAAGGTATCTGGGAGCAGATCAAACATCTCTATCAGTAGAATGGATTAGAAAGTGTTTCCAGAAATTATCTCAATCATTGTTAGTGGGTCTTTTTGGAAAATGATGCTTCCAGTCCTTCCTGAACACAGAAATGAAACTGTCTTCAAAGAGGTGGCAGCAAGCCAGAAACCCCAGGTATTGTGACAATATATAAATGATCATGTAAAAATACCTGTGCAAACAAAACCTACTTTCTGGTGCACCTGCTGCTTCTGTTCTGCGAGGGCGGCTGGCAGCACCTGAAATAGAGCTGGCATTTGTAAATAAGTAATGAGTCCTCTAAAGGTGATCTTTCTTTCCTGGCCTACAGTGTGTCAAAAGCAAAACACTTTCCCTAAATCAATTTCTATTCTTTTTTTGATTTTTGCCCTGCTCAGACAGCAAGGCCCATCCAACTGTCTCTCCAGAGACAAAGCCCCAGTCAAAGCCAAAAAAGCTACGTTGTTTTTTTGCTTTCTCCCTTTTGTAACTGAGCCCCTCTGTGCCAAGTCTCCAGTTCCTTGAGAGTTGGAGTGAAGTTTCCCATGCTTTGTAGCCAACAGACACAGACAAAAGGTGATGCAGAGCAGCTCTGCCCCATGAGGCATTATCCCTTCAGTACAATCCCTCCTTGAGTGGCTGGTACAAAAAGAGATTGCAAAACTGCACCCACATTTAGGTATGCTTTGGGGCAACCTGTGTCTTTGAACCGTTGTTCTCATTGGGTATGTCTACATTATGGATTTAAGTCCACTTAAAGCCCTTTAAGTCAACTTAAACAAAGCCCACTCTATATTTAGAAATTATTAAGTTGACTTAAGTGGTTGGTTATGTAAGGCAGGTTTTGAAGCTGTGCCTAACAGTTTCTGAGGGGGGACAACTAATCTGCATGGGTTTTGTATTTGCATGAGCACAAAGAACATATTTGCATAGCCATACTATGGGTGCAGCGCAATATGGGTAATGGTATTTGGGTTGATCTGATCACAAATCTATCAATATCTGTAATTCTACTGAAGAGAAACATGAGATACTATCTTTTGTAATATAGTACTCTCTTGCTTAATCAAACTCTGGTTAGGTTAGTTAAAGGGTAGAAGCTACACTTAGCCTAAAGAAATTTGTAAGAGAAGCCACTGCCTGTTTCAGCCTGAAAAAGTTAAGATGGGGTGGGGGTTGTATAGTTCAGTCTGGAGCTCTGTTTGAGGCATCTGCCTCACCCCCTGGCCCTAGTGTCAAATGATAGATCTGGCTAGGCTTCTTATGAGGCATTTCTTTGTTATTTCAGTGGAAGAAGCTGTTTGCAGCTAGTTGAGGTTTAAGAGCTGAAATCATTAAGAGAGGAAAAATCCTGTGTCTGAGCTGAATCACTGAAGAGGAGCAGCACATGGAGTGAGTGACTGGTGGGTGGAGCCAGTGGCTGGTGAGAGCAGCCAGTGGTGGGTGGAGCTGGTGGACAGTGGGTGGAGCAGCAGCTAGTGAGAGCAGAGCTAGAGTGACCAGTGGGTAGCACTGGTGGACAACCAGTGTGAAATACATTCCGACACACCTTGGGTTTGTTGGAAACCTGTTTTGTTCTGATCCTCCAGATCACAGCTGAGTTTGTTATTGAGTTCACATGTGCTATTATGATGTATGAGATCATGTTGGGAACCAGTTTTGCACTGATTCTTCAGATCATTGCTGATTTTTGTTATTAGGCCTTTTACATTCCATTTTTATTACTATTAAAAGTTCTGTATACTACACTCAGACTTGTGCTTGTGAGTGGGGAAGCATTACCCCTTTAGGGTGCTCAGGGAATAGTGCATGGTTTCCCAAAAAGCTAGGTGGGGGCTCGAGCCTGTTGGTGATGTAACATTATTTGGACACCCCTAGATATAGAAACTGGCCCTTGTTCTGCGAGCTCGCCCCAGCAGAAGGGTTACACTTAAGTCAATACCTCCCACTAGTTAAGCTGACTTAACTTTTTAGTTGACTTTATTAAGTCAACTTAAGCTAATGTAGCCCAGAGTTGGCTTAAGTCGACTTAATTGGCCTCCTAGCTATCTGAAACATGGGGATGGGGGCTGGAGAGAAGACACAACACAGCTGGGAGCGTCTCCAGCTGCGTGCAACACAACAAACCCCCCCCCCCCCATGTCTTAGCCCCAGCCCTCCAGCCCTGCATCCTAGCACTACAACCACGTTGCCTTCCCCTGACCTGATCCGGCATGTCTCCTCTTCTCCAGCCTGACCCCACTTCTCTCCCCTTCTCAACCCGACCCTGTGTGTCTCCCCTTCTTCAGCCCAATCCCATGTGTTACACTGAAAGAGTCTTTAGTCCTCAGTTGCAAGGAAGGTGACTCTGTCTTGTTGCAATGTTTTTTTCCCCTCCAATTGTTTGCAGCTGTCTCTGATGATTTTCCATGGAAAATCTTGGGATGGGATGAGGCTAGACAACTGAGCCATGCATTACATCACTGGCTCATTACATCAAAGGAAAGGGTAACAAATCCCTCCTGCTGGAATAAGCCATCATCACTAAGACATATTATCCCCCTGTGAGTACTTTTTCTAGAAGTTGATGAAGCCCACTTTCAATATATATATATTATTTCTTAAATCTTATCCATTTCTACATCTAACAATGATTATGGAGCATGAAAAATTATGAGCTTTCTTTCAATAAGTAAGATGGTTCTCTGTTTGTGTGTTCTGGAAATGTGATAAAGACAGGTAACAAAAACTGTGAGGTTTAGAAGACATTAGAGGCAAGATAGGCAGCAAGTGTCATTATCTCACCTCTGTTTAGTAAATTAATACAACTACAGAGTTGCAGTTTAACATTTTTATTAAAGGTCCTACGAAAAGACAACATCTATGCATTTGTTGCTATTTCTTTTAGATTACATCGTGTGGAAGCAAGATTAAATTGTGACTATGGATTCTTCTCCCATTACAATAGGTAATTTGACTTCACCTTCCTCTATGTGCTGTTTCCCAGTATTTGAATCTTAAAAACTGCGGTGCCCTGCCCCTGCGCTGGCAGTTGCCCTGCAGCACCTGGTCCAGAGCCAGAGGAGTCTGGGCAATGCGTGGAGAGTGTGAAGTGCTGTGCTGGCATAGTGCTGGGGCACTTCAGGTTCCCTAACCCCTCTGGGCTCCCTATTGCCACACACAGTATGCAGGGTACTGTAGTCACTTACTTCCTGTAGCAAAGGAGTGGCTGGGAGAGAGGGGCACTTCTGCTGTGGTGCACTGTGGGCCAGCTATTCACAATGCATCACCCCTAGTGCAACCTAGCAGCTGCCACTATGGACATGGGCTGTATTCTGGCATTTTGAGTGTAGACACTCTAAATCAGCTTAATAAGGCCTACTTTAAGCCAGTTTAAAGTAGACTTTATTAAGCCAGCTTAACTGAGCCCAGTAGTATAGACATAGCCAACCAGTGGTACATGTACCTCTGGCAGTATGTCAAGGTCTTCCCATGCATACATCAGCTCCTCTAGAAATTTGCCAACTTTTACAATAGGTTACATAAAAAGCACTAATGAGATCAGTACAAACTAAAATGTCATACAATGACTTTTTTACACCATTCTATGTACTGTATGCTGCAATGAAAGTCCAATATTGATGGTCCAACTGATTTATTTCATACTTACATGCTAAAATGAGAATATCAGCCATTTCTCAGTAATAGTGGGATGTGTTTTTATGTCTGATTTTGTAACCATGTTGTTTTTAAATGAGGCAAAATTTGGGGTAGACAAGACACATCAAACTCCTGAAAGGGAAATAGTCATCTGGAAAGGTTGAGATTCACTGTCCTTGGGGATTCCTGGAGGGGGCTGTCCCTGAGCTCTCATGAACACAAAGGCTGTAACAGACACTGTACAGGGTGCACGGTCCTTCAGGAGGCATAGCTCCATTTCTAAGTGTCTCCCCACCTTTCTGGGCAGACCCCTGCTTCAATGCCTGCAGATGCTGAAAAGGCTGTGGGGCTACTGGGTCAGGCTTCTGGGACACCTTAGTCTAAGAAGAAGCTTCTGCCCATTTTTTTGTGGTTAGGAAAATCATTCCTCATAGGAATAGACTCTAAGCCAGGGCATGGGCCCTAGTCTTGCATGGAGACAGAGGCCTAGTGGGAGCCTGGTCTACCTCTCTGACTGTGCCAAGCCACCAACTTCAGACAGTCCACAGCCCCACCTGGGGAAAAGTCACTAAATGCCCTTTGCCTTTGCTCCATTATGGCACTGTGCAGCTGTCACTCAAGACACCTATGTGTCCTAGCAAGGCATACTGCTGCAGGCTCTCAAAGATATTCCATGCAGCCCAGTCCCTGGGGAGAACAGCCACAGCAGCACTGGTGCCATCCCCAGCCCCGTGCGGGCATCTGATGGCAGTGCCAACATAGGAGCCAAAGGAGGGGTGATTGTGGGGAATGGACTGCTCTCCAGGGGAACAGCCTGTGATCCATTATCCAGAGGTAGGCTCCCTGGTTCAGGAAGAACACACCCCTGGATATTCCTTCTCTTGATATGTGTCACTATAGAGAGGTTGCAATGCTGGCAGAATAGGCACCAACTCATGCTAAGGCCTCACTGAACACCGACAAATTCCTAGCTGGAAACTGGTCTGGCTGCTTGTGCATCAGAGCTGTTAACCTAGGCTTTAGACTTGTATCAGTGTGTTCAGACTTTATGAAAAGCATGTAAGTTACTGCTGGTATTTATCTCACCCAGGACATCGTTATCCCATGCTAGAATCTCATGCGTAAGAGTTGGCTCTGTAGCTGTGTAACTGATGAACAAAAGAGAAACATTACCATGGGTGACATGTGCAAGGAACGCCATCTCCTCTTAATAAAACAGGGCCCAAAGACACATACAAGCCCCTGTGGAACATCCGTGGACAAGAGACTTTGTAAATTGCTCTCTGCACCCCCACGAAGTGAAGATGTGCATGAGCACTCATCCCATCAGTCTGGACAGTTGGGTTGGGGGGATATAAAATTCCTTGTCAAGAAGCAATTGTTCTCTTTATGCTGCTTGAACTCTCAGGGGTGAAGACTCTAAGCATAAACAAGCATTCCCCGGTACTTGGTCTGTGTTAGCTCTAAAGGACAGATAGAAGCTTCTGTGACAGGAAGTCTCTACAAACCTTTTGAAACCAAAAGTGGAACTTGTTTGTGGCTGTGGGGGGTAGCTGCTTTAACCTTCTAAATAACTCCTATTTCTTTTCTCTACTTACTAAATCTTGAATTAGTTTATTATAGGATGTCTAGAAGCGTTGTATTTGGGGAGATACCTAGGGTGCACCTGACCTGCAGTAAGTGACTGGTCCTTTGGGACTGGGAGTAACCTGAATATTATTGTGATTTTTGTACTTGGGGACAACCTATCATAAAGCATTGTTTGTGACACCATGTTAAGGCTGCTGTAGAATGCAAGGACTTTGCCCTTGATTATCTGTGAATGCTATACTTAGATTTCCCCAATGAGGGGGGGGTGACCTGTCTGTGCATTGGGTAGCCCCCCTGAAAATGCCAAGGTCAAGACAAGCTACAAAAGGAAAACAGTTTCTGGGCAACACTGAAGTTAGACTACCTGATCAGTCATAACAGTGTTCCTGGTTATCAAGAAGCCACAAGAAAAAAATACATAACCCCCTCTATTGCATTTCAGTCTCTGGCTCCTAATCAACAACTAGGTCCAGTAAAGAGGTATGTTATTTAAAACTCTATTCACTTTACCAAAATTTTCGCCTGATCCCGTCAGACAGACAGACAGACACATTACCAAATCAATATTAATTTAGCTCTTACCCAAAATACCTTACTGCCAGTCAATCCTTTAGTAACTAAAACTAAAGGTTTATTATAAAAGGAAAGAAATTATGTGAGAGATGTTAAGTGGTCAAAGCAATCAGATACATACAAATGACTTCAAAGGCCATATCTATCAGACTCTTAAACTAGTACATTTCCTAAGGTGTACATCCAACTCCTGGATGGATCTGAGTCCTGTGTTTCACAGCTTTGTATGTAAAGTGGTCAATCCAGGGAAGGTAGGGAAGTCGCAATGAAGACAAGATGGAGATGGTGCAGCTGCATTTTGTAGTTTCTGCCATGAGGCTTGTACATCCTTCGTCCCATACAGCCACACAGCATATTGCAAGGAAAAGCTTGAGTCCATAATCATGTTCTTACATGTCCTGGACGGTGATGACTCATGAGGTGTAGCTCTGGCTTCTCTCCCTGGACTCACTGTAAAGGTGATGGCCCTCAAAGAGCTTCCAATGCTGACACCATCCTGCCTTTCAGATGATTTATTATTTCTGTTATTGTAGCACCTTGGAGTCCCAGTCATGGATCGGGAGCCCATTGTGCAAGGTGCTGTACATCCAGGACAAGAAGACGGTCCATGTCCCAAAGAGAACATTTCTTTAGATGAACTCTGTCACATGAGAGAGACTACAGGCTGCTGTTAATTGCCTACTGTTAAATATTGCAAAGCATCCAACGTCTAAAAGGCAGAATTGGAGATGCATACAGTGGGTTTTGAGGAGGTGCCATGAACCCCCATTACAGATGAAGATTGTTCTGCTTCTCATTGGCCAGCTGTCAGCAGCCACTATTTCAGAGCCTCATTGGCTTGCTGACCAGAGGCCACTTATGGTTCTCTGAACACTTCCAGTTTTAGTAGCCTCTTCAGCTGCTTAAGAAGTTGCATTTGGTACTCCTGGACTTTCACTGGGCCTAGCATGATGCAAACATGCATCCACACATCAAGGACTGTACACCATCCTTACTAAGTAAGCATGGCCCTGGCCCAATATAGTCAGATTTACAATAGGCAACAGATTGAATATCCCCTGTGTTGATAGTGCAGCATTCCCTGTAAGTAACATGGACCAACTACAGAGACTTGCAGATTCTCCACCAGAAAGTTGTTAGCTGAATTGGCTTCTACATCAGTGCTCTTGAATTGAAAGTCATTAAAGTTTGTAATCTTGAAAAGGCTAATGTGTTCCAAAAAAGGGAGCTGCTTAATTTGTCTGGGAGCCAAACAGCAATGAAGGAAGCCTGAGGGGAGAGCAAATATTTAATTCCACCATCTGGCAAAGCTACAAGCCGAGTCTCAATACAAAATGGAAGAGAGGAAAGAGATTTGCAGGTAATGAATTGCAAGCCACCAATTTCTCCCTAGGGGGTCTCTGAATGTGCCAACCTGAGAGTTACCAGAAAAGTTTATAATGAGGTGTTTGGTGCCTAGGTCCACTGCCAGCCATCACTGTAAATCAGTGATGTGTCATTTAATTTAGGGCTATCTCAGCTGAGCTGTTCTCATGGTAGTGAAAAAAGAGGCTATATAACAGATACAAAGAAATTCTCACCCCACGCCCCCACTGTCACAGGGGGAATCTACAGGGCAGTGAATACCAGCTGGCAATGTATTTAGTTGAAGTTTGGGAGTTTCATTCCCAGGGCCAATCAAGCCTAGCCCATTCATCCCTACGTGCATCTGTGTGTATCCATCAATCATCAGAGGTGGCAGAGACCAGGCTGGCTAGACCTCATATGTGAATCCCAGTTAATAAACCCTGTGAGACACTCTCTGTCCAGGAGAAATAATCTGCATTTAGATGGTACTTAGATTCTATAGTGATGGGTTTCCTAAACATCAGAGGTAGGCAGACAAAAAGATTCTGAGAGATACCAAGGTCCTTCCCAGGCGTTGTAAACTAGAATTTACACCAGTGAAACCTTGTGTAAACAGCTGTCCAATCAACATAACTACTGCCGCTAATTTAGGTGGTTTTATTATATTATTATGTCTCTTCTACCAACATAATGTGGCTACACAGGACCTCCACAGCAGTGCAGCTTTACCAATGTGGCTGCACTGCTGTAAATTTTAAGCTTCAACTAGCCATCAGACATCATGCTAACAGCTATAGTATGGGAGCTTAGACAGACAGATTTCTGAGAATGTTAGTTTCCTGGTTGAGCAGAACATTGGGAATCCTTCAGAGATCACTGTTATATGCAGATATAGCATAAAATTAGCAAAAGTGCACCAGTGGCTTAGTCATTCACACCTCTCTGGCTTTCAGGGAGACCGAGGCTCCAGCTCTTAACTGCCTAAAACATTTTCAAAAATTGGACTTAGACTCTGGAAACTAAAGAGCATGGAATATATGAGCAACATTTTCAAAAATGCCTGAGTGACTTAGGAGCCTATCTTGCTCCATCTATGCTGCTCCCAATACCAATGTCAGCAGAAACCCATCAACCATTACAAAAGGATTCTTTAGCTGATTTCCTAACCACCAGCCATTGGTGGCAGGGCAGGAGGGGACACCACATCAGGAAGCATCCTGGTGTCCCCTGGAAATCTACCACACTGTTTACATTAGCTGAGTAATAAATAATGATGATTGCCTATAACACAGGAGCTTTGGAGTCCAGGGCTGAGAACAAGTGACAAAACAAGCACCTACCGCTGAGCACCCTTTCATGAGGGAACTGCAGAAATGCTCAGGTCTTGTCCTAGCTCATCTGCAGCTGGAGGGGAAAGGAAGAGCAGGAGGAAGTTTAAAAGGGGAGAAAAACATTTTCAAAGGTAAACAATCAATTTAAAAAGGAAAACAGAAAGAAAAAAAGGCCATTTGGACAACACTGTGTGCTATGAGAACACACCTTGTCTGCCAGCCTGCAACCTTCCAGTCCCTACATTGCATTATTTCCAGTGAACAAATTAAATTAATAAATGACTTAGCCTACAACACTGAACAGGGCCTGTCAGCACTCAATAGTCATCATGGGGCAAAAATCAGCAGACACAGTTTAAGGTCTTAAAGAACAGAAAATCCAATCGTATTATGGGATTAACATTTTCTGTCAGTATGGAAGCAAGGACAATAAAATTGTTGGTTTAGCTGAGTGCACTTAAACCCTGCATATTTAACACAGGTCAGGCAAACAATACGATCCCCAGTGTGCTGTTGCAACCTTCCTCTGTGTCTACAATATCATAACCTAGATTGGGGATCAGCAACACAGGCTCAGTGAGCCACCTGTAGCTCCCTGAGCATCCCCTTCTGGTTCCCTGGCAATCTTCTGCAGGGAACCAGGTGTTCTCCAAGGACTCCCAGCTGGCCCCAGCATTGGGGCTGAATAAGGGAGCTCCTGGCTGGTGCAGGCCTCCCACTTTTGGGGTGCTGGGGTCACCTCCACCATCTCACACAACTGCATGAGCTGGAAGTGGCCCAGTCACACCACGGCCCCTAGCACTGGTGAGGAGTGTGTGGGCAGCATGAGCTTCCTCCATCCCTCCTCAGCTGGCAAGACAGAGAAGTGCTGTACCGCCTACCCACAGCCATCAGTCCCTCCCAAGAGCAACCAGTGGAGAGCTGCAGCTTGCAGAGGTGGGGCCCTGGAATGGCCCACTCTGCAGAGTTCAGGCCTCTTTGACCCAGCTGCTCCAGGCCTGAACAGAGGCCACCTTGCCTCAGGGTCTGAATTGGGCCCATTCAGCCCTGGGGTGGCCGGGTCGAAGTGGCCTGAACTCCGTGGAGCAGGCCATTCCAGGGCCCCTCCTCCGCAAGCTGCAGCTCTCTGCCAACCACTCTTGGGAGTGGTGCCTGGCTGGAGGTAGGTTGGGCAGTGCTGCTCCGCCCCACCAGCAGAGGGACAGATGGAGGGAGCATGCACCACCCGCAACCCCCCCGCCAGTGCTAGGGGGCAGCACTGCAGCTCCTGGGCCTGCTTGGGCTCATGCGGTCGTGGTGGGAGGGTGGGGGAAATGGCTCTTCTGCTCTGTTGGGTTGCCAATTCCTGACCTAGATCTTACAGAGTTAGCTGCTCAATGAGGAAACCTAAAAATTGCACCAGTAGGTGGCTCTAGAGAGCACAGACAACATGGGATGGCCCAAACTCTATTTGAGTCAACCAGTGTCTTTCCATTGAATTCAATGGTCTTTAGATCAGGCCTCATTAGTAGGGCCCCCAGGATCCATCACTTTTCATATCAGACACATGAAGTGGTACTATAGCATCACCACAAATCTCAGCTCACTTCCCAAGACAGGGCGCAGCTTTCTTGGAAGCACTTAGTTGCATTACCAGCCCACTGTGCTGATGCTGATCTCTGCTCTGGGCCCTTGCCTGACATAGCACACAAGGAAGTACTGCTCACACCAGTGGTTTCCAAACTTTTCTCGGCTGTGGCACACCTTGATACCTTTAATTATTTTGAGGCACACCACCATATAGTCTCTAAATGAACTCATGAATATTCATGATCCAATCCAGAACTCTGAGAAGTTTTTCAAAAAAATTCCATGGCACATCTGCTGACACCTGATGGCACATCCGTGTGCTATGGCACATTGGCTGGGAAATACTGGCTTACACCGCAGCTCAGAGATGCAGAGACTCAATGTGAGCTTCTGAGGAGACAGGACAGGTCTGGAACCCATGTCTGTGCAGAACAGAACAGCTGATGCCTCTGTGCTGCATCCCAGGAGCCATGGTAGAGCCACATGCATGACTGCATTGGCCCTGTGAAGATAAAATACCACAGGCATTACCACCTCAGAAGTCCAGACTGGCAGCTTCCCTTATGGTTCCAATTGGTCCTTGCACCTTATTTAAGCCCAGGAAGAGTTCCAGGAAGCGTCCATGCAACAAGGTGGACCCCTTCCCCATAGTATTGACAAAACACTGACCTTGCACACAGGCTCCTGACCACCGCTCTGATGCCTGGTTCTTGACTACAGAAGATGTGACTCTTGTCTCTGACCCTTAACTCCTGACTCTGGCTCTGAACTTTGGTGCTGGTCCTGGCCTCTGAACACCACCACTCTGACTATCCAAGCCCTGTTTGTGACCAATTGCACAAACCACACACCTAACCCCACAGTGGAACTAGCCCAGCGCAGAAATGGAAGCATCAGGCTTACCACTCTCCAGTGCTGAAACTGCCCTGTGGCAGCTCAGACAGGGACAGAGTCCAGTCACCTTGCATGCTGTGGGTTCTCATTGATTCACCTCAGACACTGCATGGACTGAGGCAACCCAGCTTTATGTGTTTCAATGGGAGCTCCTGGAAGAGGTCAAGGGCATTGAACCAAGTAAAAAAACAACAAGCAGTTGTGTGGCACTTTAAGACTAACATTTATTTTTTGCATGAGCTTTCGTGGGAGAAGATCCCACTTCCTCAGATGCTTCGAAGATGGGTGAACTTACAGAAAGGAATGAAACTAAATGCAAGGGAGTGTCAAACATAGGATCAGGTCATAAAGTAACAGCAAATCAGAGCAGTTTACAGGCTCAAACCATGGGAAGCCTGAAGTCAAATTACCCTTTGTAATGGGAAAAGAACCCATAGTCTCGACTGAGTCCTGCTTTCACAGAATTTAGCTTGCATATTAATTCGAGTTCAGCTGTTTCTCTTTGAAGTCTTGATGTCCCAGGTACATCTCTAACGAAAGTCATTAACAAATCCATCCTCAAGTGATTAGGAAGATGGAAGTGCTCAGCAACTGGTTTCTTTGTTCTTTGATTTCTGATATCAGCTCTGTGCTCATTCAGTCTCTTACGGAGCGATCGTCCTGTTTGTCCAATATAGAACTCGAATTAACATGCAAGCTAAATTCTGTGAAAGCAGGACTCAGTCGAAACTATGGGTTCTTTTCCCATTACAAAGGGTAATTTGACTTCAGGCTTCCCATGGTTTGAGCCTGTAAACTGCTCTGATTTGCTGTTACTTTATGACCTGATCCTATGTTTAACACCCCCTTGCATTTAGTTTCATTCCTTTCTGTAAGTTCACCCATCTTCGAAGCATCTGAGGAAGTGGGATCTTCTCCCACGAAAGCTCATGCAAAAAATAAATCTGTTAGTCTTGAAGTGCCACACAACTGCTTGTTGTTTTTTTACTGGACTAGACTAACACAGCTATCCCTTTTGAAATTGAACCAAGTGTCATCCAGGAACCGACATCCCTGAGCTCTCACCTCTGAGCTGCTCGATCATGCAAGATCTGCCCAGCTCTTTACCAAACTCGATCTTCAAGAGGTGTGTAATCTAGTATGATGTGGGGTAGAGTGAATGGAAGTCTGCCTTCTGGACTGCTATGCTCATTTTATATTTAGTGATGCCATTGGACTGACTAACACCCCATGACCATCTGGTGCTTACCATAGTTAACAACATGTTCAGGGACGTTTTGGACCAGCATAGTCATCCATCTTGCCTCTGTAGTCATCGTCTCAGAAAACCTTGGACAGCACACTCACCACATTAGAACCTGTCTGGAGACTAAAACAAGGATTTCTGTGGCAGTTAAAGACTAACAAATTTATTTTTTGCATGAGCTTTCATGGGAGAAAATCCCACTTCATCAGATGCTTTGAAGATGGGAGAACTAACGAAAATGCCTTTGTGCATCCAAGACCGGCAGTGTTTCTCAGGGTTTGCCAATTTCTATCAGCATTTATCTCAAAGTTTTCAGGGCCAACAGCAGTCCCGCCTGCCCTCCCCTCTAAAAACAGTAGGTTATCTGCTCTCTCAAACCTAGCAAATGCTCAAACAACTCAAAGTTGCTTTCATCATTGCTGCCACCCTGGGAAAGCCATACCCTAGTCAAATCTGTATTGTGGAAGCCAACATCTCTCCTTTCTCAGAGGCACAGTGCCCAGCAGCTATTGCAACTGTTCACGTAGTGCTCCAGAAAGCTCTCTGCCATAGAGTAACATTAGGAGTTCTTGGATTAGGAACTCCTGGTCCTCAAAGCCACTTTTGCAGAGTGATGTCAGTCCTGAAAGAGCTCAACAGCCAATAGAAGTTTATATGGATCACAAAATCCTTGAATACTATCGAAGGTCAAGGCACTGAACCGGAGACAACTCTGGTGGGCTGTATTCTTCTGCTTTGGCTTTTCCACAACTTACCACCTAGGAGCCAGGTTGATACACTGCCTCAAAATGGTGAGTGTTGCACAGACCAAGAAAAGCCTAGGTAGGAGCCACTCTGCATCCTGAAGCTCCCTGCCATCTCAAAGGCGGCCATTCCCCCGGTTAGTCCAAGGGAAGGCTACTGTTCCTGAAGCCCTAAGGGCACAGACCAAGCGGAAACTTCATGCAGGATGGAACAGTGCATGTGACTGGACACCCGTGTGTCCTGCTGGGAATTCCTGGAGAGAGGTGTGAAGTCTGTGACACAACGCACCTTAAAACCCATTGCCTGGCCACCCATTCTTCCTAGTGGCCTTTCTCTTGTAGATACACTCATTTTTGCAGCTGCAATGCCACTGTAGTTGAAAAAATGAACTCCTGAGCCCAAGATTGCAGGCTACAAATTCAGGGGGTGAGGAGTGAAGGTAGGGATAGGTATACAGCTAGCTTATGTTTGCGTCTTCAGAAGACAAAAATTGTGACTGCAAAGGAGCTCAGGTTCAGTCGACTGGCAGCTGGTCTGTGTGATGCTGCCTGGGTCTAGGGGACTGTTTAGGGTTATCTTTCATATTAATATTTCATATTTGCAATAATCCATGTGACATATCATGTTTGGTGTCAATAGAAAGGCTATAATCTGATAAGAATGATGATATGATTTATATATAGGTATCATGTCTGTATTAGAAATTAGGAATCTATTTGTTTTTATGTGTGTTCCAAGTGATTTGTTCTTAAAGAAATCTCAGAGTGGGCATCTGCAAAACTTTTGTTCCTCTTAATGGCCCCCATCAGCGGGGCTCCCAACTAGCTGCAGTAGGCCCTGAAGAAACCTGTTTGACCAGTTACCCAGACTGACCATGTGGCCCAAGTTCATTTTGATCTGGGAAGGACTCTGAGATAAGAGGCAGGGATGCATCTTCATTTTGTCTTTAGTCTTCAGTCTGCAACCTGCAAACAACACTCACCTCTGGAACTATCCTTCTGGGACTGAGCAAAGGACTAAGACCCACCCAGCTGCTGCTGCTGGGTACACACTGGAGGAGTGGGACTAACCTGCAAACTACAGGATCTTTGCTTTCTACAGACTCTAAATCATATGTACGTATGTGATCCACTTTGACCTTTTAACCTCTCTCAGATTTTGTTTGTCATCCTTTTACAATAAACCTTTAGTTATAGTTGCTAAAGGACTGGCTGGCAGCATGGTATTTTGGGCAAGATCCAAACCTATATTGTTCTTGGTGATGTGGCTGGCCTTTTAGGGTCAGGAGAACCGATTTTTTTAAGAGACCCCGTGGTTAGCGAGGACCATAGGAACTGATGTGCAGCAAGGGGGCTGTTTCTGTTTTGTTGTGCTTGGTGATGACCAGAGTGGGGAATCAGAAGCATGTTTTGTTGCTGACTGGGAGACTGGTTTAAGTACCACCCATCAGTGGTTTGGGCCTCTGGTTTTTGCAGCTTGCCCTGATTTTGGCAGATTCAGAAGGTTATCCCAGGAGGCGCGGGTCACAGTCTGTGTGTGTGCAGCAGCCAACAGACAGAGGGACCATCCATCTAAAGGAGTTCCATGTGTTTTCAATACCTGAGCATGCAAGAAAGTAGCAACTGCTTCCTTCCCCCTCCAAGCTCAGGATCTGTGCCGAGAGCAGGGGGTCAGCAACCCAAAAGATAAGAAGAGCCATTTTTAAAAACTCCTTCAATAATCAAGTGTTTTAAGAGCTGCAAAAGGTGTAGCCTCCTGGCAGAGGAAAGGGGGAGCTGAGCCAAGGGGCCTGGCTCAGGGACCCTGGGTGGTGAGGGAGCCCAGAGCCGCAAGGGAGGCAGCCAAAGAGTTGCATGTGTCTCCAGAGCCACAGGTTGCAGACTCCTGGCCTTGAGTCTTTCCCCAGTGCTGTCTCCCAGACACGTGGTAATGTTGGACACAGTCCGGCCTCTATCATGCAGTAAGGACATTCTTTTCTCCTGCTTAAGCAACCCCACAAGGATTCCTCAGAAGCTGTTTATCTATATGACTAGGGATAGTGATGGGTCTTCACCTTGTTTGATGGTGGCCTCTCTGAACTCACTGGGCTTTACATGGAATAAAAAAAAAAAAAAATTAAAGGATGATTTACTTGCCTTCCTTAAAATTTAACAAAAAAAGAAATTCACAATCTAGAGATATCTGGAGGTTAGAGGATGAGATATTAAGTGCCAGGACAAAACCAGCTGCATGTTCCTAACAATGCAAACACAGATGGCCCCCTCAAAGGGGTCTGGAGACACAGAAATTTTGCCTTTCCATTCAAGGGCAGATAGAATGGACAGGCAAGCTCAGACCCTGGATAGCAGGGGCCTGTCTTCATGTGGTAGGGAGCAGGGCTTGGCATGGGTTGAGTTTGAGGGAACATGGGGAGCATTGTTCCCCCAAATTTATGAGGCCTAACCAAATCAGCCACTCCATAAGAGGCTCATTCACCTTCATATCTACCAATATGATATATGCCATCATGTGCCAACAATGCCCCTCTGCTGCATACATTGGCCAAACTGGACAGTCTCTGTGCAAAAGAATAAATGGACAAAATCAGATGTCAAGAATGGTAACATTCAAAAACCAACTAACTTTTAGTTCAAATTAAAAAAAAAAAAAAAAGTCTTTTGAACTACTTAGTTAGGACTAATCAAGTCCGAACTAAGATTTCAGGTGTAGACTTAAGAGGAATGAACAGGTAGGAGACCTCAGAGACTCTGCCTTACTAGGCTGGATTGCCTTCATGCTCATAGATTTTAGCTCTTTACCCTTACACCTATTCCATGTCCCAATACCTATTTTGGTCGATCTCTCCTCACTTACAGTCCATTTCTTAGGATGTAATCAAGGGGTCCTGAGCTGGAGCACTCGCAGAGAAGCCAAGACCTAATAGGTCACAGAGCTGGCTCCTTACAGCATCTCATAGGCATTCAGGCTGCTTGTACAAGCAACTGGAAACAAAAAAGATAATCTCTGTTTGCCTCCCCTAGGCTACTGCTATGCAGAAGGAAAAGCAAAGGAGACTAAAGCCCTTGAAGGAGAAATTGCCAACAGGATCAGATCTGCCAGGGAAGTTGGGGTGAGAGGAACTGATCAAGGCAGGTGACCAACATATCTAAGGGACAGTGGACAGCAAAGCCAAGAGACTGGGCAAAGTGCTCTGGGAGAGAAGAAGAGCAAGTGGCAGAGTAGCCTGCACAGAAATCTGGTGAAAGAAGATGAAAACAGATGTAGGGAGGTGGAAGCAAGAGCCCATGGAGATGAGGTTCCAGAAGGACAAAACACTTGCTACAGCCACCAACCACTCTAAGCCATTTGCCTTTAATTACTGCCAATGACATTTCTATGAAGATCATACGTGAGGAATTTGGTGCAAGCCCTGGATATCTAAAACTCATGGTCTGTTTAGTTTTGATTGGATGCACAGGTCACATTCTCTGTTTCTGCTCCTGGACTGGAAGGACCATAACACTTGGAATTCTACTTTCAGTGCAAATACCTGAGATGACAATTCAAAATTAACCCTAGAAGGATACTCTTCAACATTAAATCCATGGTAGCAGCAAAAGCTCAAGCCAGCAAACTCCTAGGACATGTCTACACACACAGTTTAATTCGACCTAATAAACGTTAGGGTCAAATTAAAAAAAAGCCATGTCCACACAAGGTTTTGCCGATTCAACCTAAGGCTTCCCTTAGGTCAAATTGAGGTGACAATGCTTCAAAGTTACAAAAGCTCACCTAACTTTGAAGCAATCGTCAACTTCAACCCTCTAGTTCGAATTGACGCTGTCTAGCCGCGTTAATTCGAAATAAGGTTAATTCAAATTCACATGGGTTGATCTTCCTCCCAGGGTGCGTGGCACCCTGGAAGGAAGACCAGCCCTCCAGCACCTGGGGCAAGCAGCCCCAAAGGTGTCCCCCCACCACCCGGGCATGGGAGGTAAAACCCCACACTCCCCAGGTGTGGGGAAGGGATCCCAGTGCCCAGCTGGAGCCCAGCTTGCCAGCATGGGGACAGGATCCCTGCACACGGCTGGAGCCGTGCTCCCCAGGTGCAGGGAAAGGATCCCTGTGCCTGGCTGGACCTTGGCTTGCTGGCGTGGGTGTCCGATCCCCCCACCTGCTAAGCACAGCTGGAGCTATGCACGAGGATTCCTTCCCCACACCAGCAAGCTGGGCTACAGCCAGGTGCAGGGATCCCATCCCTGCACCCAGCAAGCGTGGCTGGAGCCACACACATGGATCTCATCCCCTGCCCCCACAGCACTGCTGGAGCCAGGCTGGGGAAATCCCTTCTCTGCCGCCTGGCCAGCGCTGTCAGAGGGGTTGGGAAGTGCCCTGGCTCCACAGAGCCTAACAGGAGAAGATATCCCCTGCCAGGCTCTAGCCTTCTGAGCCTGGCATGGGGAAAAGCATCCCCTGTTCAGTTATAGCCGCACTGCAGCTAGAGCTGGGCAAGGGATGCTTTTCCCTGTGTTGGGCTCAGAGGGCTGGAGGCCGGCAGGGGATTGGGTGGTGGCACGGGCCTTCTAGGTGGCCATGTTGCACACTTCCTATGGTGAGCCTCTTCCAATTCAAACTAGCAAGTCCTGTCCATGGACATGCTAGGTCAAATTGGTTTTCCTAGTGTGGCCATGTAAGTTTGAATTGACTGAATTCGAACTAATCATTATTAGGTTGACTTGATTAGTTCAAATTCAGTTAATTCAAACTAATGTTCTAAGTGCAGACCAGAACCGTAACATGCTCTTTTGCTGCCCAGGGCATGTTCCAATAGGAACGCGCACCTTCCCATTAGCAGTGCTTAGAGCCAGTGCCACAAAGCCACCCCTTTAATAGCACTGCTCCATTGAGCTGCTTTGGGCTGCCTGGGGCTTTGCCCCATCAGCCCCGCTGTACTTACAGATCTGGTGTAGTCGTAGTTCTAGATACTGGCTTTTGTCCTTTCTTGTATTCCTGTCAGTAAACAGCAAATAGATTAAATAAATGAAACACATTGCAGTGTCTGTGTCAATGGGACCACTTTCAACAGAGCTCTATGGCAGTGGTTTTCAACTACTGTGTCACCACACAGTTTTAAGTGTGTTCTGAAGAGCCAGGGAGATGGCTGGATTTTGCCTGGTGTATCCTGTAGGGTTATGATTTGCCACCAAGCATGTTGCAACCCGCAAAAAGTTGAGAACCACTGCTCTATGGAATGCACTGAGAGAAGCAACAGAACAGAAATGGACAGACTACTCTGCAGAATAGAAACAACACAGGAAGAGTAAAGGCCAAGAACTAACACACACCACCAGCTCTGCCACCAGTGTAAATAAATGAGACTCCATTAGCTTTTGGCAACTGAGGAGCTGCTGCACAATTTTCATCACAAAACAATATAAAGTGAAAGGAGGAGACACAAGAGAGGTGAGAAGTGATTGTGAGACAGTGCTGCCTGAAGAGTAACATTTGCTTTTCATGTAATATGTAAAAAGGAAAAGAATTCTCTCAAGAAGTCAAAGCAGATCCTCTAGCAACAGTTCCAAAAATCACATGGTCAAAAGGCAGGCCTCTTTCATGATCTAACCTATCCCAACATCCTCACAGGACTTTTCCCTATAGCAAACTGCCTCACTCTTTGTCCAGTCCTGTTTAACTGTCTCAAGCAACTCACCAGTTCCCCCAAGAGACTATGAATCCCCTCAGTGCAGAGCTGTGACTACAGCAGGGCGAATGGGGCTTTGCCCCAGGCACCCCGGAGTGGCTCAGTAGAGCTGCTCTATGAAAGGGCGTGTTTTGTGCTGCTGTCCCCAAGCACTGCTAATTGCAAAGGGTATGTTCTGATCAGAACGCGCCCCGGCTGCTGAAACACAGTGTTACAGCTCTGCCTCAGTGCATAGTGAGTGGGTGGGGTTAGCTGCACGTTGTTAGCCATGAAGCAAGCCCACCAACTTCCTGGAAATCAAATAGTAGCCAGGCATATTGTTCCCGTTTCTAATGCCACCCCATTGTTACTTGTAACGGAGCCCAGCTCTCCTCTCACTTACCTCTTGCCACATTATATAATCGGGCCTTAACTCAGTCACAGCAGTTTTCCACCATTCTACCTCCACTGGCTTTAATGGAGTTACTCCACATTCATGACAAAGAAAAGGACAGGGGGATTTGGCTTTTTCTTCTAGTCTTTTTTGAAACATCCATCCCTCCACCTTTCCTGCCCTGTCCCTCAGTCTGCCCATCTACACAGACACTCATTTTTATTGTCTTTCTTCACAGTCTCTTGGATTTCTCAATACCCTCTTGATGCTGAGGTGTCTTCAGTTCAGTTCACTATCATAGCCAAGGTGGCCCGATCTCTCTCTTGTATGTTCAGTCTGGAAATGTCTCTCAAACAACTCAGCACCCAGCCTGACTGAGATGGAGTAGGGTTTATGTCCCAAAGCCTGAGGAAAATCCTATGGATTCCACCTGGGATTAAACAAACAAAATCTCCAGATCCCTGGCCTCCCTGATTCTGATCAATTTTAGAAATTCACTGGGTGGGACAGACAGCCCTGCTCATCACAAAATAGTGGGACAAGAAGAGAAACCAATTAGTTAATTAGCCTTCCTTGTAGGCCAAGAGCCTCCCCTCTAATACAACTGAGTGTCACTGTCCCAAGAACAAGAGCCAAAATCGTGGCCAAGCTCTGCTGTCTTGCACACCGCACACTGACCCAATGCCAGGTCTCCTCAGTGAGGGTGGGTGGTAGGGACCCAGCACATTGCAACTGTTGTAAATCCAAGCTCTCACGCCTGTTCAATTCTGTGATGGCATTTTGACAGCTCCCAGCATACATGATTTCTCTGAGAAAATCCCAGCAGCCCCCATTCCCTTCTGGCTTTAGGACCCCAGTTCTTCTCACCCTCAGCTCAGAGGAGCACCAACAGAACAAATTCCTGCAGACAACTGTGCTGAGTAATTAGCACATCAGTGAGGCTAGAGAGTGTGAAGCAAGAAAGAGGAACAAGAGAGGAAGCTAATGAGGTCAGAAAACAGCATGTGGCAGCCCCAGAAGAAAAGCAAAGAGGATTTAAATGTTGCTACAATCACAGACTCACCTGCATGGAATGTCTCCCTGGGGCCAGATGAGCAAAAGGAGATGGAGAGAATTCATTTAGAGCCATAAGACTTCAGGTTCTCCCCCTTCCCCCTTTGTTTGAGAGACTAATTAGGTCAATGTAACCCTTGTAGAGTCAGCCTTGAAACATTAGCATGCCTGTGCTCTATTTACTGGGATCCTGGCAGATGGCAGGGTAAGGGAGGGCAGTTTCACAGCAATGATGGGCAGCCTTTGTACACTGCTCTTCAGCATTCGTGTGATTAAATGACTTTTCAGCCACAACCTGATGGCAGGATGATGCCGTCTCATCATTAACTACATTTACTCAGCACTATCAAATTAACAGGCAGGCATAAGAGAGGTATTTTAGGAGAAAGACTCCAGCTGTTTACAAACAGCATTAGATACAGCTGGGCAAATGGGAACAGTTTTTGCATAAGATTTAGCATCAAATCACTTATCAGCATGTGTTCTGGGCTTTGGAAGTTTGCTTAGTGCTGAAATGTTGAGAACTCACATGTGTTTTGCCAACAGTTTCTGAAATACATTTCTAGCTCTGAGGTGGTTCTTTAATTTCATATGGTCAGCCATCCTACAAAAGGCCCTTAGGACCATCTCTCCCTTAGAACCACCTCTAGCAATTTGAGCCTGTGGTAATAAGAGGCCTACTTCTTAGCTCACTGGAGTCAGTGTGAGTCTTTCTGCTGATGCCAGTGCGCTCTGGTCTAGGACCTGCATATTCTGATATCAAGCTGGTTATAAAATGGGGTTCCCCACCCCAAGGAAATCTTCAGTGAAAATGAGCTCCTATCACCCAGCCAATCAACAGACGAAAACCTTAATATTCAGTCAAAGCTTTTCAGTATTTGGATAAAAAAAAATATTTAAACTTTAAATCTTCTGCAGAAAGCAGATGTTTTTGAAAAAAAAATTGTTCAGTAACATATCCAATTTTCCATCAAATTGGTTTTGATTGAAGCATTCTTTCCAGCTGTATCAGGTACAACCCACTAGGTCAAACTAGTCTATCTCATCCAGAATCACAGTCATGACAGTGACCAGCACCCGATGCTTCAAGGGAATGACCAAAATACCCAGAGTGAACAGCTGTGGAGTCACCAGCCATTGCCTTAGAAGTTCCTTTCTAAGCCCCATCCATCAGTTAGTGCTTAGCTTATGTCTTAAAGAACAGGTTTTATACTCCTTCTACACATGTCTGATGCAACAGCACATTCTCATTATTCACATCAATGTTCATGGCAGTTTTTAATCCAACTGTCTTTTTGGTTTCAGTTAGATTTAGTGGAAGTGAGTTCCACAGGTTTTCTGTTGTGTAAAAATGGGATTTATTTTTATCAGTTTTAAAACGTTCAAAACTGATGCCTACAGAACAACCCCTGAATCCAGCTCTCTGCCCAAGAAGATACTTTATGCATGGTTCATCAAAGTGGCATCAAATCAGCTTGCTGAAAAAACAGTGCAGAAGCCAGTTCATTAACCCTTGGTATCTGAAAGCCTTTTATGTATTCCTTTTACACTTGCTTTCATTTCCCATCCGCTCAGATGACTCTCTTGGCATATGAATTTTTCTACTGTGTCTGTGTGATGAAGTAAGAAAACCTCTTGGGCTATTGTGGTTCTTTTCTGTTCCTGTTCTTTGGTGATGGTATTCTGGTGATGGGACATGGGCATGTGATAACTATAGGTACCACTAGGGGGGAAGAGGCTTTAGTATGACCTTACCTGGACCCCCTGTGGGTGACAGGTTGTGGCTGGTTTAGACCAGGGGCAGGGCAGCTGGATGTAGAGGAGAACAAAGGTAGAAGAGGGGGGGCAAGGAAGATGGAGGTCAGAGAGGCAGGACCTTCGGGGCTCGTCCTGGGGGTTCACGGTCAGACCTCCTGGTTGATCTGAGAGCCAACTGTCCTAGCTGCTGTGGAAACTGGATTGCTAATAAACCCTCTGACTTCTACACTGGCTGAGTGTCACTGCTGATTGGGACTACTGGGACCCTTGTGGAGGGAGGAACCCCCCCTCCCAAGGGAGACCAGACAGAGCAAGGGTCAGACCTCTGAGCCTGGATTTGGGAGCTGGCTACAGGTAGCGTGGAGACCCACGCTGTATGGGAGAAGGCTCCACCGTAGCAGAGTCCTGATTGGCTGTGAACAGAGGGGATCCAAGAGGCTTTTCTGGGTTCTCCATGACATCTTGGTGGCAGCAACAGGACACCCTACAGTGATACCCCACAGTGAGTGATTATTCAGTGCAGTGCTGGGTAGAGGGGGCAGCGGGAAGGGGTAACATTGGTCCCTTCAGAAGGACAGTGTGTATCTGAGCAGACAGGGAGCTTTGTGCATCAGCAGGCTCCTGAGGCTCACTTAATCAAGCTGCCCAGCCAAGAGACAGCTGGGTCGTTGTTCAAAAATCTGCATCCCTGACCAAGAGAGGGGTTTCCTCCAGGGCAGTCTGGGCAGACCCTGGAAGGATCCGTGCCCAGGATTTGAATTGGGAGGCAGGGAGGCAGCCAATCGGAGGCACACTCTTCAGATTCCAAAGGGATAGCCATGTTAGTCTAGTCGAGCAAAAAAAAACAAAACAAGGAGTCATGTGGCACTTTAAGACTAACAGATTTATTTTTCGCATGAGCTTTCATGGGAGAAAAATCCCACTTTGTCACATGCTTTGAAGATGGGTGAATTTACAGAATGGAATGAAAATAAATGCAAGGGGGTGTAAAACATAGGATCAGGTCATACAGTAACAGCAAATCAGAGTAGTTGTTAGGTTCAAACCATGGGAAGCCTGAAGTCAAATTACCTTTTGCAATGGGAAAAGAACCGATAGTCTCAATTAAGTCCTGCTTTCACAGAATTTAGCTTGCATATTAATTAGAGTTCAGCTGTTTCTCTTTGAAGTCTTGATGTCCCAGCCACATCTCTGATGACAGTCGTTAACAAATCATTTATCGAGTGATTAGAAAGATGGAAGTGCTCAGCAACTGGTTTCTTTGTTCTGTGATTTCTGATATCAGCTCTGTGTTCATTTATCCTTTTGCGTAGCGATCATCCTGTTTGTCCAATGTATAAGGTGTTGGGGCATTTCTTGCACATGATGGCATAGACATCCTCCTTCTGGGAGACTGACTGAGAGAGCAGTGATTATGCAAATATCCTGCACCTGATTGGACGAAGGGCGAAGTGGATTCGGTCCAGGAGGGGAACCCCAGCTGTGCTTGTTGAAACCTGATCTTGTGAGCTGGTTCAGTGAAACCGGATTCTCTGAGCCGTGCAGTGACATTTACCTCACATGTTGCTGGTGATAACATTACAGCATGGGTTACAAGCAGTTGTTAAAACAAGAACTAGTGAACATTAGTAAGTCTCGAGGATTAAAAGTCAGTAGGCTCACCAAGGGGCAGCTGATTGCCCAGATGGAAGACAGTGATGGGGGAAGACAGAGAGAGAGAGAGAGAGAGAGACCCCTCAGTGGTGGAAGCCTCCAGGGAGGTCAGAAGCAGTAGCAGTAGCAGTAGCAGACCTGAACCATGCCAACAACAAACCCCAGCCAGAGAGGGGCACACGCAACGCCATTCTGCCCCAGAGGAGCTGGGAGCTGCAGCCCTGGGCCTTCTTGGCAGCAATTCCCAATGCCTAGGGGGTGCTCACAGGTCCATTCCCCCCCAGAAATAAGGCGGCTGGAACTAGAACTCAGGCTACAGGAGCTACAGGATAAAGCAAGACAACGCCAATTTGAGTTAGAAAAGAAACAGCTGGAGATGGCAGAGAGGGAGAAAGAGAGACAACATGAGCTGGAGCTGGCTAGACCTAGGGGCCGGAAGGGGACCTGCGGGGGAGGCTCCAAAAGGACTCTCAGAAGGTAGCCCCAGAAAACAGATCATCTGAAGGAACTACTCGACTAGGCCCTGGTGAACAGAGAGACTAGAGGTGCTTCTCATGTGGTGAGACAGGCCACAAGAGAGCGCAGTGCCCAAAACACAGAGACAAGAGGGCCAAACCAACTGCCCAAGGGCTGCATTGGGTAAAAGCCTGTCCAGAGGAGGCACTAATCATAGCAGAAGCGGCAGATAGTCAGGTTGACAGACCCAAAGACGGAGTGGGTGGCCAGGTGGGCTCGCTGATACCGTGCAGGGCTCCACACTCAGAATTCTCTATTTACCAAATGAGCTCAGGCCCACCAAAGGGAGGTCAGCAGCTCCTCATCCCTATCAAGGTAGAGGGAAGAAAAGTCCAAGGGTTCTGGGGTACAGGTGCGGAGGTGACTCTGGCCTGGCCGGAGGTGGTGGGACCCGACAAGATGGTCCCTGATACTTATCTGAACCTAAGGGGAATGTTCGAGCCACCTGTACAAGTACCTGTAGCAAGAGTGCATCTGAAGTGGGGAGGCAAAGAGGACCTCAAGGAGATGGGGGTGCACGAACGCTTGCCAGCCGAGTTGCTGATGGGACAAGATCTAGAAGGGTGGCCCAGAGAACGTTGGCCGTTAACAGAAGTCAGGGCCGGCAGGGGCTCCATACACCTAGTTTCCCTGAGACAAATGTGAGGAACCTTGCAGAAGGGCAGACGAGACCGATGGGGCCAGAAAAGTGCGAGGAGGAGGGTCCCACCCCGGACAGGGCTGGGGAACAGACTCCAACATTCTCTCCCACAGACGAGTTTTAGGAGGATCTGTGGAGCGACCCTTCGCCAGCAAAGCTGAGGGTGCTCGCAGACCTTGGGGCTGAGGAACCCGTTGGGGGAGACTGCAGGGAGAAATTCCTGGGGAAAAAAGGGTTCTTATACCAGGAGTGGACTCCAGTGGCAGAGACAGAGCCGTGGCAGGTCAGGCGACAATTGGTGGTGCCCTGAAGATACCACCAAAGACTGTTGTACTTGGCCCATGAAATTCCTCTGTCGGGACACCAGGGAATAAAGCGCACCAGGCAGCAGCTGCTGCAAAACTTCTACTGGCCGGGAATTTTCGATGCAGTCAAGCGACATTGTCAATCATGTGACACTTGTCAGAGGGTGGGGAAGGCCCAGGACAAAGGTAGGGCCAAGCTGAGACCCATCCTGGTCATAGAGGAGCCATTCCAGAAGGTGGCCATGGACATAGTAGGGCCCCTCAGCAAAGCCACCCGATCAGGGAAGAAATATATTTTGGTGGTGGTAGACTTTGCTACCCGGTACCCAGAGGCTGTACCCCTGGCTTCCACCAAAGCTGACAAGGTGGCAGATGCTCTGATGGGCATTTTCAGTAGGTGGGGTTCCCACAGGAGGTCCTCATGGACCAGGGTTCTAACTTTATGTCAGCCCTCTTGCAGTGCCTCTGGGAGAAGTGCGGGGTCCGACACACCTGGGCATCAGCCTATCACCCGCAAACCAATGGGCTGATGGAAAGATTCAATGGGACTCTGAAAAGGATGCTAAAGACTTTTATGGCTCAGTACCCACGGGACTGGGACAAATATCTACCACACCTGTTGTTTGCATACCGGGAGGTGCCCCAAGAGTCCACAGGTTTCTCTCTGTTTGAGCTGTTATATGGGAAAAGAGAGGCCCTCTAGACTTGGTAAGAAATGAGTGGGAGGGGAAGGCTTCCCCCACTGGGGAATCAGTAGTAGAGTATGTCCTGTCTTTCTGGGAGAAACTCACTGAGTTTATGGACCTGGCCAGGGAGAACTTAATGCAGGCCCAAAGAAGGCAGAAAGTTTGGTACGATCGCAGTGCCCGGGCCAGATCATATGGGGTTGGGGATCAGATGATGGTTCTTACCCCAGTGCGAAAGAATAAGCTCCAGGCTGCTTGGGAGGGACCCTTCAAGGTCATCAAACAACTGAGCAACGTGAACTATGTGGTAGAATTGTCCAGCCGGTCACACAAACAAAAAGTGTACCATGTTAATACGATGAAACCTTACTTTGACAGAGAGGGGCTGGTATTGACTGTATGCGGACAATGGGAGGGTCTGAAGGAAGATCCCCTGTTCAGTCTCAGTAGCCGGGTGGAGAATGGATCCTCCCTGGACTCAATTCCCTTATCCGACCAGCTAACCATGGTACAGAGGGAAGAGATTAGCACAGTGCTGAAGTCCTACTGACCCCTGTTTTCTAGCTGGCCTGGGCTTACCAACTTAGTGGTGCACCACATAGAGACCAGGACGACCAACCCCATAAAGTGCTCCCCATTTAGAGTCACTGGGAAGGTAGCCCAGGATGTGGAGAGGGAGGTCCAGAACATGCTGGCCTTGGGTGTTATATAACCATCTACCGGCCAGGTCCAGGCCTTTATCGGGATGGCAGGGTATTACCAGAGGTTTGTGCCCCATTTCAGCACTATAGCTGCACCCATCACTGAGCTGTGTAAGAAGGAGAGACCAGACAAGGCAGTCTGGACCAAGCCATGCCAGCAGGCCTTTTGTACCCTAAAAAGGGTATTGATCCAGGACCCAATCTTGGTGAACCCAGACTTCAACAAACCATTTATAGTGTTCACCGATGCCCCAGACATGGGACCAGGAGCGGCCTTGATGCAAACCGATGATGGAGGAGTGGAACGTCCAATTGTATATCTGAGCAGAAAGTTGTTATCCCGGGATCAGAACTATGCTGTCATTGAAAAGGAGTGCCTGGCCATGGTCTGTGCCCTGAGGAAACTGCAGCTCTATCTATTCAGCCATCATTTCACAGTGTATACAGATCATTCTCCCCTGACCTGGTTACATCAGATGAAGGGTACTAATGCCAAGCTCATGAGGTGGGGGGTTAATCCTTCAGGAGTATGATATGGCGGTGATACATGTCAAGGGAAGTGCGAATGTAGTAGCAGATGCCTTATCGCGAAGGAGGGGGGGGTCAGAACTTCCCCAGCTCACCGGCAGAGGTGACTCCACTCAGTTCAGTCTCCAAGGGGGGAGAGATGTGATGAAGTAAGAAAACCTCTTGGGCTACTGTGGTTCTTCTTTTCTGTTCCTGTTCTTTGGTGATGGTATTCTGGTGATGGGACATGGGGGTGTGATAACTATAGGTACCACTAGGGGGGAAGAGGTTTTAGTATGACCCTACCTGGACCCTCTGTGGATGACAGGTTGTGGCTGGTTTAGACCAGGGGCAGGGCAGCTGGATGTAGAGGAGAACAAAGGTAGAAGAGGGGAGGGATGGAAGATGGAGGTCAGAGAGGCAGGACCTCTGGGGCTCATCCTGGGGATTCACGGTCAGACCTCCTGGTTGATCTGAGAGCCAACTGTCCTAGCTGCTGTGGAAACTGGATTGCTAATAAACCCTCTGACTTCTACACTGGCTGAGTGTCACTGCTGATTGGGACTATTGGGACCCTTGTGGAGGGGGGAATCCCCCCTGAAGGGAGATCAGACAGAGCAAGGGTCAGACCCTCTGAGCCTGGATTTGGGAGCTGGCTACAGGTACCATGGAGACCCCCACTGGACGGGAGAAGGCTCCACCGTAGCAGAGTCCTGATTGGCTGTGAATAGAGGGGATCCAAGAGGCTTTTCTGGGTTCTCCATGACATTCTGTTCAGTGTTCATCTGGGTATGGTTCTGGGCTTCAGATAATGGGCTCAGGGATGTATGGGAAGATTCAGAACTGGCAGCAATGGGTTGGGAGGAGCTCATTGGTACCTTAATGTAGCGAAATATTCTGGGCTATGGCACAGGGCCAAATTCTGGTTCATAGACGTGCCTTTGACAACAACACATGTAAATACTTACTGTTTGTTGTGTTTTTACTGAGTACACAAAACAAGAACAATCAAAGCTGTATTCTGAATTCAGGAAATTTACTGGGCTGGTGACCATAATAAGTGAGGGGTGTGCAGAAATGCCAGGTAAAAGCTGAACTCTATAGCCTGGCGTGGGTCACATGACCAGGGTTAGGCTGACTGACATCAGTACCCCATCACATGGCTGATGCCAGTGGTTAGCCCTGAAGAGTCCAGTCCTAGTGACTGTTCCTTCTGTGACCCTATCCATAGCCTTCCTTCTGTCTGTGTTTCCCTGGCCTCTGAGCTCTCTGCCAAGGGTGGAGCTGATGGGAATTTTTAAGTCCTGTTAGAATATATCACATCATCTCAGTGGGCTCTAGTATCCCTTGCATTCAGCCTGCTATCTGGGCTTCCTCCATTCCTGGTCTTGAAAAACACATCCCATTGTAATAGTGTGCTGGCTCCTTTGAAGGCAGGAGGAAATGCTCTCAGTAAAACAGAGAATATTGTATCATTTTGCTCATGGGCAGGGGTCCAGTCTAAAAGGTGTTTGGAGTTCATGGAAAGGAAAGAGTGACAGGAAATGACTCCTCATACAAGCCGTGAGTGATTCCCACACACACTGGAGAACATAGCTATAGGGCAAAGTCCAGGGATTCCTGAAGTGGTCACTACTTACATTTCCTACCCAGTGCTTTTAGTATCAGGGTGGCTGGCATACGAGCCATCCCTAAACCTTTGCCGGTACAGCTTAGTAGGAAAGACTCCATGGCCTTCAATGGGTTGGACCTAGAGCTAGAGCTGGAGCAGAACCTTTTCTGAGGTTCTGAAATGTTGGGAGAAGAATTTTTTTACTTCACTTTTCAGCCTGTGTGGAAAATCCCTCTACGACACCTATTCTTGCAGCACCCAGCAGCCTCAGACTGTGGAATTGGAAGATAAGGAGGCAGCTCAGAGAAGTCACAAAACCAGTGAGGGCTTCTCCCAGCCTCAATTCCAAGCTGCTCAGGACTTGCCTTACATGTGCTGTGTGGAAACCTGAGCTAGGCTCTCCTAGCGCCCTTTGAGGTCAGTGAGAGGTTTGCGTGAGCAAGGAAAGCAGGCTGAGCTCTCTGCACAACAGGGGTTAAATAAACAGCTCACCCTCTGTAATAGATTCTATAAGCTTCCTAGAATCTCATATGAACCAGAATGCTCTGCTACATCAGCCCATGTTGAAAGCAGAAGCCCCTCCAGACTGCCCTAAGCAGAGAAGTATATAGTATGGGCACCTTGTATTATTGCCATGCAAATTCTGGATTCAATTATACCAAGGTAATGATAAACGTTTTTAATTCATCAGAACTGTATTATTTGCATTACTTCTAATCATGCTATAATGAGTGTAGAGTAAAGTAGCAATTAGGTCAGTTGAGGCATATATCAGCAAATCATCTGTTTAACACCCCATTGCCGCAGGAGCAGTTTTAAAGTGCTACGGGAAGATGTTTGAAACAAAGAACTGTGACTAGCCCTACAGAAACTGCCTTTCACTTGCATGTGAATTATCCTCAGCATATTGAATACTGAGTTCACTTCTGGCCATTTGATTTCAAAATAGAAAACAAACAAGCAAAATAAAAAAGGGTTTGCAGAGAAGAGCACCATAATTAGCAGGGGTAGGAAAGACAGCCCTGCAGGGAAAGGCTGGAAAGACTAGATAGAATTACATAGTTCAAAGACCATTCTTAAGGAAACAGATAGATGTATATAAGATTGGGGGAAGGGGTTGTAGCTTGTGTCATTTGAGATCATTGTATGCACCATGTCTTCTCCAACTCTTCATATCCCTGCAAGCCCCCAAGCACCTCTACTTCAGGGAGTCTGCTTTTGCTCCCCTCATGCGAGAGGCTGTGTGTGTCCCCTTCTCCTCTGCCCCCATGCCACAGTCTCTGATTCTCTCCTCTAGGCCACCTTTCAGTGTCTGGTTTGCCTCCTAATCAGCAGAGTTCTCCCCATTCATTCCTAGTACATTCCATCAAATCTTTGTGTTGGTCTGATGCAGCGTTCAAAAGTTACTGCGTTACAGACAGAGAAATGTCACCCAGTGGAGCATATAACCTTGCAAGCATGGCCAAACAATGAATAATCTGGGTCAGCCAAGTGCTCCTATTCATCTTTTTTTTTTGTAATATAAGAACAAAGTCACATGCTTTCAATGAAAGGCAGCAAAATTAAAAGCCAATTAAAAGAAACATGGTTTTCATAATGCACCATTAGCCTATGGAACTCATTCCCACAAGATATTCATGAGGCCCATAGTTTGGCACGATTAGGAGAAAGTGTTTGGACATTTATATGAAAAATATAGTGTATAAACTAATCTCTTACTCAGTGGTTCCGAACCTTTTCTCTGCTGTGGTGCACCTTGATGCCTTCAATTATGTTGTGGCACACTTCCATTATACATTCATGAATATTCAAATTAACTCATAAATAATCATGCACTGGTGAGGCCACATCTAGAATACTGTGTTCAGTTTTGGGCTCCCCACTACAAAAAGGACAGGGACATGCTAGAGAGAGTTCAGCGGAGGGCAACCAAAATGATTAAAGGGCTGGAGCACAAGCCCTGTGAGGAAAGACTGAAAGCATTAGGCCTATTTAGTCTGCAGAAGAGAAGATTGAGGGGGGATTTGATAGCAACCTTCAACTACTTGAAGGGATGCTCCAAGGAAGATGGAGCTCGACTGTTCTCGGTAGTAACAGAGGACAGACGAGGAGCAATGGTCTCAAGTTGCGGTTAGGGAGGTCGAGGCTGGATATTAGAAAAAACTTTTTTACTAGGCGAGTGGTGAAGCCTTGGAATGAGCTGCCGAGGGAGGTGGTGAAATCTCCATCTTTGGAGGTGTTTAAGGCCCGGCTGGACAAAACCATGACTGGGATGGTTTAGTGGGAGTGGTCCTGCCTCTGGCAGGGGGTTGGACTAGATGACCTATGAGGTCCCTTCCAACCCTATGGCTATGTCTACACACAAGGTTTTATTTCGAAATACGTCATTCCGAAATGACTTATTTTGAAATAAAATCTTTATTTCGAAAAAACAACATGATTTGAAATTCCTCCCAGGGTGCTTAGCACCCTGGGAGGAAATGCCACCCCCTCAGCACCCTGGCCAGGGTGCTGAGGGGAGACAAGCCGCATGGCATGGGGAGCTGCCCCCAAGACCAGCGGGGAGCCCTGCAGAGGGGTGCCGATGCCCCGCTCTCCCCGCCGCTGGGGCTGCTCAGAAGCCCTGCGGCAGGGTGCAGGGGCTCCCCGCTCTCCCCGCTGCCGGGGCTGCTCCCAAACCCCACAGTGGGGTCCGGGGGCGCCCGGCTCTCCCTGCCGCCAGGGCTGGTGGCAAACCCCGCGGCAGGGTGCCGGGGCCCCGGCTTTTCCCCGCCGCC